>OY740765.1:117206919-117688822 GCA_963513935.1 Aphrophora alni
GTAATTTTTCACTTCGAATTTGACATATTTCAATGACGTATTTGTGGGTTAGGTACACATGGTAAACATGTTGTATTGACTGATCTGCGAAGTTTGTATCGATGGATTAGTGTATTGGGAGTATTGCGAATTACGTTTCTTCGATGTCAATAATTTAGATATTAGGGATCAAATTCTAAAATATGGTCAACAAAGCAAGCATTTTGTTGGATGGTCAAACGACAATATCGAAGTGAAATTAGAGTTCACCATTTCTTCCTTACAGCTGCGAGTTTATACCCACCAAAATAATAAGGTAAGACCAATTATATTGTATGACGTACTTTTTTAGACCTAGGTCAGGTCAGGTGGATATATATAGCCATCTTACTTGACCTTGAAAGGTAAAAACAATTCGTGTACAAATCTATTTTACGCGTAATTCACTTACTTAATAACCTTAACCTAGAAAAATTGAAATTAGATTTTGTTTTTTTCGTGAAAAACTATTATTATTATTCTTATAGAAATTATTATTATTCAATCATACAGTATAGTAATATTGAGCTGTCAAATGACATGTAATGTGCATGCGCCCTTCGAGACAATATTGTCTTCCCCCTCCATATCCTATGAAACCCAGGCGATTGCGTACTTTGAAATTGAATGCATACTTGAATATTACCGGTACTTATTTTAGACTTAATTAATGGATTTTGATACTTCAAAAGTGTTTTCCGTAATAAAGGATGATCGAATTGTTTCAAAATAAGGTATATATATAGGACACAATTTGTATAAATTTCTGTACTAAATCGGTAAGACAAATACAATACATATTTGGTAAATATGTAGTGCTAATGTTGTAATTTAGTAGCGAAATTTATGCAATTCGTATCCTACATACCTTCTGTTGGAACAATTAGATCATCCTTTATAACGCCATATACTTTTTATGTTTCACAATACATTATTTTAGTTAAAAATAGGCAATATTCAATATTGCATGACATTCCAAAGTACGCAATCGTGCTATGCATCTAGGTTTCATAGATTACGCACAGTGAAATGACTCGTAGGGAGTATGCGCATGACATTACATTTCACAGGTTAATATTACTACACTGTATGAAGAATCATGAGAACAAGGTCTCGTTCAGTGAATATATATATATTGACCTTCTGTCAATATATATTATTTATGTATATCGGTAATTGTTTACTGTGAATGCAACCAGTCTTTAATCACGTTCTACATACCTTTATATTAATTATAAAAAACAAGTTTTCAACACGGAGTTAACTTTTTCACCGAAAAATCACAATATCAAAACTACAGAATTCAATGCATTTATAGATCACCCCAAGTTAAGCAACATTGAACACAGTTAGTACTTGGAAAGGGGAATGCTTGGGAACCCACGCACAATTTCTTTTTTTTAGCCACCTTACTTGACCTTGTAAGGTAAAAATTCGCATATAAACAAGTAGTTCACTTAATGGACCTTAACCTAGAAGAGTAGTTTTTTTTTTTGCCATGAAAAAGTTAGCTCCTTGTTGAAAACTTATTTTAGTAAGAAATAAGATAAAAAATCGCTAAAAAGACCAGTTGCAGTCACAGTAAACAATTACCGATATACATATATATATATAAAAATTGGGTACTTACGTATTAGCCGGAGGCCACCCTTATACAGTGCGCTGCGGCGGTTTTGGGTGTTTTGGTTGTCATAAATATTTATATATTAGGTTTGGCCAGGTCTATATATATATATATAGCTACCTGGCCAAACCTGTCGAGGTAAAAAAGTAAGCAAATTATTAACTTCAATAAACGTCAATGACTAAGCTAGATCGCTATTAACCTGGCTAAACCTTTCATATGTTTATTGAAGTTAATAATTTGCTTACTTCTTTTACCCCGACAGGTTTGGCCAAGTAGCTATATATATATTAATACCTGGCCAAACCTTAGGCCTATATATAAATATTTATAACAACTAAAACGTCCAAAACCGCCGCAGCACACTGTATAAGGGTGGCCTCTGGTTAATACGTAAGTACCTATAATTGTTTACAAAGAAAGTTAAGTTATATATATATATATATATATATATATATATATATATGGATGAGACATTCAATAAATTCGCAAATTGTCATACGTAGTAATGTAGGCAACAAACAGCTCAGGATATCGTCCTTTTCGTTAGCTTGTTTTCGACAGAAATAATGTATTTCGGTAATCAAAAGTATACAGTGTAATAAATGATGATCTAATTGTTGCAAAAAGAGGTAGGTAGAACACGAACTGCATAAATGTGACTAATAAATCGCAACAACAGGAACACTACATATTTACAGCTAGTAAAATCGACTTTAATTGGTAAATATCCAGGAGACGCGTCTCATCGATTTTAAGTGCAAAATCTCGGCTTTTCACATTCAAATTTTTATCCTTTCGATCATTCTGAACAAAACTAATCACTCTTTATGTTTCCCAATTTATTATTTCTGTCCGAAAACAGCGATTGAAAATGACTGTTTTATGGCATTTTGAGGTTATTTCGTCCTATATTTCATCATTTAAGTAAAATCTATAGTTGTTTTTTATTCCGCACGGAAAATAGTTTGTTTTAAGAACTGTCACTATGAAGAATTTTCAAACTACATATCATTTAGTAACAATCATGTCGTGTAACAAGGTCAGGGAAGGTAACTCTAATATATTGTTACCTAACCGGACCTAGTTAAAGAACTACAGGTTAAACGAAGGTCATTATATTTAACGATTTCACAAAATAGAAGCAAATATTCAACACGTATGCTACAATGCATATTTACCAAAAGTAATTAATTATGAATTTATATAATATATTCATAGGACTATTATTACTTTTACATAATTTAACATAAAATTAATGAAAGTAATAATATTTAAAGGGTATATGCAGGAGACGTGTTAGGTGCCAAATCTCCACATTTCATGTACAAAATTGTATTTTTCGATACTCTCGATCATCTGAACAAAACTAGTGGTTTTTTATCTCTCACAATTCATTATTTATTTTAGAAATTGTACAATTTGTTATATATTCTATCATGTAGCCATATTGAATTCACTCGTGGGGAACATGTGCACTTAATTCACTAATATAGGTTGATAATACTATTCTTCTATGATCTAAGATTTATGATGACTAGTAAGGTAAATAATAAATGTCCTACGCCTACAATCATTTAAACCTATTTATATCTTGCTTTAACCAAACGTACTGAATATTATTGCACATTCACTCAACGTAATATCTAGGAGGCATGTCACACGAAACTTCATTCTCAATATATTGGGCAATGTAAATACAGATGCAAACCTACATTAACGACAGCAGAGTACAATCCATACTTGCTATTTTCTTATATAAATAATCTATTTGGTGGATTGAAAATGGTGTTGGCACAAATGCCATAATCACTAAGATGTGAATTGCATATAATAAGGTACATATTTAACGATTTCACAAAATAGAAGCAAATATTAAACACGTATGCTACAATGCATAATTACTTTATTTTGTCATATGGATTATATATTTATTTCCGATTGCACTATCATAATTATACATATTACACAATACGTAACCTCTTTGTTTAAAACCATAGGCTTACCTGATTATTACAGTCATCGAAAAATACATTATTAAGCCTAGCTTTGCTTACAGCTTCAAATTTCAAAGGCTTTGAAGACAACTCCAAATAGTGTGATCCTTCCACGCTATTTAAATTTTGTGTGTAATTTTGCATTTCGTTTCAAAACATAACCCTACAAACAAAACTGAATATAGACCCTACATGTTAACCAATCACCGAAGTACAAAACACATTCACAACACACAGAACTTCCATTTTTCCAGATTTTTTTCTCCTCTCTTTTTGCTTTCCACACTTTAATTTCACTGTGTACTTTAAGCACTGTATTATTTACCAAAATATATAAAATCGTTTTGTATTTGTTCCTGAACACTTTTATAATGCTATCTATGGGTTCTGTAACACATATGTTCCTAGTTTTAATAAAGTGACCTCGATGTAAGTGAGGGTTCTGTTAATCAAGAAAGTAGGATAAACTGTTGCTCAATCAAAATATATAATATATAAGGAATGAAAGGATAACAAAGTTGATCTGATGGGGCATGTCTTAATGTCTTCTCACTTGAAGCCCATCAAAACTTTAGAGTTGTACATAAACCAAAAAGGGTGGGCCATAGATTGAGAAACCCAGGATTGGGAGATCATATAATATATGTATTTTACACATGTAGCAATTGTCGAAAGTTAATGAGATGTGTTTTTTAGTTCAACTTTAAGTTTAGATTATTCTATTTATATTTGCTAGAAGTATATTTATTTCAAGTAGGATAAACTCATTGTTAACTTTAAGTTTAAAAGGGGTGCAAAATTTTCTGATCTAGCTTTGTTATATAAAACATTTCTGAAAAACCATTATATTGGACAAAACAGGATGAGATGATCAAGTGTCTCAATATATACATGGTAACATGGTACCGGTACATTGCAAACACATGTGGGTGAAAAAAATATGCATTGATCTTGTGTAAAGTGGTATATCGATGGCCAGCCCAAAACGGAAGAGTCATACCCACAGAAAATGGGTTTCCAAAACCAGGATTTGTTGATAATAACAAGTTCATTTGATTTTTACCATTTTGCTTTAGGGAATATCTGAAATTTTAAAAATTTTCGTTAAATTTACGTTTTATGGCAGATATGAAATTACTGGAGGACAGGATTAGATCAAAGCTTATATTTCCGTCACCAGCAGCTTTTTATGCCATGATGTCTACTTTTTCGTTATTTGTTATCCCTACGTGGCTTGCAAACCACTATTAAAGGAAATATTTTGTTACACTTTAGTGAGAGTATTGATTTAATAAATGTATATCTCATAACACAAATAATTAAATATTATTTTTTAATTGAATTCTTTATATAAATAAATAAAAAATGAAAAAAAAATTATAAAGACTATGAAAAGTGCGAAATATTTATTGTTTATGATTAATTCAAACCTAAAAACTGAAGATACGTTCTACAACGGCATCTAGCGTCCAATCTGTTAAACGTTTGCAAAGCACTATTAAAGGAAATATTTTGGTTCACTTTAGTGAGAGTATTGATTTAATAAATGTTTATCTCATAACACAAATAATTAAGTATTATTTTTATAAATTGAACTATTATATAAATAAATTAAAAATGCAAAAAGATTATAAGGACTATGAAAAGTGGGAAATATTTATTGTTTATGATTAATTCAAACTTAAAACTGACGATACGTTCTACAACGGCATCTAGCGTCAAATCTGTTAAACGTTTGCAAAGCACTATTAAAAGAAATATTTTGTTACGCTTTAGTGAGAGTATTTATTTTTTTAATGTTTTTCTCATAACACAAATAATTAAATATTATTTTTTAATTGAATTCTTTATATAAATAAATTTACAATAATAAAAGATTATAAGGACTATGAAACGTGCGAAATATTTATTGTTTATCATTAATTCAAACTTAAAAACTGACGATACGTTCTACAACGGCATCTAGCGTCAAATTTGTTAAACGTTTGCAAGGCACTCTTAAAGGAAATATTTTGTTACACTTTAGTGAGAGTGTTGATTTAATAAATGTTTATCTCATAACACAAATAACTAAATATTATTTTTTAAATTGAATTCATTATATAAATAAAATAAAAATCAAAAAACGATTAAAAGGAGTATGAAAAGTGCGAAATATTTATTGTTTATGAATAATTCAAACTTAAAAACTGACGATACGTTCTACAACGGCATCTAGCGTCAAATCTGTTAAACGTTTGCAAAGCACTATTAAAGGAAATATTTTGGTTCACTTTAGTGAGAGTATTGATTTAATAAATGTTTATCTCATAACACAAATAATTAAATATTATTTTTTAATTGAATTCTTTATATAAATAAATAAAAAATGAAAAAAAAATTATAAAGACTATGAAAAGTGCGAAATATTTATTGTTTATGATTAATTCAAACCTAAAAACTGAAGATACGTTCTACAACGGCATCTAGCGTCCAATCTGTTAAACGTTTGCAAAGCACTATTAAAGGAAATATTTTGGTTCACTTTAGTGAGAGTATTGATTTAATAAATGTTTATCTCATAACACAAATAATTAAGTATTATTTTTATAAATTGAACTATTATATAAATAAATTAAAAATGCAAAAAGATTATAAGGACTATGAAAAGTGGGAAATATTTATTGTTTTGATTAATTCAAACTTAAAACTGACGATACGTTCTACAACGGCATCTAGCGTCAAATCTGTTAAACGTTTGCAAAGCACTATTAAAAGAAATATTTTGTTACGCTTTAGTGAGAGTATTTATTTTTTTAATGTTTTTCTCATAACACAAATAATTAAATATTATTTTTTAATTGAATTCTTTATATAAATAAATTTACAATAATAAAAGATTATAAGGACTATGAAACGTGCGAAATATTTATTGTTTATCATTAATTCAAACTTAAAAACTGACGATACGTTCTACAACGGCATCTAGCGTCAAATTTGTTAAACGTTTGCAAGGCACTCTTAAAGGAAATATTTTGTTACACTTTAGTGAGAGTATTGATTTAATAAATGTTTATCTCATAACACAAATAACTAAATATTATTTTTTAAATTGAATTCATTATATAAATAAAATAAAAATGAAAAAACGATTAAAAGGAGTATGAAAAGTGTGAAATATTTATTGTTTATGAATAATTCAAACTTAAAAATTGACGATACGTTCTACAACGGCATCTAGCGTCAAATCTGTTAAACGTTTGCAAAGCACTATTAAAGGAAATATTTTGGTTCACTTTAGTGAGAGTATTGATTTAATAAATGTTTATCTCATAACACAAATAAATAAATATTATTTTTTAAATTAAATTTATTATATAAATAAATTTAAAATTAAAAAAAATTATAAAGACTATGAAAAGTGTGTAATATTTATTGTTTATGATTAATTCAAACTTAAAACTGACGATACGTTCTACAACGGCATCTAGCGTCAAATCTGTTAATCGTTTGCAAAGCACTATTAAAAGGAATATTTCGTTACACTTTAGTGAGAGTATTGATTTAATAAATGTTTATCTCATAACACAAATAATTAAATATTATTTTTTAAATTGATTTCATTATATAAATAAATTAAAAATGAAAAAAATATTATAAGGACTATGAAAAGTGCGAAATATTTATTGTTTATGATTAATTCAAACTTAAAAACTGACGATAGGTTCTACAACGGCATCTAGCGTCAAATCTGTTAAACGTTTGTAAAGCACTATTAAAGGAAATATTTTGTTACGCTTTAGTGAGAGTATTGATTTAATAAATGTTTTTCTCATAACACAAATAATTAAATATTATTTTTTACCTGAATTCTTTATATAAATAAATTTAAAATGAAAAAAAGATTATAAGGACTATGAAAAGTGCGAAATATTTATTGTTTAAGATTAGTTCAAACTTAAAACTGACGATACGTTCTACAACGGCATCTAGCGTCCAATCTGTTAAACGTTTGCAAAGCACTATTAAAGGAAATAATTTGTTACGCTTTAGTGAGAGTATTAATTTAATAAATGTTTTTCTCATAACACAAATAATTAAATAATATTTTCTACCTGAATTCTCTATATAAATAAATTTACAATAATAAAAGAGTATAGGGACTATGAAAAGTTCGAAATATTTAATGTTTAAGATTAATTCAAAATGAAAAACTGACGATAGGTTCTACAACGGCATCTAGCGTCAAATTTGTTAAACGTCAGCAAAGCACTATTAAAGGAAATATTTTGTTACATTTTAGTGAGAGTATTGATTTAATAAATAATTTTCTCATAAAACAAATAATTAAATATTATTTTTTACCTGAATTCTTCATATAAATAAATTTAAAATGAAAAAAAGATTATAAGGACTATGAAAATTGCGACATATTTATTGTTTATGATTAATTCAAACCTAAAAACTGACGATTCGTTCTACAACGGCATCTAGCGTCAAATCTGTTACACGTTTGCAAAGCACTATTAAAGAGAAATATTTTGTTACACTTTAGTGAGAGTATTGATTTAATAAATGTTTATCTCATAACACAAATAATTAAATATTATTTTTTAATTGAATTCATTATTTAAATAAATTAAAAGTGAAAAAAAGATTATAAGGACTATAAAAAGTGCGAAATATTTATTGTTTATGATTAATTCAAACTTAAAACTGACGATACGTTCTACAACGGCATCTAGCGTCCAATCTGTTAAACGTTTGCAAAGCACTATTAAAGGATATATTTTGTTACACTTTAGTGAGATTATTGATTAATTATTTATTTTTCTCATAACACAAATAATTAAATATTATTTTTTACTTGAATTCTTTATATAAATAAATTTACAATAATAAAAGGTTATAAGGACTATGAAAAGTGCGACATATTTATTGTTTATGATTAATTCCAACTAAAAAATTGACGATTCGTTCTACAACGGCATCTAGCGTCACATCTGTTAAACGTTTGCAAAGAACTATTAAAGGAAATATTTTGTTACACCTTAGTGAGAGTATTGATTTAATAAATGTTTATTTCATATAACAAATAATTAAATATTATTTTTTAAATTAAATTTATTATATAAATAAATTTAAAATTTAAAAAATTATAAAGACTATGAAAAGTGTGTAATATTTATTGTTTATGATTAATTCAAACTTAAAACTGACGATACGTTCTACAACGGCATCTAGCTTCAAATCTGTTAAACGTTTGCAAAGCACTATTAAAACAAATATTTTACTACTCTTTAGTGAGAGTATTGATTTAATAAATGTATATCTCATAACACAAATAATTAAATATTATTTTTAATTGAATTCTTTATATAAATAAATAAAAAATGAAAAAAAGAGTATAGGGTCTGTGAAAAGTGCGAAATATTTATTGTTTAAGATTAATTCAAACTTAAAAACTGACGATACGACGTACAACGGCATCTAGCGTCAAATCTGTTAAACGTCTGCAAAGCACTATTAAAGGAAATATTTTGTTACACTTTAGTGAGAGTATTGATTTAATAAATGTATATCTCATAACACAAATAATTAAATATTATTTTTTACCTGAATTCTTTATATAAATAAATTAAAAATGAAAAAAAGATTATAAGGACTATGAGAAGTGCGAAATATTTATTGTTTAAGATTAATTCAAACTTAAAACTGACGATACGTTCTACAACGGCATCTAACGTCAAATCTGTTAAACGTTTGCAAAGCACTATTAAAGGAAATATTTCGTTACACTTTAGTGAGAGTATTGATTTAATAAATGTTTATCTCATAACACAAATAATTAAATATTATTTTTTAAATTGATTTCATTATATAAATAAATTAAAAATGAAAAAAAGATTATAAGGACTATGAAAAGTGCGAAATATTTATTGTTTATGATTAATTCAAACTTAAAAACTGACGATATGACGTACAACGGCATCTAGCGTCAAATCTGTTAAACGTCTGGAAAGCACTATTAAAGGAAATATTTTGTTACACTTTAGTGAGAGTATTGATTTATTAAATGTTTTTCTCATAACACTAATAATTAAACATTATTTTTTAATTGAATTCTTTATATAAATAAATTTACAATAATAAAAGATTATAGGGACTATGAAAAGTGCGTAATATTTATTGTTTAAGATTAATTCAAAATGAAATACTGACGATAGGTTCTACAACGGCATCTAGCGTCAAATCTGTTAAACGTTTGTAAAGCACTATTAAAGGAAATATTTTGTTACGCTTTAGTGAGAGTATTGATTTAATAAATGTTTTTCTCATAACACAAATAATTAAATATTATTTTTTACCTGAATTCTTTATATAAATAAATTAAAAATGAAAAAAATATTATAAGGACTATGAAAAGTGCGAAATATTTATTGTTTAAGATTAGTTCAAACTTAAAACTGACGATACGTTCTACAACGGCATCTAGCGTCCAATCTGTTAAATGTTTGCAAAGCACTAATAAAGGAAATAATTTGTTACGCTTTAGTGAGAGTATTAATTTAATAAATGTTTTTCTCATAACACAAATAATTAAATATTATTTTCTACCTGAATTCTTTATATAAATAAATTTACAATAATAAAAGAGTATAGGGACTATGAAAAGTTCGAAATATTTATTGTTTAAGATTAATTCAAAATGAAAAACTGACGATAGGTTCTACAACGGCATCTAGCGTCAAATTTGTTAAATGTCAGCAAAGCACTATTAAAGGAAATATTTTGTTACATTTTAGTGAGAGTATTGATTTAATAAATGTATATCTCATAACACAAATAATTAAATATTATTTTTTACCTGAATTCTTTATATAAATAAATTAAAAATGAAAAAAAGATTATAAGGACTATAAGAAGTGCGAAATATTTATTGTTTAAGATTAATTCAAACTTAAAACTGACGATACGTTCTACAACGGCATCTAACGTCAAATCTGTTAAACGTTTGCAAAGCACTATTAAAGGAAATATTTCGTTACACTTTAGTGAGAGTATTGATTTAATAAATGTTTATCTCATAACACAAATAATTAAATATTATTTTTTAAATTGATTTCATTATATAAATAAATAAAAAATGAAAAAAAGATTATAAGGACTATGAAAAGTGCGAAATATTTATTGTTTATGATTGATTCAAACTTAAAAACTGACGATACGACGTACAACGGCATCTAGCATCAAATCTGTTAAACGTCTGCAAAGAACTATTAAAGGAAATATTTTGTTACACTTTAGCGAGAGTATTGATTTATTAAATGTTTTTCTCATAACACAAATAATTAAATATTATTTTTAATTGAATTCTTTATATAAATAAATTTACAATAATAAAAAATTATAGGGACTATGAAAAGTGCGTAATATTTATTGTTTAAGATTAATTCAAAATGAAAAACTGACGGTAGGTTCTACAACGGCATCTAGCGTCAAATCTGTTAAACGTTTGTAAAGCACTATTAAAGGAAATATTTTGTTACGCTTTAGTGAGAGTGTTGATTTAATAAATGTTTTTCTCATAACACAAATAATTAAATATTATTTTTTACCTGAATTCTTTATATAAATAAATTAAAAATGAAAAAAAGATTATAAGGACTATGAAAAGTGCGAAATATTTATTGTTTAAGATTAGTTCAAACTTAAAACTGACGATACGTTCTACAACGGCATCTAGCGTCCAATCTGTTAAACGTTTGCAAAGCACTATTAAAGGAAATAATTTGTTACGCTTTAGTGAGAGTATTAATTTAATAAATGTTTTTCTCATAACACAAATAATTAAATATTATTTTCTACCTGAATTCTTTATATAAATAAATTTACAATAATAAAAGAGTATAGGGACTATGAAAAGTTCGAAATATTTATTGTTTAAGATTAATTCAAAATGAAAAACTGACGATAGGTTCTACAACGGCATCTAGCGTCAAATTTGTTAAACGTCAGCAAAGCACTATTAAAGGAAATATTTTGTTACATTTTAGTGAGAGTATTGATTTAATAAATAATTTTCTCATAACACAAATAATTAAATATTATTTTTACCTGAATTCTTTATATAAATAAATTAAAAATGAAAAAAAGATTATAAGGACTATGAGAAGTGCGAAATATTTATTGTTTAAGATTAATTCAAACTTAAAACTGACGATACGTTCTACAACGGCATCTAACGTCAAATCTGTTAAACGTTTGCAAAGCACTATTAAAGGAAATATTTCGTTACACTTTAGTGAGAGTATTGATTTAATAAATGTTTATCTCATAACACAAATAATTAAATATTATTTTTTAAATTGATTTCATTATATAAATAAATTAAAAATGAAAAAAAGATTATAAGGACTATGAAAAGTGCGAAATATTTATTGTTTATGATTAAATCAAACTTAAAAACTGACGATAGGTTCTACAACGGCATCTAGCGTCAAATCTGTTAAACGTTTGTAAAGCACTATTAAAGGAAATATTTTGTTACGCTTTAGTGAGAGTATTGATTTAATAAATGTTTTTCTCATAACACAAATAATTAAATATTATTTTTTACCTGAATTCTTTATATAAATAAATTTAAAATGAAAAAAAGATTATAAGGACTATGAAAAGTGCGAAATATTTATTGTTTAAGATTAGTTCAAACTTAAAACTGACGATACGTTCTACAACGGCATCTAGCGTCCAATCTGTTAAACGTTTGCAAAGCACTATTAAAGGAAATAATTTGTTACGCTTTAGTGAGAGTATTAATTTAATAAATGTTTTTCTCATAACACAAATAATTAAATATTATTTTCTACCTGAATTCTTTATATAAATAAATTTACAATAATAAAAGAGTATAGGGACTATGAAAAGTTCGAAATATTTATTGTTTAAGATTAATTCAAAATGAAAAACTGACGATAGGTTCTACAACAGAATCTAGCGTCAAATTTGTTAAACGTCAGCAAAGCACTATTAAAGGAAATATTTTGTTACATTTTAGTGAGAGTATTGATTTAATAAATGTATATCTCATAACACAAATAATTAAATATTATTTTTTACCTGAATTCTTTATATAAATAAATTAAAAATGAAAAAAAGATTATAAGGACTATAAGAAGTGCGAAATATTTATTGTTTAAGATTAATTCAAACTTAAAACTGACGATACGTTCTACAACGGCATCTAACGTCAAATCTGTTAAACGTTTGCAAAGCACTATTAAAGGAAATATTTCGTTACACTTTAGTGAGAGTATTGATTTAATAAATGTTTATCTCATAACACAAATAATTAAATATTATTTTTTAAATTGATTTCATTATATAAATAAATAAAAAATGAAAAAAAGATTATAAGGACTATGAAAAGTGCGAAATATTTATTGTTTATGATTGATTCAAACTTAAAAACTGACGATACGACGTACAACGGCATCTAGCATCAAATCTGTTAAACGTCTGCAAAGAACTATTAAAGGAAATATTTTGTTACACTTTAGCGAGAGTATTGATTTATTAAATGTTTTTCTCATAACACTAATAATTAAACATTATTTTTTAATTGAATTCTTTATATAAATAAATTTACAATAATAAAAGATTATAGGGACTATGAAAAGTGCGTAATATTTATTGTTTAAGATTAATTCAAAATGAAATACTGACGATAGGTTCTACAACGGCATCTAGCGTCAAATCTGTTAAACGTTTGTAAAGCACTATTAAAGGAAATATTTTGTTACGCTTTAGTGAGAGTATTGATTTAATAAATGTTTTTCTCATAACACAAATAATTAAATATATATTTTTTTACCTGAATTCTTTATATAAATAAATTAAAAATGAAAAAAATATTATAAGGACTATGAAAAGTGCGAAATATTTATTGTTTAAGATTAGTTCAAACTTAAAACTGACGATACGTTCTACAACGGCATCTAGCGTCCAATCTGTTAAATGTTTGCAAAGCACTAATAAAGGAAATAATTTGTTACGCTTTAGTGAGAGTATTAATTTAATAAATGTTTTTCTCATAACACAAATAATTAAATATTATTTTCTACCTGAATTCTTTATATAAATAAATTTACAATAATAAAAGAGTATAGGGACTATGAAAAGTTCGAAATATTTATTGTTTAAGATTAATTCAAAATGAAAAACTGACGATAGGTTCTACAACGGCATCTAGCGTCAAATTTGTTAAACGTCAGCAAAGCACTATTAAAGGAAATATTTTGTTACATTTTAGTGAGAGTATTGATTTAATAAATAATTTTCTCATAACACAAATAATTAAATATTATTTTTTACCTGAATTCTTTATATAAATAAATTAAAAATGAAAAAAAGATTATAAGGACTATGAGAAGTGCGAAATATTTATTGTTTAAGATTAATTCAAACTTAAAACTGACGATACGTTCTACAACGGCATCTAACGTCAAATCTGTTAAACGTTTGCAAAGCACTATTAAAGGAAATATTTCGTTACACTTTAGTGAGAGTATTGATTTAATAAATGTTTATCTCATAACACAAATAATTAAATATTATTTTTTAAATTGATTTCATTATATAAATAAATTAAAAATGAAAAAAAGATTATAAGGACTATGAAAAGTGCGAAATATTTATTGTTTATGATTAAATCAAACTTAAAAACTGACGATAGGTTCTACAACGGCATCTAGCGTCAAATCTGTTAAACGTTTGTAAAGCACTATTAAAGGAAATATTTTGTTACGCTTTAGTGAGAGTATTGATTTAATAAATGTTTTTCTCATAACACAAATAATTAAATATTATTTTTTACCTGAATTCTTTATATAAATAAATTGAAAATGAAAAAAAGATTATAAGGACTATGAAAAGTGCGAAATATTTATTGTTTAAGATTAGTTCAAACTTAAAACTGACGATACGTTCTACAACGGCATCTAGCGTCCAATCTGTTAAACGTTTGCAAAGCACTATTAAAGGAAATAATTTGTTACGCTTTAGTGAGAGTATTAATTTAATAAATGTTTTTCTCATAACACAAATAATTAAATATTATTTTCTACCTGAATTCTTTATATAAATAAATTTACAATAATAAAAGAGTATAGGGACTATGAAAAGTTTGAAATATTTATTGTTTAAGATTAATTCAAAATGAAAAACTGACGATAGGTTCTACAACGGCATCTAGCGTCAAATTTGTTAAACGTCAGCAAAGCACTATTAAAGGAAATATTTTGTTACATTTTAGTGAGAGTATTGATTTAATAAATGTATATCTCATAACACAAATAATTAAATATTATTTTTTACCTGAATTCTTTATATAAATAAATTAAAAATGAAAAAAAGATTATAAGGACTATAAGAAGTGCGAAATATTTATTGTTTAAGATTAATTCAAACTTAAAACTGACGATACGTTCTACAACGGCATCTAACGTCAAATCTGTTAAACGTTTGCAAAGCACTATTAAAGGAAATATTTCGTTACACTTTAGTGAGAGTATTGATTTAATAAATGTATATCTCATAACACAAATAATTAAATATTATTTTTTAAATTGATTTCATTATATAAATAAATAAAAAATGAAAAAAAGATTATAAGGACTATGAAAAGTGCGAAATATTTATTGTTTATGATTGATTCAAACTTAAAAACTGACGATACGACGTACAACGGCATCTAGCATCAAATCTGTTAAACGTCTGCAAAGAACTATTAAAGGAAATATTTTGTTACACTTTAGCGAGAGTATTGATTTATTAAATGTTTTTCTCATAACACAAATAATTAAATATTATTTTTTAATTGAATTCTTTATATAAATAAATTTACAATAATAAAAAATTATAGGGACTATGAAAAGTGCGTAATATTTATTGTTTAAGATTATTTCAAAATGAAAAACTGACGGTAGGTTCTACAACGGCATCTAGCGTCAAATCTGTTAAACGTTTGTAAAGCACTATTAAAGGAAATATTTTGTTACGCTTTAGTGAGAGTATTGATTTAATAAATGTTTTTCTCATAACACAAATAATTAAATATTATTTTTTACCTGAATTCTTTATATAAATAAATTAAAAATGAAAAAAATATTATAAGGACTATGAAAAGTGCGAAATATTTATTGTTTAAGATTAGTTCAAACTTAAAACTGACGATAGGTTCTACAACGGCATCTAGCAGTCCAATCTGTTAAACGTTTGCAAAGCACTATTAAAGGAAATATTTTGTTACATTTTAGTGAGAGTATTGATTTAATAAATAATTTTCTCATAAAACAAATAATTAAATATTATTTTTTACCTGAATTCTTTATATAAATAAATTTAAAATGAAAAAAAGATTATAACGACTATGAAAAGTGCGACATATTTATTGTTTATGATTAATTCAAACCTAAAAACTGACGATTCGTTCTACAACGGCATCTAGCGTCAAATCTGTTACACGTTTGCAAAGCACTATTAAAGAGAAATATTTTGTTACACTTTAGTGAGAGTATTGATTTAATAAATGTTTATCTCATAACACAAATAATTAAATATTATTTTTTAATTGAATTCATTATTTAAATAAATTAAAAGTGAAAAAAAGATTATAAGGACTATAAAAAATGCGAAATATTTATTGTTTATGATTAATTCAAACTTAAAACTGACTATACGTTCTACAACGGCATCTAGCGTCCAATCTGTTAAACGTTTGCAAAGCACTATTAAAGGATATATTTTGTTACACTTTAGTGAGATTATTGATTAATTATTTATTTTTCTCATAACACAAATAATTAAATATTATTTTTTACTTGAATTCTTTATATAAATAAATTTACAATAATAAAAGGTTATAAGGACTATGAAAAGTGCGACATATTTATTGTTTATGATTAATTCCAACTAAAAAATTGACGATTCGTTCTACAACGGCATCTAGCGTCAAATCTGTTAAACGTTTGCAAAGAACTATTAAAGGAAATATTTTGTTACACCTTAGTGAGAGTATTGATTTAATAAATGTTTATTTCATATAACAAATAATTAAATATTATTTTTTAAATTAAATTTATTATATAAATAAATTTAAAATTTAAAAAATTATAAAGACTATGAAAAGTGTGTAATATTTATTGTTTATGATTAATTCAAACTTAAAACTGACGATACGTTCTACAACGGCATCTAGCGTCAAATCTGTTAAACGTTTGCAAAGCACTATTAAAACAAATATTTTACTACTCTTTAGTGAGAGTATTGATTTAATAAATGTATATCTCATAACACAAATAATTAAATATTATTTTTTCATTGAATTCTTTATATAAATAAATAAAAAATGAAAAAAAGAGTATAGGGTCTATGAAAAGTGCGAAATATTTATTGTTTAAGATTAATTCAAACTTAAAAACTGACGATACGACGTACAACGGCATCTAGCGTCAAATCTGTTAAACGTCTGCAAAGCACTATTAAAGGAAATATTTTGTTACACTTTAGTGAGAGTATTGATTTAATAAATGTATATCTCATAACACAAATAATTAAATATTATTTTTTACCTGAATTCTTTATATAAATAAATTAAAAATGAAAAAAAAATTATAAGGACTATGAGAAGTGCGAAATATTTATTGTTTAAGATTAATTCAAACTTAAAACTGACGATACGTTCTACAACGGCATCTAACGTCAAATCTGTTAAACGTTTGCAAAGCACTATTAAAGGAAATATTTCGTTACACTTTAGTGAGAGTATTGATTTAATAAATGTTTATCTCATAACACAAATAATTAAATATTATTTTTTAAATTGATTTCATTATATAAATAAATTAAAAATGAAAAAAAGATTATAAGGACTATGAAAAGTGCGAAATATTTATTGTTTATGATTAATTCATACTTAAAAACTGACGATACGACGTACAACGGCATCTAGCGTCAAATCTATTAAACGTCTGCAAAGCACTATTAAAGGAAATATTTTGTTACACTTTAGCGAGAGTATTGATTTATTAAATGTTTTTCTCATAACACAAATAATTAAATATTATTTTTTATTGAATTCTATATATAA
This sequence comes from Aphrophora alni, assembly GCA_963513935.1. Lineage (NCBI taxonomy): Eukaryota > Metazoa > Arthropoda > Insecta > Hemiptera > Aphrophoridae > Aphrophora > Aphrophora alni. Next base: position 117,224,687 of record OY740765.1, read on the forward strand.
ATAAATTTACAATAATAGAAGATTATAGGGACTATGAAAAGTGCGTAATATTTATTGTTTAAGATTAATTCAAAATGAAAAACTGATGATAGGTTCTACAACGGCATCTAGCGTCAAATCTGTTAAACGTTTGTAAAGCACTATTAAAGGAAATATTTTGTTACGCTTTAGTGAGAGTATTGATTTAATAAATGTTTTTCTCATAACACAAATAAATAAATATTATTTTTTACCTGAATTCTTTATATAAATAAATTAAAAATGAAAAAAAGATTATAAGGACTATGAAAAGTGCGAAATATTTATTGTTTAAGATTAGTTCAAACTTAAAACTGACGATACGTTCTACAACGGCATCTAGCGTCCAATCTGTTAAACGTTTGCAAAGCACTATTAAAGAAAATATTTTGTTACGCTTTAGTGAGAGTATTGATTTAATAAATGTTTATCTCATAACACAAATAATTAAATATTATTTTTTAAATTGAATTCATTATATAAATAAATTAGAAATGAAAAGAAGATTATAAGGACTATGAAAAGTGCGAAATATTTATTGTTTATGATTAATTCAAACTTAAAAACTGACGATATGACGTACAACGGCATCTAGCGTCAAATCTGTTAAACGTCTGGAAAGCACTATTAAAGGAAATATTTTGTTACACTTTAGCGAGAGTATTGATTTATTAAATGTTTTTCTCATAACACTAATAATTAAACATTATTTTTTAATTGAATTCTTTATATAAATAAATTTACAATAATAAAAGATTATAGGGACTATGAAAAGTGCGTAATATTTATTGTTTAAGATTAATTCAAAATGAAATACTGACGATAGGTTCTACAACGGCATCTAGCGTCAAATCTGTTAAACGTTTGTAAAGCACTATTAAAGGAAATATTTTGTTACGCTTTAGTGAGAGTATTGATTTAATAAATGTTTTTCTCATAACACAAATAATTAAATATTATTTTTTACCTGAATACTTTATATAAATAAATTAAAAATGAAAAAAATATTATAAGGACTATGAAAAGTGCGAAATATTTATTGTTTAAGATTAGTTCAAACTTAAAACTGACGATACGTTCTACAACGGCATCTAGCGTCCAATCTGTTAAATGTTTGCAAAGCACTAATAAAGGAAATAATTTGTTACGCTTTAGTGAGAGTATTAATTTAATAAATGTTTTTCTCATAACACAAATAATTAAATATTATTTTCTACCTGAATTCTTTATATAAATAAATTTACAATAATAAAAGAGTATAGGGACTATGAAAAGTTCGAAATATTTATTGTTTAAGATTAATTCAAAATGAAAAACTGACGATAGGTTCTACAACGGCATCTAGCGTCAAATTTGTTAAACGTCAGCAAAGCACTATTAAAGGAAATATTTTGTTACATTTTAGTGAGAGTATTGATTTAATAAATGTATATCTCATAACACAAATAATTAAATATTATTTTTTACCTGAATTCTTTATATAAATAAATTAAAAATGAAAAAAAGATTATAAGGACTATAAGAAGTGCGAAATATTTATTGTTTAAGATTAATTCAAACTTAAAACTGACGATACGTTCTACAACGGCATCTAACGTCAAATCTGTTAAACGTTTGCAAAGCACTATTAAAGGAAATATTTCGTTACACTTTAGTGAGAGTATTGATTTAATAAATGTTTATCTCATAACACAAATAATTAAATATTATTTTTTAAATTGATTTCATTATATAAATAAATAAAAAATGAAAAAAAGATTATAAGGACTATGAAAAGTGCGAAATATTTATTGTTTATGTTTGATTCAAACTTAAAAACTGACGATACGACGTACAACGGCATCTAGCATCAAATCTGTTAAACGTCTGCAAAGAACTATTAAAGGAAATATTTTGTTACACTTTAGCGAGAGTATTGATTTATTAAATGTTTTTCTCATAACACAAATAATTAAATATTATTTTTAATTGAATTCTTTATATAAATAAATTTACAATAATAAAAAATTATAGGGACTATGAAAAGTGCGTAATATTTATTGTTTAAGATTAATTCAAAATGAAAAACTGACGGTAGGTTCTACAACGGCATCTAGCGTCAAATCTGTTAAACGTTTGTAAAGCACTATTAAAGGAAATATTTTGTTACGCTTTAGTGAGAGTGTTGATTTAATAAATGTTTTTCTCATAACACAAATAATTAAATATTATTTTTTACCTGAATTCTTTATATAAATAAATTAAAAATGAAAAAAAGATTATAAGGACTATGAAAAGTGCGAAATATTTATTGTTTAAGATTAGTTCAAACTTAAAACTGACGATACGTTCTACAACGGCATCTAGCGTCCAATCTGTTAAACGTTTGCAAAGCACTATTAAAGGAAATAATTTGTTACGCTTTAGTGAGAGTATTAATTTAATAAATGTTTTTCTCATAACACAAATAATTAAATATTATTTTCTACCTGAATTCTTTATATAAATAAATTTACAATAATAAAAGAGTATAGGGACTATGAAAAGTTCGAAATATTTATTGTTTAAGATTAATTCAAAATGAAAAACTGACGATAGGTTCTACAACGGCATCTAGCGTCAAATTTGTTAAACGTCAGCAAAGCACTATTAAAGGAAATATTTTGTTACATTTTAGTGAGAGTATTGATTTAATAAATAATTTTCTCATAACACAAATAATTAAATATTATTTTTTACCTGAATTCTTTATATAAATAAATTAAAAATGAAAAAAAGATTATAAGGACTATGAGAAGTGCGAAATATTTATTGTTTAAGATTAATTCAAACTTAAAACTGACGATACGTTCTACAACGGCATCTAACGTCAAATCTGTTAAACGTTTGCAAAGCACTATTAAAGAGAAATATTTTGTTACACTTTAGTGAGAGTATTGATTTAATAAATGTTTATCTCATAACACAAATAATTAAATATTATTTTTTAATTGAATTCATTATTTTTAAATAAATTAAAAGTGAAAAAAAGATTATAAGGACTATAAAAAGTGCGAAATATTTATTGTTTATGATTAATTCAAACTTAAAACTGACGATACGTTCTACAACGGCATCTAGCGTCCAATCTGTTAAACGTTTGCAAAGCACTATTAAAGGATATATTTTGTTACACTTTAGTGAGATTATTGATTAATTATTTATTTTTCTCATAACACAAATAATTAAATATTATTTTTTACTTGAATTCTTTATATAAATAAATTTACAATAATAAAAGGTTATAAGGACTATGAAAAGTGCGACATATTTATTGTTTATGATTAATTCCAACTAAAAAATTGACGATTCGTTCTACAACGGCATCTAGCGTCAAATCTGTTAAACGTTTGCAAAGAACTATTAAAGGAAATATTTTGTTACACCTTAGTGAGAGTATTGATTTAATAAATGTTTATTTCATATAACAAATAATTAAATATTATTTTTTAAATTAAATTTATTATATAAATAAATTTAAAATTTAAAAAATTATAAAGACTATGAAAAGTGTGTAATATTTATTGTTTATGATTAATTCAAACTTAAAACTGACGATACGTTCTACAACGGCATCTAGCGTCAAATCTGTTAAACGTTTGCAAAGCACTATTAAAACAAATATTTTACTACTCTTTAGTGAGAGTATTGATTTAATAAATGTATATCTCATAACACAAATAATTAAATATTATTTTTTAATTGAATTCTTTATATAAATAAATAAAAAATGAAAAAAAGAGTATAGGGTCTATGAAAAGTGCGAAATATTTATTGTTTAAGATTAATTCAAACTTAAAAACTGACGATACGACGTACAACGGCATCTAGCGTCAAATCTTATAAACGTCTGCAAAGCACTATTAAAGGAAATATTTTGTTACACTTTAGTGAGAGTATTGATTTAATAAATGTTTATCTCATAACACAAATAATTAAATATTATTTTTTAAATTGATTTCATTATATAAATAAATTAAAAATGAAAAAAAGATTATAAGGACTATGAAAAGTGCGAAATAATTATTGTTTATGATTAATTCAAACTTAAAAACTGACGATAGGTTCTACAACGGCATCTAGCGTCAAATCTGTTAAACGTTTGTAAAGCACTATTAAAGGAAATATTTTGTTACGCTTTAGTGAGAGTATTGATTTAATAAATGTTTTTCTCATAACACAAATAATTAAATATTATTTTTTACCTGAATTCTTTATATAAATAAATTTAAAATGAAAAAAAGATTATAAGGACTATGAAAAGTGCGAAATATTTATTGTTTAAGATTAGTTCAAACTTAAAACTGACGATACGTTCTACAACGGCATCTAGCGTCCAATCTGTTAAACGTTTGCAAAGCACTATTAAAGGAAATAATTTGTTACGCTTTAGTGAGAGTATTAATTTAATAAATGTTTTTCTCATAACACAAATAATTAAATATTATTTTCTACCTGAATTCTTTATATAAATAAATTTACAATAATAAAAGAGTATAGGGACTATGAAAAGTTTGAAATATTTATTGTTTAAGATTAATTCAAAATGAAAAACTGACGATAGGTTCTACAACGGCATCTAGCGTCAAATTTGTTAAACGTCAGCAAAGCACTATTAAAGGAAATATTTTGTTACATTTTAGTGAGAGTATTGATTTAATAAATGTATATCTCATAACACAAATAATTAAATATTATTTTTTACCTGAATTCTTTATATAAATAAATTAAAAATGAAAAAAAGATTATAAGGACTATAAGAAGTGCGAAATATTTATTGTTTAAGATTAATTCAAACTTAAAACTGACGATACGTTCTACAACGGCATCTAACGTCAAATCTGTTAAACGTTTGCAAAGCACTATTAAAGGAAATATTTCGTTACACTTTAGTGAGAGTATTGATTTAATAAATGTTTATCTCATAACACAAATAATTAAATATTATTTTTTAAATTGATTTCATTATATAAATAAATAAAAAATGAAAAAAAGATTATAAGGACTATGAAAAGTGCGAAATATTTATTGTTTATGATTGATTCAAACTTAAAAACTGACGATACGACGTACAACGGCATCTAGCATCAAATCTGTTAAACGTCTGCAAAGAACTATTAAAGGAAATATTTTGTTACACTTTAGCGAGAGTATTGATTTATTAAATGTTTTTCTCATAACACAAATAATTAAATATTATTTTTTAATTGAATTCTTTATATAAATAAATTTACAATAATAAAAAATTATAGGGACTATGAAAAGTGCGTAATATTTATTGTTTAAGATTATTTCAAAATGAAAAACTGACGGTAGGTTCTACAACGGCATCTAGCGTCAAATCTGTTAAACGTTTGTAAAGCACTATTAAAGGAAATATTTTGTTACGCTTTAGTGAGAGTATTGATTTAATAAATGTTTTTCTCATAACACAAATAATTAAAAATTATTTTTTACCTGAATTCTTTATATAAATAAATTTAAAATGAAAAAAAGATTATAAGGACTATGAAAAGTGCGAAATATTTATTGTTTAAGATTAGTTCAAACTTAAAACTGACGATAGGTTCTACAACGGCATCTAGCGTCCAATCTGTTAAACGTTTGCAAAGCACTATTAAAGGAAATATTTTGTTACATTTTAGTGAGAGTATTGATTTAATAAATAATTTTCTCATAAAACAAATAATTAAATATTATTTTTTACCTGAATTCTTTATATAAATAAATTTAAAATGAAAAAAAGATTATAAGGACTATGAAAAGTGCGACATATTTATTGTTTATGATTAATTCAAACCTAAAAACTGACGATTCGTTCTACAACGGCATCTAGCGTCAAATCTGTTACACGTTTGCAAAGCACTATTAAAGAGAAATATTTTGTTACACTTTAGTGAGAGTATTGATTTAATAAATGTTTATCTCATAACACAAATAATTAAATATTATTTTTTAATTGAATTCATTATTTAAATAAATTAAAAGTGAAAAAAAGATTATAAGGACTATAAAAAGTGCGAAATATTTATTGTTTATGATTAATTCAAACTTAAAACTGACGATACGTTCTACAACGGCATCTAGCGTCCAATCTGTTAAACGTTTGCAAAGCACTATTAAAGGATATATTTTGTTACACTTTAGTGAGATTATTGATTAATTATTTATTTTTCTCATAACACAAATAATTAAATATTATTTTTTACTTGAATTCTTTATATAAATAAATTTACAATAATAAAAGGTTATAAGGACTATAAAAAGTGCGACATATTTATTGTTTATGATTAATTCCAACTAAAAAATTGACGATTCGTTCTACAACGGCATCTAGCGTCAAATCTGTTAAACGTTTGCAAAGAACTATTAAAGGAAATATTTTGTTACACCTTAGTGAGAGTATTGATTTAATAAATGTTTATTTCATATAACAAATAATTAAATATTATTTTTTAAATTAAATTTATTATATAAATAAATTTAAAATTTAAAAAATTATAAAGACTATGAAAAGTGTGTAATATTTATTGTTTATGATTAATTCAAACTTAAAACTGACGATACGTTCTACAACGGCATCTAGCGTCAAATCTGTTAAACGTTTGCAAAGCACTATTAAAACAAATATTTTACTACTCTTTAGTGAGAGTATTGATTTAATAAATGTATATCTCATAACACAAATAATTAAATATTATTTTTTCATTGAATTCTTTATATAAATAAATAAAAAATGAAAAAAAGAGTATAGGGTCTATGAAAAGTGCGAAATATTTATTGTTTAAGATTAATTCAAACTTAAAACTGACGATACGTTCTACAACGGCATCTAACGTCAAATCTGTTAAACGTTTGCAAAGCACTATTAAAGGAAATATTTCGTTACACTTTAGTGAGAGTATTGATTTAATAAATGTTTATCTCATAACACAAATAATTAAATATTATTTTTTAAATTGATTTCATTATATAAATAAATTAAAAATGAAAAAAAGATTATAAGGACTATGAAAAGTGCGAAATATTTATTGTTTATGATTAAATCAAACTTAAAAACTGACGATAGGTTCTACAACGGCATCTAGCGTCAAATCTGTTAAACGTTTGTAAAGCACTATTAAAGGAAATATTTTGTTACGCTTTAGTGAGAGTATTGATTTAATAAATGTTTTTCTCATAACACAAATAATTAAATATTATTTTTTACCTGAATTCTTTATATAAATAAATTTAAAATGAAAAAAAGATTATAAGGACTATGAAAAGTGCGAAATATTTATTGTTTAAGATTAGTTCAAACTTAAAACTGACGATACGTTCTACAACGGCATCTAGCGTCCAATCTGTTAAACGTTTGCAAAGCACTATTAAAGGAAATAATTTGTTACGCTTTAGTGAGAGTATTAATTTAATAAATGTTTTTCTCATAACACAAATAATTAAATATTATTTTCTACCTGAATTCTTTATATAAATAAATTTACAATAATAAAAGAGTATAGGGACTATGAAAAGTTCGAAATATTTATTGTTTAAGATTAATTCAAAATGAAAAACTGACGATAGGTTCTACAACAGAATGTAGCGTCAAATTTGTTAAACGTCAGCAAAGCACTATTAAAGGAAATATTTTGTTACATTTTAGTGAGAGTATTGATTTAATAAATGTATATCTCATAACACAAATAATTAAATATTATTTTTTACCTGAATTCTTTATATAAATAAATTAAAAATGAAAAAAAGATTATAAGGACTATAAGAAGTGCGAAATATTTATTGTTTATGATTAATTCAAACTTAAAACTGACGATACGTTCTACAACGGCATCTAGCGTCAAATCTGTTAAACGTTTGCAAAGCACTATTAAAACAAATATTTTACTACTCTTTAGTGAGAGTATTGATTTAATAAATGTATATCTCATAACACAAATAATTAAATATTATTTTTTCATTGAATTCTTTATATAAATAAATAAAAAATGAAAAAAAGAGTATAGGGTCTATGAAAAGTGCGAAATATTTATTGTTTAAGATTAATTCAAACTTAAAAACTGACGATACGACGTACAACGGCATCTAGCGTCAAATCTGTTAAACGTCTGCAAAGCACTATTAAAGGAAATTTTTTGTTACACTTTAGTGAGAGTATTGATTTAATAAATGTATATCTCATAACACAAATAATTAAATATTATTTTTTACCTGAATTCTTTATATAAATAAATTAAAAATGAAAAAAAGATTATAAGGACTATGAGAAGTGCGAAATATTTATTGTTTAAGATTAATTCAAACTTAAAACTGACGATACGTTCTACAACGGCATCTAACGTCAAATCTGTTAAACGTTTGCAAAGCACTATTAAAGGAAATATTTCGTTACACTTTAGTGAGAGTATTGATTTAATAAATGTTTATCTCATAACACAAATAATTAAATATTATTTTTTAAATTGATTTCATTATATAAATAAATTAAAAATGAAAAAAAGATTATAAGGACTATGAAAAGTGCGAAATATTTATTGTTTATGATTAATTCATACTTAAAAACTGACGATACGACGTACAACGGCATCTAGCGTCAAATCTATTAAACGTCTGCAAAGCACTATTAAAGGAAATATTTTGTTACACTTTAGCGAGAGTATTGATTTATTAAATGTTTTTCTCATAACACAAATAATTAAATATTATTTTTTATTGAATTCTATATATAAATAAATTTACAATAATAAAAGATTATAGGGACTATGAAAAATGCGTAATATTTATTGTTTAAGATTAATTCAAAATGAAAAACTGATGATAGGTTCTACAACGGCATCTAGCGTCAAATCTGTTAAACGTTTGTAAAGCACTATTAAAGGAAATATTTTGTTACGCTTTAGTGAGAGTATTGATTTAATAAATGTTTTTCTCATAACACAAATAAATAAATATTATTTTTTACCTGAATTCTTTATATAAATAAATTAAAAATGAAAAAAAGATTATAAGGACTATGAAAAGTGCGAAATATTTATTGTTTAAGATTAGTTCAAACTTAAAACTGACGATACGTTCTACAACGGCATCTAGCGTCCAATCTGTTAAACGTTTGCAAAGCACTATTAAAGGAAATATTTTGTTACGCTTTAGTGAGAGTATTGATTTAATAAATGTTTATCTCATAACACAAATAATTAAATATTATTTTTTAAATTGAATTCATTATATAAATAAATTAGAAATGAAAAGAAGATTATAAGGACTATGAAAAGTGCGAAATATTTATTGTTTATGATTAATTCAAACTTAAAAACTGACGATACGACGTACAACGGCATCTATCGTCAAATCTATTAAACGTCTGCAAAGCACTATTAAAGGAAATATTTTGTTACACTTTAGCGAGAGTATTGATTTATTAAATGTTTTTCTCATAACACAAATAATTAAATATTATTTTTTATTGAATTCTATATATAAGTAAATGTACAATAATAAAAGATTATAGGGACTATGAAAAGTGCGTAATATTTATTGTTTAAGATTAATTCAAAATGAAAAACTGATGATAGGTTCTACAACGGCATCTAGCGTCAAATCTGTTAAACGTTTGTAAAGCACTATTAAAGGAAATATTTTGTTACGCTTTAGTGAGAGTATTGATTTAATAAATGTTTTTCTCATAACACAAATAAATAAATATTATTTTTTACCTGAATTCTTTATATAAATAAATTAAAAATGAAAAAAAGATTATAAGGACTATGAAAAGTGCGAAATATTTATTGTTTAAGATTAGTTCAAACTTAAAACTGACGATACGTTCTACAACGGCATCTAGCGTCCAATCTGTTAAACGTTTGCAAAGCACTATTAAAGGAAATATTTTGTTACGCTATAGTGAGAGTATTGATTTAATAAATGTTTATCTCATAACACAAATAATTAAATATTATTTTTTAAATTGAATTCATTATATAAATAAATTAGAAATGAAAAGAAGATTATAAGGACTATGAAAAGTGCGAAATATTTATTGTTTATGATTAATTCAAACTTAAAAACTGACGATACGACGTACAACGGCATCTAGCGTCAAATCTATTAAACGTCTGCAAAGCACTATTAAAGGAAATATTTTGTTACACTTTAGCGAGAGAATTGATTTATTAAATGTTTTTCTCATAACACAAATAATTAAATATTATTTTTTATTGAATTCTATATATAAATAAATTTACAATAATAAAAGATTATAGGGACTATGAAAAGTGCGTAATATTTATTGTTTAAGATTAATTCAAAATGAAAAACTGACGATAGGTTCTACAACGGCATCTAGCGTCAAATTTGTTAAACGTCAGCAAAGCACTATTAAAGGAAATATTTTGTTACACTTTAGTGAGAGTATTGATTTAATAAATGTTTATCTCATAACACAAATAATTAAATATTTTTTTTAAAATTGATTTCATTATATAAATAAATTTAAAATGAAAAAAAGATTATAAGGACTATAAAAAGTGCGAAATATTTATTGTTTATGATTAATTCAAACTTAAAAACTGACGATACGTTCTACAACGGCATCTAGCGTCAAATCTGTTAGACATTTGCAAAGCACTATTAAAGGAAATATTTTGTTACACTTTAGCGAGAGTATTGATTTTTTAAATGTTTTTCTCATAACACAAATAATTAAATATTATTTTTTAATTGAATTCTTTATATAAATAAATTTACAATAATAAAAGATTATAGGGACTATGAAAAGTGCGAAATATTTATTGTTTATGATTAATTCAAACTTAAAAACTGACGATACGTTCTACAACGGCATCTAGCGTCAAATCTGTTAAACGTCAGCAAAGCACTATTAAAGGAAATATTTTGTTACACTTTAGTGAGAGTATTGATTTAATAAATGTTTATCTCATAACACAAATAATTAAATATTTTTTAAAAATTGATTTCATTATATAAATAAATTTAAAATGAAAAAAATATTATAAGGACTATAAAAAGTGCGAAATATTTACTGTTTATGATTAATTCAAACTTAAAAACTGACGATACGTTCTACAACGGCATCTAGCGTCAAATCTGTTAAACGTTTGCAAAGCACTATTAAAGGAAATATTTTGTTACACTTTAGTGAGAGTATTGATTTAATAAATGTTTTTCTCATAACACAAATAATTAAATATTATTTTTTACCTGAATTCTTTATATAAATAAATAAAAATGATAAAAAGATTATAAGGACTATGAAAAGTGCGAAATATTTATTGTTTATGATTAGTTCAAACTTAAAACTGACGATACGTTCTACAACGGCATCTAGCGTCAAATCTGTTAAACGTCAGCAAAGCACTATTAAAGGAAATATTTTGTTACACTTTAGTGAGAGTATTGATTTAATAAATGTTTATCTCATAACACAAATAATTAAATATTTTTTAAAAATTGATTTCATTATATAAATAAATTTAAAATGAAAAAAATATTATAAGGACTATAAAAAGTGCGAAATATTTACTGTTTATGATTAATTCAAACTTAAAAACTGACGATACGTTCTACAACGGCATCTAGCGTCAAATCTGTTAAACGTTTGCAAAGCACTATTAAAGGAAATATTTTGTTACACTTTAGTGAGAGTATTGATTTAATAAATGTTTTTCTCATAACACAAATAATTAAATATTATTTTTTACCTGAATTCTTTATATAAATAAATAAAAATGATAAAAAGATTATAAGGACTATGAAAAGTGCGAAATATTTATTGTTTATGATTAGTTCAAACTTAAAACTGACGATACGTTCTACAACGGCATCTAGCGTCAAATCTGTTAAACGTTTGCAAAGTACTATTAAAGGAAATATTTTGTTACGCTTTAGTGAGAGTATTGATTTAATAAATGTTTATCTCATAACACAAATAATAAATATTATTTTTTAAATTGAATTCATTATATAAATAAATTAGAAATGAAAAGAAGATTATAAGAACTATGAAAAGTGCGAAATATTTATTGTTTATGATTAATTCAAACTTAAAACTGACGATACGTTCTACAACGGCATCTAGCGTCAAATCTGTTAAACGTTTGAAAAGCACTATTAAAGGAAATAATTTGTTACGCTTTAGTGAGAGTATTGATTAATTATATATTTTTCTCATAACTCAAATATTTAAATATTATTTTTTAATTGAATTCTTTATATAAATAAATTTACAATAATAAAAGATTATAGGGACTATGAAACGTGCGAAATATTTATTGTTTAAGATTAATTCAAAATGAAAAACTGACGATAGGTTCTACAACGGCATCTAGCGTCAAATTTGTTAAACGTCAGCAAAGCACTATTAAAGGAAATATTTTGTTACACTTTAGTGAGAGTATTGATTTAATAAATGTTTTTCTCATAACACAAATAATTAAATATTATTTTTAATTGAATTCTTTATATAAATAAATATACAATAATAAAAGTTTATAAGGACTATGAAACGTGCGAAATATTTATTGTTTATGATTAATTCAAACTAAAAAACTGACGATTCGTTCTACAACGGCATCTAGCGTCAAATCTGTTAAACGTTTGCAAAGCACTATTAAAGGAAATATTTTGTTACACTTTATTTATTTGTGTGTGTGTGTGTGTGTGTGTGTGTGTGTGTTTTATTCAAATTAAGTTGACAACTTGGTAATGTTATAGTTAGTTACAAGTGCAAAGTAGTAAATATGAACTTGGCCCAATAAGGGGAGTGGGATACTTTTTAATTAGGTCTGAAGATATCGTTCATTTTAAAGAACACTATATATGTATAAAACTTGTAATATCCCAGTTATATACTAAGCATGGAATATATAAAACTGCTCAACATACCTACACCCAGATTGTATTATTTTAAATTTATTTATTCGGTAAAGCATTTAATATAATGAAGCGTTTATTGTAAAACGCTACACAGTATCTGATTAGATATTGATAAACATAAACAACAATATTGAGTGTCGATAGATGGGGTCCAAGTGGTTTAGAATTAATAATGAAGATCAACACAGGTAGTCATTTTTCTATTTCATAACATAGACTTAGATAAATTAGATTGTGGTAACTTCCTAGAATGGAAGGAACACATGCGTTTATGTGTATCGTAAACTTTCTAGAGTTGTGTTATTATCGAGTTGACTTAAAACTATAAATGAACAATTTAGTATAAATTGAAAACTAGTTGATTTTCAACTTTAAAATTTAAATAATATATTTTTGATTATTAACTTTTCATTCACAATACAATTATTTGTGACCATGTTCACGTGTTTATCATTGACCTTATGAAGATATATTAAGTCCATAACGACGGTTAAGTCTGCAGAGTCTAAAGAAGATATCGTTGACGTAATATTGTAATGAAAGTAAACAAACCTGTTTTACAATTTATGAATATTTGGTAAAATCGTGAACTTTATCCGTCGTCATTGAAAGCTAAATTTTAATCAAATTCGATTAGTGGAGGAACATGTTTATGACAAAAGCGAAGCAAGTTTAGGCGCTTATTTAAAAAATGTACAAAGATTTTTACAAAGAAGGTAACATTCACTTCTTGCTTTACAACTATTAAAATGTAATTTTTTTTATTAGTTTTCATTCGATTTTACTTAGTTTTTATTGATGGGTGGGTGGAAAGAATGCGTAATGTTTTTCACAGTCTATTTCCTCTTCTATTGGAACTTATATTGATATAAGTGAGAGTGTCGAGTTATTAACGTTTTTTCTCAAAACTCAAAAATCATTTCACTGACTAAATTCATTATATAAATAAATTTAGATAAGCAGTAAAGCTTTAATTTTATGCACCAATAAAAGCTATATATGTTCGTTCTGCAATTTAAACGAAAATTAAAAGGTTTTTTATTTCGTATCCGTGTGCTCTATATTAGCTAAAATTAGAAAAAAATAACGAATGGAACTTTAAGGTAAACGGAATTGGAATTGTACTTCGAATGGAGGGATTGACGAAATATATCAGAGCGGCGTGTAAAATAGTCAACATGTTTAATTTTTAGGAGAGGGAAGAAGGTAATGAAATTATTTAAGAATTAATACATTTTTTAACTTGGATTTTAATTGTTTTCTTTAAATTTATTTTTATAATTTAAATTCCTAATATAAAATTTAAAAACATTAAAAAGTCAAATTTGTAAATTCTTAAAGCATTAAAAATTCATTTTGAATAATTTAATCTTTAGCTTGAAGTTGGAAGTGTGTAGTTTTAGAAAATAATACAATAAAATAATAATGGTAAAAATTAAATGAATAAAAGTTGAGAATTATTTTCATTTTTTAAAAGTATTTATGGTGTTCATAAATTGGCTTTAATGTTTAATTAATTTTTTTTTTTCAACTTTTTTTCAGAAATTTTGTTGTTTTAATCCATTGCAGTATCATTTAAAAACTTTTAACACGAACATTAATAATTCACTTTAGTTGTAATTAGGTTTTCCCAGCTGACTGACGCTACATCATTGATGAAGGTGTATACAAAATATACAGAATTGTTCATTAAGTAAAAATAAGATAAAAGTTCTAATAAACAAAGGTTTTCAAATCGCCCCGTTTCTCATTTACCCTTATTTTACAGAAAAACTTTACATCTATGTAAGTAAATAGGATAATGAGTTTAAATTTAGTTTAAAAATTTGTTATGGTAACTTTTACGAGGATACATAAAACCAGAACGTTTTCCAGTATATTTTCTTATCTTATTTTTACATAAGGAACAATTCTACAAAGCGGTGCTAGAGAGTTTCGGAGACTTGTATATATTTCTGTTAGCTTTTGTTGAATCGCACTCATTCATTCACATACATTAGGGAATTAATAATTAATTACAGTTATAACCAATTCCTGAATAATATCCACTGCCCCTCATAAAGTATTGCGTAATCTTACAACGTCATTAAGTTAAAAGAATTTTGCATTTTAAAACTTTTCTGAC
The DNA here is from genome assembly GCA_963513935.1 of Aphrophora alni. Lineage (NCBI taxonomy): Eukaryota > Metazoa > Arthropoda > Insecta > Hemiptera > Aphrophoridae > Aphrophora > Aphrophora alni. The sequence continues at coordinate 117,239,739 of OY740765.1, forward strand.
AAACCAATGGCAAATAAAAACTAATTTATTCGATTAATTAATTTAAACAGAAGAGTGAATCTTTTTTACCTTTGTGTAAAAAAAAATTTATATTTTGACCCTACAATTTTTATTTCTATATAAAATCTTCTTTTTAATTGGGGTTTTAACGAAACAGAGCAATTGTTTAATCACAAATATGGGTGAAATAATAGGTAATTTGGGATAGCTAAAATTAATAACATTTTCTCCTCAAAGAGTAGAATGTATTTTACTAAGCCCTGAGTGTTTTTAGTCCATTTTTGGGCATGTTTTTGGATAGGACATGCAATTTTAAGACGTAATCTTGAGTACTTTTGATAAACTATACTGTTCAGAATCTATGGCCTATGAAAGTTTTTAAATTTATTATGTACACTGGTTTTTGTGAGTACTTTAAATTATTATTTTACCGGAAATAATGAGATGATTATTTAATTCCACAAAACAGCTTTAATTGCGACATATGTTTCGCCGTTAGGCATTTTCAAGCAACTAAATTGAAAACAAAACAAGTCTAAACAAATAATTATCTCATTATTTCCATTATCATGGAATTCCATCATGTACCGACTGTTGTAACATTAAATTATATTATTTTACCTTCAATTTGTAAAGCAGGCTTGCTATTTGAATCTGTAGAAGTGTATTTTATTTAACTTCCAGTTATAGTAAGAGATGGGGTAAAAATGAAAAAAAGTATCTTAAAATTCCAAGACCTGAAGCTTAACGAAAGTATGGTTGCCGTGGATATTTATAAGGGCTAAAAAGTGGCCACTACGAATGATGGACCGTTCAGTTGATTTAGCTCTAACAGTTGGCTAGAGTATAAGAAAGATGCCAAAACAATACAAACACCCAAAGAAAGACCCCTTAGACTTAATTCATTTTAGATAGCATGTTGTAGAGGCTCTCATAAGCAACTAAGCCGACCAAGCAAGAGGGAATAAAAGAGGTAGACAAAGTTCCACACCCACAGACTCCAAACGTGCAAGAGCAAATGCTGTTGAAACCAGATCTATTGTAGATGTAACACGAGACAACCGTAAATTATATGAATATTTTACAAGAGATAAAATATTTATATTTTTTAATGATTAATAAAAATTGTTTTACAATTTTTTCAAAAACTTGAAAAATAACCAAGTTGTCGCCAAAAAAACTTTAAAATTGTCTTTATTGAAGACTCTTAAATTACAAAAAATTAATGTCTAATTTTTGATTAAATTTATGATAAAAACTATTGCTTTTTACCACGATTTATTGACACTGTATAATAATAAATAACTAATAGTCCTATCATAATGTTTTGTGTGTTCTTGATAATTGCAAATTTTTTCGATGTAGGTTTTTTGACGATAACTTGGTTATTTTTCATGTTATAGAAAAAAAATTTAAACACCATTTTATTTATTATTAAATAATATAAATAATTTGTCTTTTGAAAAATATTCGTAAAATTTACGGTTTTTGATATATTTAACTTTAAAAATTATAAACGGTCACCATTTTGAATATTAATTTATATAGTAAAGTCTTATATCTTGGTATACGTCTCGGCTGCAAGTTTTCATCAATAGGTGTCTTCGCCGTATCATGAACATTCAATTGGCCTGAGATCATTACACACGAGGATTTATGGAGAGAAACAGGTCAAATTCGGATCAAACTGCAGATTCGATAGAGGAAGTGGAGGTGGTTAGGACATACACTGAGGAAGCCAAACGGAACCATTGAGAAAGAGGCCCTAGATTGGAACCCGCAAGGTGTCAGAAGAAGAGGTCGACCCCGAGAAACCTGGAAGAGGACCATTATTAAAGAAGCAAAAGAGGTTAACAAGACTTGGGGAGAAGTGAAGGCACTTGCTGGAGACAGGGACAGATGGAGAGCTCTTCTGGAGGCCCTATGCTCCAATAGGAGATAAAAGGAAATAAGTCAAGTAAGTCATACTGATTACAAAAAATAGCAAAAACAATGTGTATACAAAATTTAAACTCATAACATTACTAATTTCAAAAGTTATCAATAATTTTTTTAAAAACCAAAATGGCCGACAGACGGAAAATGAAGCGTTTCCGGACCTATGTTTGTATAAACTTTTTTTACAACTTTCCTTTATTTACAAAATCAGTGAAGTGAGTATAAGGGCTTAAATTAATCTCATCTGCAATTAAAAAAAAGACACTTCACCTTGATAAATAAATTCTTGTACATGTGTTCAAGAAAGTAGGTAAAAAAATTACAATTTAAAAAAGTTTACGACCACTTTTAATTAAATTAAAATGCTTTCAATTATTTAATAAATGGCTAACTGTGGCCGTAAAAATGATTTTTTTTTGCAAATTTGACCAGCAATTTCAAGTATAAAGGTATATATTTTGTAATATTTTCGTGAATATCTGATGATTATTACCCCATGTGTTGCATTATTTGTGAAAAAAAAATCTTAAATTCAGAAATTCGATTTTTTTTGAGGCTATGAAGTACTCTTAATGTTACTATACTCTACCATTTCCATAGTTCCTTTATTTTCGAGTATTTTCATTTTTTTTCCATTTTTCTACTACCCGTAGTAACGGAGATATTTTAAAAATAGTGTAGCAATGCACTCAAAATACATCAAAAGTGCACTTTCCAGTCCGATTTTGCTAATTTTTTGTATAAAAAGAAAAAACAAAACAAAAGTCAATTTCCCAGTTACATCAGTTTTATATTATAATTCCCTCTACTAAATTTATTTTATTTAGCAACGAGTTGTCCAAAATCTGTAAGAAAAATTAATAAAAAATATTTAACACTTAATTTTTGTAATTTATTATATTCAAACAATACTTCTTAAAATAATGAATTCATTTTCAGTATCCAGGTCACTATTAGTTAAAATAAAGTTTCATACCTTGTTTCCGTCAAGAACCTATTTTTTTGTATTAGTGACGCGTTTCGGGACTTTTATCCCATCTTCAGACACAACATAAATAAAATACTCAACCGAGGTCGTCAAACACTAAAATTATTTACACAAAGCACACATATCACATTAAAAGTACGTTTAGGTGTACAACCTCAAGAGTTTCCGTCCGTTAACTCTTTATCTTTAGTCTCTTTATCAGTAACAATATACTTTATTTATAGAATGTAAAATCGTATTAAGTCATTATCAACACAATTTCTTGATGTGGTGTGTTTTTTGAAATGGTTAGGAAGTCTCGTTATCAGTAACAATAGGCTATGATTTATTTACAAAATGCGAAACTGTATCAACTCATTATCAATACAATTTCTTGATGTGGTGTGTTTTCAGAAATGATTAAGGGGTTTCTTTATCAGTAACAATATACTTTATAAAAGTCAGTATTGTTAGCTTCTATTTCATTTGTGAATTTTAAGTTTGGGTGTATATTATTTAGGTATGATTCTAACATGTGGATCTGTCTCTTTGTTCTATGGTATAATACTAATATGTCATCTACATACCTATGATAGTATTGGATTTTATCTAGATGTTTGTGTTCTTTATTCATTATTCTATTGTTCTTGATAGTATTCAGAAATATTTCGGCCATGATACATGACAATGGGCTCCCCATAACTAAGCCGTCATTTTGGCTGTAATATTCATTATTATATTGAAAGTAATTTTGTGATAAGCAAATGCTCAGTAGATTGGTTAATTCTGAAATTTGATTTTCTCCTAAACTTTTGTTATCTTTTAATAGTTTTATCAATATGGGGATGGATTCTTTTACAGGGATGTTTGTGTAAAGATTCGTTATGTCAAACGATACTAGGTTTGATCCGGTTTTAATATGCGTGTCTTTCATTTTATTAATTAAATCGTATCTGCTCTTTATACCGTGATTCTTGTCAAAATGTATGTTTTTGTGAATTATTCTATCCAGAGTTTTTGCTATTCGGTAAGTCGGTGCACTTTTGAAGTTTACAAGTGGTCTAATTGGATTGTCGGGTTTATGGATTTTTGGTAATGATATTAGAAAAGGTGCCCTACGTTTTATCATTTTGTTATATTTTTTGTTACAATCTTGTTTAGCACTGTGGTGAAATTCACAATAATAATTTGAATTTGCCCCTAACCACAATCACTGGAACTTAATAAAACACAATTATCTGATTGATTGTTCTTAATTAATTATATCCACTTAATGCCCTGATGTACATTTCGATAACATGGAGAACATTTATCATCATCGGAGGGTCTTGCTTATAAACTAAATCTAACCTTACATATCTATTACTAAAATAAAATTAAACCTAAAACTATGATAACCTGAGTGTAGGCTAAAATCCCTCCCACTCCACATATCAGTTGACCAGTAAGGGCTTGGGCTGGCCCTTTGTCAAGTTATTGTTATATGTCTTTGACCTATAGAGTGGGGTGAAAGATAACTGTACCTCTAACAATGTGGCTCAATACTTTGGTAGTAGTTGTCCATGTTTATCTTTAAAACATTGAAAAATAAAAAAAAGTTGAATTTTGTTCTTATTACATAACAGAGACTGTTTATTTAATCATAAACACCTTTTTGTTCAAATAAAAGTAATTTGTTAAATTTTGTAAACTGGCATAATTAAGTTTTTTGGCTGCCATTTTTTAACAGTAAGAGATAGATAAAAAAATAAAATACAAAAAATGTTTGTTTTTAAAAGACCTTTTACTTGATATAACATTTGCTATAAGTTGCTATTTAAGAATTTTGAGTTTTAGGCTTTTTTAAATTCTTCAATTTTGAGCATTTTTAAAATATTCAAAATCCAGTGAAAAATGCCCGTACCACACGTTTTCTTAAAGAATAGCTCAATAATAAGCTTGGACAAAAATCTGGTGCTGTTCCGTATTGTAGTTAGGATAACACGGTATTTTATTTTAAAGTCCAATTTCAATACGTTTTGGTACACCCTGTACATACGGTTAAAGATAATTAACTTTTGATTGCGCCAAAATATTCAAGGTAATTAGACCTTTAAAATGATGTATCACACAACCCATGTTTACATTTCAAAATTCCTCAAAAAGCACCCCTACCCCCCAAAAAGGGCCCTTTTGGGGCATTTTTCAAAATTGAAATTAATTTCATTGGATTCAGTGGAGCCAAATTAGGGGGAAATGAGAATGAAAAAGTGTTAAAGTAAGTTTGTAAGACAGCTATAAGTACTGCACGGGTGGTCTGACTCACCCCGTATAATTACAAATTTTCAAATTAGTAATGGCATTATTTTTATACTTAAAGCCCCGTCAAAGTCGCGCGTCTAGTAGGGCTGTGCCCGTTAACGTGTAAACTGTATCAACGTATGTTTCTGCTGTAGCCTACTATTTTACTGTTTGTATTTTATTAAATCTAAAACTGTATAAAACGACGACTGGATAATACGAAAATAGTGTGGTGTAAATAACCAACGTGATTTTATTTTATCACGCATTGGAATTATTGTAATAATTGATTATAATAACTGATTAATTAACTATTAATTAATTAGTAAATAGTAATACAAATAACTCCAAAGCTTATTCCTCTGTAAATAATCATTTTTTATTTATCTAAGAAACAGGCGACAGTCGATTGATGTAGCCTTCTCACTTCTCACTGAACACGTGCACTGCACACCTGCACACTGAACAAACAAAGACGCTTGGTCTTCTGTTCTTTCTGGCAGGTTAACGTTAGCAGTTTTTTCATCAGTTAACCATTGTTAGCGTTAACGACCACCACTAGTGTCTAGAACGTTAAAATTGTTTTACTAAGGAATGTTTCGACTTGTTGGGATGTCTTTAACAATTTTTGACACCGATTTATTCTGTTCAAACCGTAACCATGTTGTAGAACTCTTTCAGTATTATATGATTACTAATTTTCAAATTGGTTTTGGCATTAGTTTTATACTGCCCCTTCAAATTCATGCGTTTAGAACGCTAAAATTTCACTAGGGGATATTTGGACTTATTCGGATGTCTATAACAATTTGTGGTGCCGATTTATTTTGTTCACACTTTAACCATGTTGTAGAACTTATTCTGTAGTATATAATTACAAATTTTCAAAATGGTAATGGTATTATTTTTATACTTTAAGGCCCGTTAAATTAGCGTGTTTAGAACGTTAATCTTCTTTTTTTTTACTGAGGAATATTTCAACTTGTTCCGATGCCTATAATAATTTGTGGTACTGATTTATTCACTTGAAACCGGAATGACGTTTTAGAAGTGTTTCAGTATTATATAATTATAAATTTTCAAAATGGTAATGGTATTATTTTTATACTTTAAGCCTCGTTAAAGTCGCGCGTTTAGAGCTTAAAATTTGTTTTACTTAGGAATATTTCTACTTGTTCCGATGTCTATTACAATTTGTAACACCGATTTGTTCTGTTCAAACCGTAACCTAGTCGTAGAAAAATTTCCGTAGTTTATAATTACAAATTTTCATAATGGCAATGGTACATATTTTTTACTTTAAGCCCCGTCAAATTCGCGTTGTTAGAACTTGAAATGTTTTTACTAATGGGTAATAGTCTGCGTGCTCTCTATGGAGTCTCTAAAATTCTAATTGAATGGTATACATTATAGTCAAGGTCGAGAAAATATTCCCCTACTACACGAACTGACTTATATTTTCCAAATTTTATTCTAGTAACTTGATATATAATAACACTGTGTTTGTATAATATTGTCACTTATTTTTCCCACCACCAGGAAGTAAAAGCTGGTAACACCGTAATTAAATTGGCGGCTATCTTGAGTCAAACCCTACATAGGGTGATAATAATATTAATAACTATGTACATAGGAGTTGAAAGTCGTACTGATAACTAGGCGAACTGAGACAATTAGTTTTTCTGTTCTACTGATATCGGTGCTATGTATAACACTTGGTTTGAAAAATGATGTGATTTATCTGTGTGCATATACAATAAAATCTACTGTTGTGTCCATGGCTTTACATGTAAATAATTAAATAATTCGTTATTCGTTTTGAGTTTGACTTTTTTAAGAGTGGCGGAGTTACATTTAGTGAATTAAATTTTTTTGTTTCATTCCTATCTTTGTTCAATAATACTAAATACAGGTAGTACATGTAACCCTAGCAAAAAACCTTCCAAATTACAGTAATTACATAAATTAATTGTTTCCATTTTACCCACACTCTTTTAAGTTTATTTTACACACAAAAAAAGCCTGCAAACATTTTTGGTAATTGTTAAGGCTAATTATCTGATAACTCGTTTTAAATATTATTTTGTAAAATTCTTTTACTGCATACCTTATACATATTGAAATTGTAATATAATATTTTTATGGGGAATTCACTTTTTAACTGAAAAATTACAAATTGAAAAGGGTAATTGTTTACAAAGAAAGTCTCTGCTTTTTTTTTTGCAATTTTTTTAAACGTTTTCTATACCTATACCTTATTTCTTAATTATAAAATAAGTTTTCAACGCGGAGCTAATTTTTTCACCGAATAATCGCAATTTCAAAACTATGGAATTTAATGCATTTATATGTCACCCAAGTCAAGCAACATCGAGCGCGGTTAGTACTTGGATGGTACTTGGCGTGGGAAATTATGCACAGTTTCCTTTTTTTTACAAATTTATGCATAGGTTAATAAGTAAGGGCTATATTATATAGCCACCTTACTTAACCTTGTAAGGTAAAAATTCGCGTACATACACATTTTAGTGCCTAACTCACTTTAATGGACCTTAACCTAGAAAAGTTGAAATTATGTTTTCTTCCAGTAAAAAAATTAGCTCTGTGTTGAAAACTTATTTTATTATTAATGGTAATTGTTTACTTAAAGGTGGCGCCTTATATCCTGGACTTCTTTTTTTTATCATCTGCTACATACCTTACTTCTTAAGAAATAATAATTTTTTCCTTGCGCAGATCACTATTTTTCACTGAAAAATTACAATCTAAATACTACCGAATCCGACATATTTATAGGTTGAAACATAATGGCAATGTTAATAATGTATGGTTTGAGGCATGCACATTACACAACGAGACTACGCTAGATCGCTATTTCATATCACAACAGGTTTGTCCAGGTTGCCTTTCGTATGTTTATTGAAGCTAATAATTAGCTTACTTTGCGTTGTAATTACGGTATATATATATATATATATATATATATATATACATCTGGCAAGTATGAGATGTAAATGCGAACATTTGCCAATATGTCTTACCTATAAATACGTCAGATTTGATAAATTTAGATTGTGATTTTTCAGTGAAAAATAGTGATCTGCGCAAGGAAAACATTATTTATTCTAAAGAAGTAAGGTTTGTAGTAGATAATTAAAAAAAACAAATCCGGAAATTAAGGCGCCACCTTAAAGTAAACATTTACCTTATTAACAAATAAGATATGTAGAATATATTAAAATAAAATTGCAAAAAAGCCATGACTTTATTTGTAAACAATTACCATTGAAAAATACCAAATCACTTATGTACAAAATCGCGGTAATTGGGCAATCTACCTTGTCCTGAAGGTAAATATTGAGTGTACATGCCAGTTGAATTTAGTGGCGAAATATCATGAAATTGTTTATTACCTACCATAATTTGAAAGAGTTAGATCATATTTGATGTCGGGAGACACTTTTGAAGTACCAAAATCCATTAGTTTAGTAGAAAATAAGAAATATAAAAGTACAAAATTCTGGTGAGGTTACGAATGCCGATGTTAATATAAATGACTACGTTAGATGGTAAATATGTATAAAGGTTGTCCAAGCGATTTAAGAGTGAAATCTTGGCAATTTGTCTTCAAAATAGTGTTTTTCCATCAATTTGATACTCAATTTTTATCTCTCGCAATTCATTATTTATTTAACAATCATTGAAATTGAGCAATTTTTACCATATTCAATTATATAGCCATATTGATATTAATCGTAGTGCACATTCACACTTAATTCTACAAGTTGATATTACTACGCTTCTATGATATAAGATTCATGATGACTAGGTCTCTGAAACCCAGACCTAGTAAAAGAACTATAGGTCAGTATATATATATATATATATATAAAATATATATAATGACCTTCCTTGACTTGTAGTTCTTTAACTAGGTGTAGTTAGAGCAGTAATTCACACTTATTATACGACATCATTGATACTAAATCATTTCTAGTTTGACAGATCTTAAAACAGAACTATTTTTGCCTCACAAAATTTAAACTCACGCTATTTTAGCTAGGGTAAACCATTTGAAGTCTGGTTTATGGCATTGTGTTCTACTTATAAAGACCTTTAATTCAATGTACAACTTGACCTATGCTCTCATTTAAGATTTCCTACTTATTCCTTGTGGGCTGTACCCCTAGAAAGGTAGTGGTTTAATAAATACATACTAAAATAGGTTTTGGTGTCCATTAACAATGTGCAAAACTTTGTAGCTCTATCTGTAATGGTTAAAAAAATAATATATCATCAATCCAGACATAATAAAACATACTTTTGACAATGACAAATAATAAATAACAACAACTCATACTTAGGTCACGCCATGACTGACAATACTGACATATACATCGAGCGATGGTACATTCACTAATTTGAATAATGTAGCTAGTCATAACTATCAACTTAGACATTCGTCACCAGAGCTGGATTTGTATTAAACTAACCAAATCTGGATTTCTTACTTTTATATTTCTTATTTTCTACTAAACTAATGTATTTTGATAGTTCAAAAGTGTCTTGCGACACTTAATATATCATTTTTTTTTTTAAATAAGGTAGGTAGTAAACGATTTTAATGATTTTCTGACCTAAATTGCAGGGCAAGGTAGATTGCATAATTTACCTATATTGCATTGGGATTTCATAAGTTCAAGAATGACTTTTATAACGTTAATTTTAAAAGAAAGTAATTATTTAACTATGAAATTTCAACATAAAAATGAAAAGGAATATAATTTTGAAAAGTTAAAATACTGTATATAGGCATTGACTACATTTTAACCACTGACAGACAAATGTCACCTCATATCAAGATTTACGTATGGTATGATGCATGCACATTACATGTCTTATGAATCGTTTTTGGTAAACATGTAGTGTAGATCCCATTGCAATTTAATATTGAAATTTAATGAAATCGGGCTTGACATAAAATTTGAAACAATTGGATCATCCTTTAGCTGGGAGAACCCTTTTCAAGTATTTAAATAGAATATTTCTGTCTAAAATAAGCAATTCAAAAGTACGAAATCCTTGGTTTATGAGGTTAAGGCAGCTGTCTACATTAATTCCTATGGCAGCGATGGTGAATATATTGAGCGTGTTATCGCTCTATGTTTACGTTCATCTGCACAAATAGGTCCGGTTAGGTAATTTTCCCCACACGTCTTTTACTTATGCCTATTTCATTTTTTCTTGGAGGGGAAAAGGTCTAATGTCTTGTGGTGATTTTATTGGTGCACGACTTTGAGTTGAGATTTTGAAGGAGAAGTTAATGTGGCCAGTGTAGATAATTAGTGTACAGGATTTATAACTAAGAGAGAACCTGATGAAGATGATAATCTATAATCATGATGAATTCCTGAGGTAGATGGAAGTTGAAAAGAATTTGATGACGGGGAAGAAATATCTTGCGTTGGATCAGGTCGATCTGTGACGTAAGAGTTCACATTTTTGTTTACCTAAAACTCAGCAAATAGGTTAAATTTGCCCAGGTTGTGTATTCAATAGATTCATGAAATTTACAAACTAGTTTGTCCTGAAATCGACTTTGCCAGATTTATTCAAAGTACGATGTACAATAAAATCCTTGAATAGTTTGTTAGGCCAGGTTATATATAATTATTATATATATATTTAAATAGTCATTCTTCTGTTTGTCATAAGTAGCGTACATGTGAATCGGTAAAATTGTGGTAAATTAACTCCCCTTTCAGCTCACTCATTTCTAATAGGTGTCTATATTGCTTTTTTAAAAAAATCGGGTGTACCCTGGTCACGCTGTTCTTAACAATTACCATATCTTTTTAAACAAATTTGAGAACTGATTTCTAAGACCACCGTTAAATAAGTAATGAATCATTAAATAATAAAGTAATATTAAGTATGTCATGTTGTTTTTTAAAACTAGCATTAGTATAATGATGGGTGCCCACAAGGGGGGATCATGATGTATAAACTGCATCATTTAAATTTGGAGGGTTGTCGCATCACTGAAATTTTAAATGTTTTTTTTTATATATATATTGTTTTATGATGCACTCTCCTTCCCATATTAGTTTATTGATTATTATGTCTAATAGGAGATATGGCCCTCAAACACAGTAGTATTTTATAAGCTGGAATAAAGGCTTCTCATGTATTTTACATTTTTATATAAACAGGCTGAAGTGTTTTTTGTAAAAAAAGTATAGAAAATTCTGTATTTGTTATTTTCATGAGGCATTAGCATCAATTTGTTGGTTAATAGAGATTTAAAAATATTCTTTCATTCATGAAAGGGGATTCCCATTTGTGGGTGGTGTGCTTCATGAGTCTAGGCAGGTGGGCTCTCCTGGTATAACAGTTGTTAAATAATACTTAAATTGAATCTGCCATTTAAACATCTGCTTCTTAAATGCAGATGAAAGATTAATCCTCCATTAAACCTGTTAAATGAATGTACCAAATTTTACCAATTACATTAGAAATACCATTGAAAGCATGTTTTTTATTTGGAAAAAGGGGTTTCCATGTCTTGCTGTGGGTTTGAGAACCAAAATAGACACAACTTTGAGCATTATTGTAGCCATAGTAGTGTTACCCAATATACTTTCAATATGACAAGATGAGTTCCTAACAGAAGATAATATTCCTTATGAATAACTTGTCAAAGATGATACTAATTATGTTCATCATATCCTAAACTTTGACCAGATTGCTGTATAAAAAAGCATTTTAGTTATAAATGTTATACTGGATAATTTTCTGAATGTTGCAAGTTTTTACAAAACACACCAAGTTCATTGTTTGTTTAATTAATTTTTTTCTTAGTAATTACTAAATTAGATTATACTTTTATTATGCTATGTTATTATTTAAAAAAATTATATGTTATATAGTTGACCTTTAATATAAACATTGTTTAATATACGGCATTAAATAATAAAATATTCATAATACAAAGTAGTATAATACACAATACAAATATACACTTGCATTTATTAAAAACAGCAAAGATTAAAAATAAACTGAATTTGAAAATGACTTTTTTTAAAATTTATTTTTTTATGAGTTAGAGTGGACACAAAATAATAAAACATTAAAAGAAATAGTACCGGTAACACATAAGCTTACAAGTAAATTTATAAAAAGTTTAGCTGTTATTTAAGTTTTCTTTTAAAGCTAAGTCCAAAAGTTTTCGTTTTAATATCCAAAATCAATTTTCAGAAGTTCTTGTTTTATTCTTCAATTTGCAAAATTTTCATTTTTTATCATTGTCTTCTTTAAAACATTTTCTTTCCTATTTGAATTTTATTTAACATTTTTTATACTTTGTCTAATTGTTTCAAACTTTTTCGTTATTACTTTTATTTTGTGACACTAGTTTTGAATTACTTACTCCTTTTTGGCCACTTGTACCATGTTCCCATATTCATGTAACAGGCACATCAAAATCCTTATGTAATAAAATAAGAGAAACCTCTTTTGGTACAGGTAACGAAATTATTTCTTCAATTTATGGTGTTGAGTTGCATACAATAGTCTTATTCTGGAATTTTCTTGTTCCGAATGAAAAAATATATAACTCCTATAAGGATTGACAAGTGACTGAAACTAGTTGGAAAGTTTCCCAATGATTCTGTTACTTCGAGGATCAGTTTCTCTCCATAATACAGTCCTCCAGTTTTGTAAAGTTCAACCCGAAAGTTTCAGTATGATACATAAAATATATTTTTAATTTATTTTTATATCTTAGTAGATAAGAAATAAAGTTACTAAAATTCGAAGTCACAAAATTTAAGAGTGGAAATGTTATTATTGTAATGTTATGAAAAATTATTGGGTACTAATTTGCAAATTGATCATGCGAGTAGATAAAAAACATTGACAAATTCATTCAGTACAAACCATATTTTGAAAGCAAAACATAGAATTTTTTCGTGAAATTCACTTTTCACTGTAAAAATTGAAAATTAAAAATGTAAAAAATTGTTAATTGTTTACTAAATAACTACACTTAAAAATTCATTTATGTTTGAGGGGGGGATATTCAATATGATACCGGGGGGGGGGGGAATACAGAAGAGAAAGAATTTGTTAAGTTTTTAAAAGCTTTAAAAATATATCTAATATTCAATAGAAAACATTGAACTAATTTTAAAGTGTGATTTATAGTCTAGGTTATAATAGACGTTGTTCGGGAGTTTATGTTTGGTATGTGTGTATATTGATGAGGCTGTAGGTATGGGAGTGTATGCATGTAAGTGCGTAGATATCTATGTATATATGCTATTCTTGTGAAATCCAGTCAGTGTTTATTTTTCTTGGCATCCTGTACACTCGTACTTGTTATTCAAATGGTTTATGATATTACAACAGATCTCTTTCTTTCTTTTCCCTCAAATTAAAAAATAATGGTGGTAAATCCTACACAGACTTATATGCCTAAGGATTACCACATATTAATAAGTATATTAGGTTATAATTTGATTTAATTCTTGTAATTAAAATTTTTTTGTTTGTAATTCAATCACAACTGTATTGTATTTTAATGTAAAAAAAAAAAAATATTATTACCAAATCACATAAAAATAGGTTTGTGTAATGTCTAGAGAATTACTATCACTGAAGAAATTGCAGATGATGAGCTACTATTTATTTATGTATTTTTATGGCTGTAGACAAAAAACAATTGCATAACCATATTCAATTTCAAATATTACACAAACAATATAACAAATAAATCAACAAAAACTCAATAGTCAATCAATATACACTAGACAAAATACAAAACAACATTTCACAAATAATTCCAATAATCAAAAAAAAAAAAAAAAAATAAAAAAATAGTGACAGACAAAAGTAAATTATTATTAACGTACATAATACAGACACATTTAAGTATAACAAACTCACCTGTTTTAAGTACATATATTCCCTTACTGGCTCTAGCACAAATATTTGATATGTGATCAGCCCATGTCTACTTATTGTCAATACAAAACCCTTAAAAATTTGCACTGTTGAGCTCTTCAAGTACACTCTCATTTTCATGGCACTTGGTGTCTGGTTTGAGTTATATTTCAAGTTAAAAAAACATGTACTTTGTCTTATTTGAATTATTGGTCAAATTATTTTCAGCAAAGTATTGGCTTGACTTGTAGAAAAACCTTATGCTCTAAATTTTGAACGGAGTCTGCTGGAAATTCAAAGTTGTGTCATCAGAAAATTAAATTATGTTGTCTGCATAATGAAAACATTAATAAATTAAAAACAATACCGGCCTGAGAACTGATCCTTTAGGATCCTTCAGCCGGGTTAGTTTTGACAGCCTCCCTGCAACATTATCACGCTTTGTTCTGTTAAATGATTTTAACCACAGAAGTGGAATTCCCCTAATACTGATTGCCTCACACTTATTTAATAATAAATCATGATCTACACAAATGAAGGCTTTGCTGAGGTCTAGAAAAATACTACTTTCAAGACCTACCAGTAAGAAGTCCATAAGATCTACTGTAGAATCTGTTGTAGATTTACCCTTCCGAAACTCAAACCGTGAACCACAAAGGATATTAAACTTCTCTAGATAATTCAACAGTTGTACCAGATAAAGTTTTCCAAATACCTTACTAAACACTAGTAGACGGGAAATAGACCTGTAATTATTGATATCACTTCTTTCTCTTTTTTTAAATAAGGGAAGAACTTTAGCATATTTCAATTTAAAGGGAAAATCTCCTTCAGAGAAAGAAGAATTGATGAAAATTTGATGAGGTTTGACGAGTTCATCAGAACACTGTTTGTTGAGCTAAGGCGAGACTTCATCAATAGCAGTGTTGGTTTTTAAATTTTTTAGTTTGCTGACCACCATGGAAATAACATTCCTATACATAGAGAATAGGAACATAGATCCCTTTGTATTAGTTTATTGATATGTCACCGATTTAAGAGATTTACCTTGGTTCACTAAGTCTCTAATGAAGTAGTCATTAAATAAATTTGCTATAGCTGATGGCCCTTCTCAACTAACATCACAATGTCTATGTTAATGGCACCACTATCATTCTTTTTTTTTACAAACATTATTTATAATTGCTCATGAGGTTCTACTAACATTGTCCGTACTACCAATCAGGTTGGACATATCATAAGCTTTGGCTGCAAAAATTACATGTCTATAGATTAGTTTATACTTTTTATAAATTTTTTTAAATTGTAGCTATTTGTGATTTTGTAAATTTCACAGTAAAACTTAAATTTATTCCTTGAAAAAAGAATTCCTTATGGTAATCCAGTTAGATTTCCTATTAGTTTCCTCCTGCTCTTATTTTTTTAAGGGGGAGGTAATGTTAAGGAAAAATATTAGAGTCATAAAAATAATCAAATAATCTTATAGAGACTGTTCCAATTTTCATTTTTTAAAAGGGATTTAAGACGATTTATAATTCCAGACTGATAGTCCCTGATTTGATTAGAAATTAATTTGTTTATTTTGGGTGAAAATTTACAAATATCTATCACCTGTGTAGTAGTCTGCAATTCCTGACTGTACAACCTCAACCGACAAGTTTTCACATGAGATATTTGAAACTACATTATCAATCGATGTTGCAAATGACCCAAACACTCTAGTGGGAGAGTCTATAAACCACTTAAGATCATATGTAGGCAACAAATAGCTCATCCTCTCCGTGGGCACAGAATTTACAAGGACATTAAGGTTAAAAATCACCACAAATCACAAATCTATTGCTCTTTAAGTACAGATTTTGTTGAAGAAAATCAAAGTGATCATAAAATAAGACCAAATTCCCACTTGGTGTACGATATACACCCACAACAATCACTTATCACCCCTACTAAATATTATATAATGAATTAAGTATCGGCTAAAATTGATTATCAATCAGACCAATTGTACATTCGTAATACAACTTTTGGCGATAATTTTTCTTTGACGTGAAATAGGAATATTATGATGGGATGGGATGTTTGTTCAATATAGAATAATTTAACATTACTTAACTAGTCTTTTTCATCAAAGACAGGTTAAGTTAGGTAAGGATATATTATATTAATATAATTTAACTATTATTTATATGAAATACTGTTTATATACAATATTAAATTATCAAAATCGTCATATTTTAATAGAAACTATAATGACTTATATAATGTTTAATGCAGATGCATCATGTGATACATGAATCTTGATATTAGTTGTTGTTTTATATGTATTTTATCTATGCTTGTTGTTTAACTTGATGGATAAAATTATAACCCAAGTCTCATTGATTTACATTGTTTTGTAATTCAATATTAAGTTTAATGGTTAAAATTTGATTCTTAAGCCTACCTAATATAAATTTATGTTGAAATTTCTCATTTGAAAATTAGTTTCTTTTAAAATAGGCTTTAAAAATTACCTATGTATAGGCTTATATGAAATTTGTATATTTCATTTTCAATTTTTAGTGAAAAAGTGAATTCTACTAAAAAAAAAAATACTAGCCTATTTTTCCTTTTCAAAATAAGGTATACTAAATGAATTTGGCATGTTTTAAAATTTAATTTTATGATGTAAATGTTTAGTAAGTCGATATACAGATTAGTTTACAAAACTTGTCTAATTTGTTTACTACATACTTTATTTTGAAAATTAAAAATTATATATTAAAGCGGAATTTACTTTTTAACTGAAAGATTTAAATTAGAAAAATACCAAATTCATGTATTCATTGGTTATATACACATCACAATCGAAATTCATAAGTTCAAAATTCACTTTTAAAACGGGGACTTTAAAAGCCTATTTTAAAACAAAAACTAATTATTTAACCATAAAATTTCATTATAAAAATGAAAAAGGATATAATTTAAAAAAGTTACAAGACTGTATTAATCTATAGGCTTTGACTACATTTTAACCACCGATGTAAACAAACAACACCTAATATCAAGATTAATGTATCATATGATACGTTATATGTCTTATGAGTTAATATTAAAACGTATTTTCCATACAATGTTTTTTGTGTCATTTAGGAAATGATTCTTGATTCTTGTTAACATACTAGTGTTAGGAATTAGGATTATTTTAGTTAGCAATAGAGTCTAAGTTCTTTTTAAGAAGCCAGAAACACAATAATTATTGTGACAGACCTAGAAAGGTGATGAAATTGTTTACCTTGCAAGCAAGACAGCCGTCATTGATGCTACAATGATATATAAACCCTAGGGTGGGAGGAAACGTGGTCAGTGGGCTAAGATCGATCAAATGGAAGTAGTGGAGGAATTCTTGAAGATAGCCAGACGGACTTGGCGAGTAAGAGCTTCCTGGGAGAATTGAGACTTCGGACGAGCGTCCACAAAAATTGCAAACATGGTGGCAAACGTCGTGTATTAAGAAACTTGTAATTATTTCAGAGTCAGATAATTAAACTATAATGTAGAATCAGATCTGTGAGTCACAACTAGTCATTCTGGATTAATGATATAAATAATAAGAATATTGTAACATTGTAATAAGATAGGAGATGGTTATTTTTGTTAATAATTGTTAATAAAAGTTAATTGAGTACTGAACCAGTCGATTATATTGAAAATAAGGATCCCAGGCAGTTTAGAGAAACCAATCCTAACACTAGGTTTAGCAAGAATCATCACAAATAGGTTAGATTAGGTGGTTTTATATATAACTGTGTATCCCCCAATTTGTCTGATCGATAATCAATACTTTTGATTCACACTTTATTGTGTAATATCTAGTACGTTTTGTCTCAGACATCTATAATTACTTCAGTCACAACAATTTACTAGATTTCACATAGCCTATTTTTATGTGAACTTGGTATTTTTCAATGAAAAAGTGAATTCCGTGTTACAATATTATTGAAAATTTTAAAATAAGATATGCCCTAGTAAACGAATTAGACAATTAAAAAAAAAATAAATAATAATCTGTATAATGACTACACTTTTACCCTCATGATTGATAAGTAAATTTTTACCAAGTGTTGAAATAATTGGTTAGGTTTGCATTCTTGTAATATTAATGAACTGTGATCAAAATCTAATTTTTCTGCAGGGCTGCTACTCTTAAAAGAAAGAATTTAAGTTATTCAAACCACCTTAAGTTATTATTTTGGTCCATACATTCACTGTCAAAAGCTAGATTCAATTATAATTTATCAGTAATACAGACAAT
Source organism: Aphrophora alni (assembly GCA_963513935.1). NCBI lineage: Eukaryota > Metazoa > Arthropoda > Insecta > Hemiptera > Aphrophoridae > Aphrophora > Aphrophora alni. The sequence continues at coordinate 117,258,164 of OY740765.1, forward strand.
TTAGGAGACTGCAATGTTAGATCTAGAAATAACACAATTGTTGAGTACTTGATTGGGAGAATTTGAGTTTTAATTAAATATGAAAATTCTGATATAGTCCTTCCATATTTTATAAGTAGGGCTATATTATTTTAATTAAATAATTCTATGTTTGTCTGAACTATAATTATTATTTCTGTTATAGTTTGTCCTAATGATGCGGAATAGTACTCTCAAACCCAAATCAACAGTTAAAGTACGGGAAATATCTAATGCTGACCAAATCAGCCCATTGCCAATCAATGAAAAGATTCTTAAGGAATGTTACAATATATACACCGATTCATCTCAAGGTTAGTGAGGTTATGTAGTAACAACATTACATCACAAGAAGCTCTAAAAGAAGTAAGGAAGCCCTATGTTTCAAGTTGTTCAAGTATATATTCATCACTTTTTTTAGTCAATGAAAGATGGTGTATGTTAACCCTTTGCACACTGTTGAAAACCTGTAAAATATGAGATTTAGAATCATTTTTTGTTTAGAAATATTTTGTCTTTCCTTTAAAAATCAGTATTTGTCTATTATTTTTTTCCTACAAAATTTCAAACATATTAGCCTTACGTTTCTATAAATGTTGCAAAAACACATCACTTATCTCTTCTGATATGTGGAACTACGAATTTTTTCTTGTAAATAGCTATTTACTTGATAATCAAAAAGCTGAAAAAAGAGTAAATATACACATATGATTATAAAAAATGCATTTACAAACACTCTATTATTTGGCTTACTTTGTAAAAATAGTCATTGGTGTAGTAAAACTGTCTTTGAGCCAAGATCATCACCGCAGCAATGCATAGTTGTACGGCATTGGTCCAAAACTTTCAGTATAAGTTTTAAGCTGTTTATAGTTATTAAACTTTTATTTGTCTGAACTCTCGTGGATAACTCTTGAACTATATACTATAATACCTTGAGATGGGTTTTGGTGTCCTAATCTATTTTATGGCATTTGGAATATCATACTTGGCCTGAATCCACACCAACAGCGTGGAAAATAATAATCTATATTGTAACTTACACCTAATGTAAATGATAAGTTTTTAGTATCCATCTGAAAGCAAGGACAATATAGAGGAACAATAATGTAATGTTTTGTTTAGACATTTAAGGCTTTTAAATGTGCTAGTTTCTCAAAGTTTATAATAAATAGTGTTACAAAACCACAGGTATTCATATAACTATGATGTATTATGAGATATAATATTCAGTCCCACATTTTATTTTGCCTAGTCCGATTTGTTTTTTAGTTTCCATGTGGTTTAGTATGTTTCACTGTACATTTTACATTTTTCAAGGCATAAACAATGCGACTATAGGAAAACTCGCTTTAGAAAAAGGGGAAAAAAACCATAGTTATTTGGAAAAAAATTAAACGTGGGAAAAATTGGAATCGCCAAATTTTGTAATGGAATAATGAGATGATAGTCATTACTATAATTTTAACAAATTCTAATTCGTATTGAAATAAATAAGACTACCAACTTACTATCAACTTGAAGAATGAGGAATGTAATATATACAAATGAAAATGAAAACAATTTTTAAAATTAATTAATTAAATTTTTTTAAACTTCTCCATAACAAACTTGGGAGTTATTTTGTGTCGTATATCTCCTGCATTGACTGTATTACACGTTGATTTAGGGTATAAATATAAATCATAGTAATTACTATATATACAATAAAATAGTATTAATGTATCAAAATTTAAAAAAATATAATTTCTGTTATATTATATTTTTGAAGTTTTTGTGAAAGCACTCTATCCCCTTTATGGTTTTAAGCTAAACACGTACAGAAGATTTCCAAGATGTGTGGAATAAATCAGGAAATGTACTGGAATTTTTAAATTCTAATGGCTGGGCATTCTGACTGCTATCCAAAAGTGAGGTAGATCTTAATTGCCCTGATAATGTAGGAATTTATCTTATTTATCTTCGTCTAACTGTGTACCTAATGAGAAAATTTATGATCAAAAGTTTTACACTTTCAATTTACTGAGAGCATAAAAAATTTCACTTTTGGACTATTATGAATATGTTTCAAAGATGCATATGGATTTTTGCTACTCTAAATTCTGCAGTTGTGAGAATTCACCTTGTCACTGACTCATTGCTATAAATTATGTTGTCCAGGAAGGCTCTTAGTTTTCTTTTTGAGCCAACATTGTATGGGTTCAAGTGCAAACGTTGGTGTAGTTAGCGCTAAACAGTCGTGTGTGGTATGCTAGTCTCACAAGACGTATGGTGTATTGATTTCTTATATCTATTGGCAAAGTTTTGCCTGACTGGTTCCACAGCAGCATCAGGAAGTTGTGGTCGATCTCATGATTTGACTTGTCATACAGAACAGTCTCAACAAAATTTTGGTACAAAGTGGAAATTGTTGGCTTACTTGGAGGATATTTACCATACTGGGTATGAAAATTCCATTGAACTGTAGTTGTGGACTTGGTTTCATTAAATCTAACGGACAGCTAGCATATTCAGCATCATTGAAAGTAGCCATTAAGTTGTGAAGTCCTTTTTTAAATACCTTGTATATCATAAGAGCAGGTTGGGTTGGCAAAAAGTAAGATAATCATTATGTTCTCTGGATCAAGTAGTGATTATAATGAATCCATAAGGCCTTCCTATGATAATGTAATACCTTCCCCATTATAGAATATATAGAATAGGAAAGAATGCGTTTAAAAAAAATTGTATATGATTTACTTGATAATAATAGTTTCAGATATATATAAGGAATGGCCAGCATCTGTTGTTTCCTGTCACTTTTTTATAGAACATCTTGTGTACAATTTTCTTAGTGGAACTGTTACTGTAATCTTAAACGTAGGCATTTATTTTTGTTGTAGGGCTAATAGAAATTGGGAAGGAGTTTAATGTAAAGCTGACACCGCCGAGAAAAAAAATCACAATTTTACTTATTGGAAACCATTCTGTGGGAAAATCTTCCTTTATTAATTGGTGAGTTTACATTCCTAGTGAGTTTACTAGTTGGCCAGTAGTAAAAAAAATGGATTAGATTCTGTTATTGCTCCCAAACATTAAAAAATTGTGTATAAATATTTAGTCTCATGTTTTTGTAAATGTTGAGAATATTTTTGTAATAGCAAATTCATAATAAAATTATGAAATTGACATATTCTAACCTAATCTATTGTAACTTAAATTACTGGGTCGTATATAAAATCTCTTAGTCGTTATCATGAATATAGCATATAAAATAACTGCCATAATATTTCAGGTATATTGAAGAGCATATTCAGAAGACTGGAGTTGCTATAGAGACTCAAGGTTTTGTTTTGGTTACTAGCGGCAAGCGGAGAGACACTCTAATGGTAAGATAACTATACTTGAACTAAAACAATCTAAGTGTATATTTGCATATTTGACTGTGAGTTCCTGGGGGGGGGGGGGTAGGGAATGTAATGTGTACAGGAAAAACAGGAATTGTATGAGAATTATTCAGCTGTCCTTGAAAAACCAATTTTATTTTATTCTATTTTTATACACTTTTAATTTTGTCAAATTAATTGAGGCAGCATTAAATTCAAAATCATTTGTAATAAATTTTCCATATTATGTTGCTAAATCCTCAAAATAATCATTTAACAATTACATAATCATAGTCTATAGGAGAAAGAATAATGCTGAGTCTCGCTACTACTGTCTTGGTTATGTCAAATAGTTTTTTTAAGTACAGACTACTATTGATGTACTTTCCTAGTGTTAAGTTACCAATTGGCATCTTTAAAGTTTATCCTACGTTTGTTTGTCTAATTGAAAGCTGACAGTCTTTCGATTGCATCATACTCTACAGATAAAAACAGTAGATGTATTGCTGCACTGAATATTTTGAAATTAAATAACATTTAATAAGTCAATTTTTAATTTATTCTTTGTATTTGTCAGTTTTATATTCTAAATAAATAGTTTCTATTATATATTACAATATTTTCAACTTGGGTTACCATTAATATAAATCCTAATTCAAAACTAACTATTGTACAAAGAAAAGTGGAGTATGTAAAATATCTATCTAATGATCACTTAGATGGCACAAAAAGAATGATCACTTTAGAAATAAATAAAGCTCTTAAGATTGTTAACATATATATTTTTTTTAAATTTACGTATATGAATTCTTTAGTTTACCCAATCTAAAATAACAACATAATTTTATTTAATTTACAAATTTGGATTCTGTAGTTTACCCAATCTCAAATGTTTACCTAAATAATACTGTTCATGTACAGAAAATCAAGTGCAAAATGGATGGTCAGATTTGAAGTGTGTAGTAGTGAAGGTGTAAAGGGGTGGAGAAGGGGAGGGTTAGTGACCATCGCTAGAGTCAGTGACAGTTTTCAGTCTGCCTAGTAATGGTACAGTGGAACGTTGAACACTGCGTTTTTGATGTGGAGCAGTTCTTTAGAAACAATGAATCATTTATTACTGTGTAACGACTGATCACCGACATTTCAATGTGGCACATGATGGACCAATCCCTGATTGCAGATCAGTATTTCGTTGGGTGACTACATTCCAAACAACAGGATCAGTTATGAACAATAAATATCACGGGTGTTCCCGTATGGCACGGACTCCAGAAAACATCGAGAATATGAGAGTATCAGTTCTTCATAGTTCTCGTTGCTCCACTGATGATGAGCTCCAACTTTGGGTCTTAGCCATCGCTCATTACAGCGCATTTTACACAGTGTTTTAGTGTCATCGGTACAAAATAATGATTACACAAAAGCTTCATGAACGTGATTTTGAGGAGGGCAAACTGTTTTGTAAAAAAATACTGGACGTGTTTTACTTTGATGATGTTGTGTTTATGATGTTAAATAAGGCTCATTTCCATTTGGACAGCTATGTAAACAAGCAAAACTGCAGGTGTATTGGGCAGCGCAAAACCCTAGACAGTTATACCAGAGGCCTCTTCACAGTGATAAAGTATCTGTTTGGTATGGAATATCCAAAATGTTGATATTTGGTCTGTATTTTTTTGAAGGTAATGGCACTAGTTACTGTTAACTCAGTGTGCTATCTTAACATGCTCCCCAACTTTTTGATACCACAACTTCAAGATTGAAACTTTGACATGGAACAAATGTTGTTTCAGCAGGATGGTGCCACAGCCCATACAGCGAGAGACTCTATGCGTGTTGTGAAGCAAATGTTTCCCCATCACGCCATCTTACGCTTTGGTGACATCCACTGACCTTCTCGATCACCTGATCTGTCAGCATGTGCTTTTATCTTTGGGGTACCTAAAGTCAAAAGTGTATGTTCACAAACCTCGATCACTAAATGATCTAAAAGAAGCCATTCGTACAGAAACAGCAGCCATAAGAAGAGAAACTGTAGTGAAAGTTATGGAGATCTTTGAAGAAAGAATTTTAATGTGCTTACATGACGAAGGTCACCAACTTTCAGAAGTGATTTTTGGTACATGAATGGTATTATTATTTTTATTTTTAACTACATGTTTTGAGATTGGTAAACTACAGAATTCATACGTGTAAATTCAAAAAATTTATGTTAACAATCTTAGAAGTTTTATTTATTTGAAAAGTGACCATTCTTTTTGCGGCATATTGTATATTATGTGTCAAATTTTGTAATATATATTAACAAACTTTTTCTATCTCCTTCATGACATAAAATAAGGCAAAACATCTATTTATTTGATCTTTGTGGCCTTCAGTATACGAAAAATAAACAGTTCAAAATTGTACAAAATATATAATACATACCTTAATAATGGATATTGTCTGTCTATGTTCATTGCACATGAAACTTTTACAATACTATATGCTTTACATTTATGATGTTGCCATTATTTTACCTACCACAATACAATATGAATTGCATGCTACATTTTGCAACGCTATACTCCATTTAACTAATACTGAAGCTTTAATTGAGACTAGACTATTTTAGTGTGTTCCTAATGTAATTATATATACAATAGAAGTCTTAAACTACTTAAATATTGCATAGGCTACACACCGATTTAGGTCAATTACATGTATATTTTTGATAAATTTGATTAAAAACTATACATTATTAACTCAGTTACCTTTAATAATATTGAAAACAAGGTTTTTCCCTTGTCAGCAAATTAATTGACAAAGTTTTTACGTATCCGATTTTCTTCGAAATTATATTTATTTAGTGTTTAAAAACATTAAATAGGTCAAAAAATAATTTCTTTCTTCTGTAACTCTATGCTTATTATTGAGAGATAACAGCAAGTAAAAAAAATTAAAAATTAAACTACTCGTTGAACTTTACTACAGGAGTTGCCAGTCAGTTTTTCCACACATTGCGGAACAGGTCAGATTAGTTTTTAAGTTCAGTTTATATTTCAATATTCATTATCTCTAATATTTTCACCTATACTAAATTTCTTTTTTTTAATCCTTTTGTCACTCCTTTTAATTCTTCTATATCATTTAGTCCTCCACGCTAGATATCTTAATAAGAACTCTATATATTTTATAAACTATGCTATAATTCTCAAATTAGTTCAGTTTGTATCTTAGGCCTATGCATAAAAAACCACACACCAATTATTGATATTTGACCATGTTAAGTGCACTCTTGTTTTTTAACATTCTTTAGAGTTGTTAAAACACAGTTTTTCATTCTTTTTACTATTAAACATTAATATATAAATGAAAATTAGATCTTTAATATTGCGTTAAATTTATTTCATTGAGAATACTGAAGTGTGGCTCCATCTTTGGTTTCGAATGACAATTTTTATGGACTATAATACAATACACAAACAGTCAAAGCAAATATGTTATAATTACAGTACAACCTCGTTAAGTCGACCCCCTATAAGTCGGATCTCCGGGTAACCCGGACCGGTTTGCAATAAATAAATATAAATTAATATAAAATATGCATTTTGGTAGTGCTATTGCTTTATACGAGCGCATAATCGTAGCATATTGCATGGTGATCGTGTTTCCGCCGAGTTCACGCAACCGAGTTTGTTTGCTGTACTGTACATCTGATGCCTTGAAGCTGACGCAACAGAAACTTACAAGCTTATTCTCCAAAAAGTAGACATACCTGTACAGTCCACAGATGTGTTTGTTGTTTTATTGTGATGAGTAAATATTTTGAAAGTGTTTTTCTCCGTAATAAAGGAAATTATTGTAAGTACAGTAGGCCTATGTATATTTTCATTTTTTTTTTGTGTTTTCTGCTCTTTCTTCGGCTAACACGGATTTTTGTTATGTATTAATATTTTGAAAATATTAATATGATTTCAAGTTTTATCTACATCCTTTTAAACGAAAAAGAGATAAAAACGTCATCCCTTAGGTTGCAGAGCTCGAGTGTACCAGGCTTGCCCGTCCCTCCAATGTTAAATAACATGAACCACTTCGCTCGAAAACTTAACTTGTTGCCTAGCAACGGCCTATCTCTCTGTTAGGTTGCAGTAAGTTTGCAACCTGACAGAAGACATGCCACTGCATAGTTTACACTTGACTATGGAATGGACTACAGCAACACTCCTTTGTTCATCCGGTTATTAACTCGAGTCATCTGTTTGTATTTGTTTTCGAGGTTACATGTGTTTTTTGAGTGGTTTGATCACTTTCAACCTCTATTGTTCACCCGAAAAAAATAATATCAGCGATATTTTGACTTTAGTATTAGGAATTTGTTTTAAATGGTGTTGGAATAATTTTCACCTTATTTGTTCCATAATAAATAAAACTCGGTAATCTTATTTGTTCTTATATGGAGTTATCTGCAGTTTTGAGCGGTTTGATTATTGTACCAAAGTTTTAAGATTAAGATGTGGTTAAACTATTAGTTAATGACAGTTTTGTTAGGACAATGTATTCTATTGAAAATTTATTACAAAGACCTTTCAGTTTGCTGTCAAGTGAAGAAAAAAGTGAAATTAAACTATTAGGTAGGCCTACACCTGACCTTCCTGGTTTTACCCAAATTGTCCGAACTGGAAAAAGGTCTTTTATAGAAAATTTAATTCGGATTTATACAAAAAAGTACAGTTGGTTGTGTGGCTTTAAATTAAAATTGGCATTATTTTGTTTCCCCTGTTTATTGTTTGGTAGAGAAGACACATGGGTTAAGACAGGATTTAAAGATCTAAATCATATTGCTGATAGAATAAAAAAACATAAAGCATCAGCTAAGCACATACAAAGTAGCTTACAATTAGCCTTTTTCGGGACAACTAATGTAGCAGAACAATTAAATAGTGAGTATAGGATGAACATTGCAGCACATAATGAACGGGTAAAACAAAATAGATATGTATTAAGTATTGTGTGTAATATTAAATTGCGTTCCATTTTGTGGTGCAATTGAATTGGCATTAAAAGTCTTGATTAGAGAAATTAGTGAAGTAATCCTGGTGTGTTTAAAGGGTTGATTAATTTCAGTGTTGACTTAGATGCGGTTCTAAAGAGAAATCTAGACAGTGCTACAGTGTTCAAGGGGACATCTAAAACCATCCAAAATAAACTTTTGCAAATTATGTTAGAGGTCTGTCATAAAAACTTGCAAACACTAGCCGCCACTGCTCAGTTGTATTCTTGGTAGGAGTGTGCGAGAGTGACTTTTTTTATTTCGAGAAGAGAACAAGTAATTTTTCAACTGATTGTAGAGACCGAGAAAAATTGAGAGTACAAATTTAGAGAATATTTAATTAACAAATAAAACACAATTTTTCTTTTGTAAAATTCTATAATTTATTTGGTCTAGCCGACCATGGTTTCGCCAGTTACGGCATTGACGAGGCTCTTACAAGACGTAAGAGCCTCGTCAATGGCGTAACTGTCGAAACCATGGTCGGCTAGACCAAATAAATTATAGAATTTTACAAAAGAAAAATTGTGTTTTATTTGTTAAAATGGAATTCTATCAAGTACCGTCGGTCATCAGTGTAAAGAATATTTAATTGATTGGTAAAGTTTGTGTATTTTGCGGCAAACGAGTTACACAACAATTTTGTCTAATTTTCACAAATCCATATTTCTCTCTAACAAATCTACAGTAACACTGTTCTATAGATCAATTCTTCATCTTTTGATCTGTGCTTTCTAAATCTTTCAACTATTATAGTTTTTAATCTATATAAAACAAAATCAAGAATTTTAACACGTTTTTACAGCATAAAAATCATACTTTTTTCAATGCAACTTTGAACCTAGTAAATATTATTTTATCGAAATGTGTAATATATCATTGTAAAGGTAATGTTTCAATCTTTCATATTCATGTATCCAAAAATCCTTCTCACGAAAGATAAAAATTCAAGAATTGAATAAATTTTGTGTTTTTCCAAGAGACGTCACGGAATGATGCAATATAAGAAAATGTGAACTCATTAATCATATAATTTTTGTAAATGGTAATTCTTCTCCAAATACCACAAGTTGACAATATTTTATAGTATTTTTCTTCCTCGTTCGAACTACAAATTCGAAATTATCACAGCTCTCATAGTTTACGACATATATACGTTCAATGAAATGTTCCAAAAATGTACTCCTCCGGTTTGCTCTTAGTAACACTATTAGGAATAGATTTTTTCTATACCTAATTTCCACGGTTTCAATTAAATATTCAAAAACATAACAAATTTGGTCATTCAAATTATTAATATTAATTTATTATTCCTTTCCCTATAGTTGTTACAATTTTTTTAGGTCTTTAAATAATTCTATGTTTATTGTTCTACATCAATTTGACATATTATATCCCTATCTAATATTTAATCATTCAAATGCAATGTAAAATTTTCTGAAATGCTGAAAGACTCGTTACTGAGCTTATATAGACAAATTTATTTCTTGAGTTTATGCGATTTTATGAAGATAAGTTTTGAATATACAGCACGTTAATCCACACAAAGTTGTATGTTTCTGCAGACTCTGGGTAATTACTAAAATAATATGTTATAATCTATGCCTATCTTCCAAATACCATGAGAAGAAATTCGGAAAACTTTGGGCTCTTTTGTTTACAATGATTTGCCGTTTTCATTTTGCATTCTATTTTACCATAAACGTATCTCTATAGAAGGCTGTGTGTGGTACTATTGTGTTATGAAAGAGAATTTTAGACATTCCATTCAATCTACATATTAAATAGTGGAAGATATTGAATAAAATGTACAAATAAACTTATCTTTGAGATATATACAGGAGTGGGGCAAAAAAAAAGTTAACTGAATTGTATTATTAGCTTTTAACAGCTATTTTTCTTATTTTAATATAAACAGCTGATATATGTTTACATTTGGTAATTTATTGAAACCATTGTTGTCACATTCAGATATGGAACTGTATAGTTGCATATTTTTAAGAGAAAAATGCTGTAATATAGTGAAGAAGAATGTGGTTTATGTATGGAACATTACTTCCATAGTTATGGTGAAGGTCAGAGTGGTGGGCCATTCTTGACAATTGTAAAGGTAACATTTTTAACACATTATCAAAGACAGGGACTTCCCAACATAACCATCTTAAGTTGGGATAGAATGTTTTGAACCACAAGGTCTGTTTAAAAGCACAATGTAGGGTGTTATGGAAGACCAAGTAGCACAAGGACAAATGAAGATATTGGTCCAGTGTTTGATAAAGTGTTACAGTCTCCTAACAAGAGCATTTGGTGCTTGTCTAAAGAGGTACACATTGATTCAAGAAGTATGCCCCACATGATTAAAGAAATTGGTGCACGTTCTTATTGAATACAGATCCTTCATGAAATGAAACCTCATGATTTCCCTCAACGTGTACATTACTATGGCCAAGTGTTAGGTAATCTGTTTGACAATCCAGAATACTTGGACAATTGGTGGTGGTCAGATGAATATCATGTTTTGCTTAGTGGTCGTGGTAACAAACAAAATATGCGTTTTTTGGGTTGGGTGGTTAACCAGATGAATATGCCCAAAGACCACTAAATTCTGAAAAATTGACAGTGTGGGTTGCAGTTTCGAAATATGTTGTCATTGGACCATACTTTATTGAAGATGCCAATAGACAGGTAAAATCACAATTACTGCAGCAGCATACAGAGAACAAGTAATCAATCGTTTTCAAGCTAATTTGCAGTTGTTTTGTGACCTTCATGATCTCAAATGTGAAAAACAGATATTCCAGCAAGATGGAGCAATTGCGCATGTGGGTCGTGGTAACAAACAGCTGTTGGAAGAACTTTTTCCTGGAGAGCTTGTGTCTCGAATTTCCCTATCCATCCCGAAGTCCTGACCTCACGCTTTGTGACATGTATCTATGGGGACTGTTAAAAGAAATGTGCTTTACACCGGTTCCAAGAAGCCTGCAACATCTTCGTTAAAATATAGAATCTGTTCTTAAAGATGTTACTCCTGACCAACAACAGGTACAACATAGTCACTGCAATGATTAGGCACATGGAATATGTTGTTGATAATGGAGGGAAACATGTTGAACATATAATTGTATAATACAAATGCTAATGCTTAGTTTAATATTACTGTGTTAATAATAAACCAATTTATTTTTCAGTTGCCTTTTTTTTTTGCCACACCCAGTATAATTCACTGTAACTACTCAAATGAGAAAAAAACTGATACTTTAAAAATGAATTGAGAAATTTCTGACCGAGTCGAGAAATTTCTGACCAAATCGAGGAAAATACAATCAATAAATTAATCTGTTCTCGTCAATAATTGTGATCGATATGAGATTGAGTTTTTTCTCGTTAAACTCTCGACTTTCGAGATCTTGTACACTCCTAATTCTTAGATTTAAAACCAATAATGTAGCGCTGCCTATGGTGAAGTTAGAAGTTAATTTATGTCAATTATCAAACTTTGAACTACATATGATTTTGATTATAAATTATTTGTTTACATGTATATCTACAATTCAATATTGATACTACATTATTTGTACAACTACTTTGTTTTATCTGAACAAACCATTGAATTTGATTACTATAATAATTCGACTTATAAGGGCTTTAGTATTTATTTACTTTGCTGTAATAGGTCTAGTCGGAACTATTGTTTATTGTGTCAATTTATGTTTATTTTTCAATAATGGCTACAGAACGAAGGAAAGTCAAAATAGAAATTCAATTCCAAGTTTTAAAGTTCAAACGAGACGTTACGGTTAAGAAAATAAATAATAAATACATTGTATTCTATGAGTTTGAACGTTGAACCCCACTCTACTGACTTCAACCAATTTAAAGTACGTGCTGAAAGAATGAATGAAAATTACGATTGTTTTAATAAATAATATCTTTGTGAGATTTTAAAACTTAAAACTTTGGTAGGAAGAGAAATCTATTTTAAAATCATCAATCCCTTCTTGATCAAGTGGATTAACAGTAATTTTTTATCTTAACTAAAAAGGATATAATCTGTAGTGATTTGTTTATATAATCTGTAGTCCAGAAAAATCAATAAAGTCTAACATATCAGAGTCTCAACAAGATAGATTTCAGGTAACAGTGCCTAAAATCAATCTACCATCTTTTGAAGTATTCAAGACTCCACAGGGCATTATCAAGTTGTTTGTGTCTTGTTGGATCCGGGGTCCCAGTTTTAATTATTTTCTGAAGTTTGTGAAAGCCAACTATGTACTCCTCGTCGAAAGAGTCATGTTCCTTATACTGGATTAACTCAAGTTCTAACTCTAGTGGTTAAAAAGGAGTTGTGGATTGTTAATTAAAAACTTGTCATAACATGCAACCTATTCTAAAAACCAAATCTGTCTTATTGAATCATATTACAACTTCATTACAATCAGTTCCACTGACCCCATATATATAGCTCATCATTTTCAACATCTTTCCATTGCCAATGAAGATTTTCAATACCAAATAACATAGATTTTCTTATTATAGCAGATCTCTACCCGCAACTTTATGATGGTATGTGGTTAAGCAGTCTTGATGGGTTAATATTAAGTTAATATAAGGTTATTCCTAACAGTACCCTACACTATTCCATACAGTTTTTGGTTGAGCTTAGGAAAAACCAAATGTTTGGGCAGTTGAAGCACAATCACATATCACACCATATCTGTACATTTTAGAATTGTTTACTGCTGGAAGGTTATGTTCTATACAACTTTAATATAAATGATAGAGTCGTTGTGTACATTAGTAAGAAATTATGTGTAGATACAAGGCAAATACAACTCGGGAAATGCATAAACTCTGCAAGGTCGTAAACAGTGTGGCTACCTATGATTTTTATGGTTTTATGGCTACCTACCGAAGTCCGACTATGAACTTCGATTTATTTGTAGTTGATTATTGTATTGTGAAATTTGCGGTATTAAAAACATCATATATTATTCAGTGAAAATTGTATACTTTTAATAAAAGCCAAAACACAATTAAAACAAAGTATGTGGATCATCTGGTGTTGTGACATCTTACGGCTACCAAAATTGGGACTATGTTGTTTCCTAAAAGAATGTTAATATTATATAGCTTAGAACGTTAGTGGAGCTTATATAGCATGATTAAAATTGGCTACAACCAAATATAAAATCCATCCACACAACTAAAGAAAATTAAACCATACATCTTACTAGATTTAATCAAGGATGTAAGAAAATGAGATAAGCTCAGCAAAGTAGTAAAAAACAACCATTTAATGTTAACTTAAAGGCATACTTCCTTAAGTTCAGAAATAAAATTTGATACGAAGTCAAGTGTTCCAAAATTGGGTATTATAAATTACAAATTCAAAATTCTTTAAATCCTAAACCATTTTGGGACACATTTAACGAAATATCTGGATTGTACATTGTATTCTTTGTTATTGTATCTATTTCAATAACTAACATTTTCCCTGGGAATATATCATGTTTCATTGAATTACACAACAAAATTTTTTTTGAAAAAGGGGTCCGGTATTAAATATTAAAATACTAAATTTTGTATAGTGAAAAATTTGTAATTCATTATTTCCAGTTACAGTATTTGTTAAAAAGTTTCTCCAAACATCTATTATATCACTGAAGTTGGCAACATTGTCATTGAAAAGCATTTGAGTTTAATAAACATATTACAGTAGGACCCTATTAATCCGTTTCGGACTTTGCTTAAGCGGACAGCCGTTTTTTGACACCTAGCATCATAAAAATGTTTAATTCAGTTAAATTCTAAAATCAATATAAAAATGTAAAATACAATTTTTTTGTTATTGATTATAAAAAAAGTTAAACATAAAGACAGAGACATTGTTCTCTGAAATAATGCTGTAATAAAAATATAATAATCAAACATTTTTATAGTGGTAGATGGTTACAATTTACTCAAATATCAAATTTTTCCATCAGCTAGAATCAGCAGAAAAACAATGTGAACAGCTTTCCCACGCACTTGAAAGACGCGGCCCCACTACCCCGCCCTTTGATGATAGATGGAGAGGAAATCTGCCTTCCTCCACCATGCCCCTGGCTGACCGGCACATCTTTGATCTCCCCTTCTGAATCGTAAGCCAAAACTTAGTGAAATTAATGACCATCTAAACATTGTCATTAAATACTTTGAAGATAATAACGATGAAAACATATCTGCATATTATGAACGTTTGAGGCATCTGCATGAGTTAATTATTAAAGAAATTAATTTCAAAGGAAGACAACAAAATATCACCAGTTTCTTCAAAGCAATAAACATGTCAAGTATGGTTAATGAAGGTGTGTCTTGATTGTCATGTTCTAATTCTATACTGTGCACTAGTTATTTTGTAGGGCCTAATTAAATACTATATTGCGTTATATCTTTTATTCTAAATAACCTTTTTATTTCTTAAATTTAAAATACACGTTCCTTTTACTGAACAGAGTGTTTAATTACCTTGGCTCATTTCATAGGTTATTTTGTTTAATCTGGACTTTCATTAATTCGGACAACCTAGAGCCTTAATTAGTCTGGATTAATGAGGTCTGCTATATTTTTGAGAAATTATGTTCCAAGTTTTATTTACATTTTAAAACATCTCACAAGTCTAACTGAATATTTATTTATAAACTAAAAATCCTTTAAAGTGAAATAAATATAAAAAAGGAAGTAAGTACATTAACACAACTTCCTCATGTCAATGGCTTAATCCTAACCAGAAGTATTTATATAACATACATTGGTTCACGTGCCAACCACAATATCCTACTTCAAAGGAAATGGTTGTTTCAAACTAATTTAGTCTTATCAATGTAAAATCGTTATGGAAATATGTTTTTAATAACACTTTCTGGTTTAGTCACATATTAAAACATGGAAAAATCAAGTTGATGGGCACCATCATGACACTTACCTAGCCCTATCATACAAAGTAATACAATCAGATCTTCTAAATGTAATGCCTAAAAGTTGTTTTCTTGATCCTTGTAGGAATTTCAATTGAATTGAATCAATTTATTCCATTAGATGTTTATTCATATAATACAAAATAAAACCTTTTTACTGGAACTAGTTCCACATGGTCTGTGCATGATAACGAGTTCTTTATGAACTAAGGACAATAATAACCTGGACAACTTTATTTTCTATAGAATACAAATACATTTTTTATTAGAAACTAATAACAATAAAAGGAAATGAAAAAGGACAAACAAAATTACATTTGTAGAAAACTAACAACCTACTAGTAATACAAAAATAACCATTTTGATCAATAATATACATGCAAATCTTTAACTCACACATTCATTTGGAATACCGGGTTGGCTTATTAGAAGTTACCACCTTTGCTTGCTTCCGAATTGTTCAAAACATGTTCAAGGGTCCTTATTCCTCCTATGAAATCAACTATATATATTAATGGAAATAATCATCTCATTATTTCCATTATCATGGAATTCCATCTTGTACCGACTGTTGTAACATTAAATTATATATATATTAGGTAAACAAAGTTGCTAATACTTAACCAGCCCCGAGTGAGAATTTTAAAATCAAGATTTCGTTTGGCACAATACTATTTCCTGGCCAGAGCTGCATATAACGTCAATCATTGATTAAACATATCCCCTACACATCCACGCTTTCTTGCTGGATTTGATGACAGACTAGTGTTGTTTTGAATAACCTTTTAATGCAACACCCTTAGTTTTTCAAATGAGTAAATCAGTTGGTTTCATCTTGAAGTCTCCAGAAGCATTACTCCTGAGCAACAAAGTCAAGCGATCTTTCGTAGCTTTAAATCCAGGAGCTGACTTTTCTTCCTGTGAAATATGTCCGTGGTGGCATTCGCTTTCAAAGAAATCCTGTTTTATCAACGTTAAAAATTTGTTAGGCAGGATATCCATCAATGTCTATAATTTCTTTCTGTTCCGACACAAATGTATTGGCTGAAGCAAAATCAGAGCTTATAGCTTCTCTTAAAATTTTAATATTGTGGAACTGTATAGATTTTGAAAGCAATTAAACCAGCCTTGGCTTGGAGTAAATGATTCATCATTTTTGATAGTTCTCTTTCTTTGGCTTTCAAGTCATCAAATAACAACTTTCCTTTGGCCTGAATGACCACCAAACTAACTGAGCTATGAGATTGTTTTGATCTTCCATCCAATTTCCAACAATTTTTCCATATTTTCCATTAAAGAACATCTTGACCGCTTCACTCGAGACAAACCCTAGCTGGATCTACTTCTTTTTTAATGTTTTCTTGGATTATGTCCTTCTTTTTCATTTTTCCCATCAGGTCTCACTTGACCAACTTTTGTTCTCTTCTGACCCTGATGTTATTAGACTATTCGAGGGCTAGGTGTCTTTATTTTATGTTCTTTCCTTCCTTTTTTTATAAGGCGATGATGAGCGAAAGGTTTTTCACCTTTAACAATAAGGAAACAAATTCCCCCTCCCATCCGGATTTATAGCATTTAAAATTTGACATTTTATGGAAGGATTGCCTTGTTCTTTTACAATCAATTCTGCAGTTTGGCAGTGAGCTATTTATGATTGTAGTATCTATTTATCACATTCTGTAGTATCTCAGGAGGGATTTCTGCCACTTCATGTAATATTCATAGAGTTAAGTCATTGATGTCATTTGGCCTAGTTTTTTAAACTATGTTTCTAAGTAGCCCCCAAAATGTAATATGGGGCTTGCTTTATTTTAGGCAATGTAACATACTTAGTTTAAATTAAGGATATAAACTTTCACCTCTGAAACACTCTTCAAATGAAATTAGTTCATTTTGTATTTCTTTCTTTAAATTGGCTGATATTTTGATGTTTTCGCTTCATTCGAAACTAAAGATAATCACATTTTTTCACAAATCTCAACTATCAGAAAAAAATTTAAGGTATTTTTTGCTCTAGAAGAAAGTACAGAAATATTTTTCATGGTTCCATAATATAAAGCTGGAAGAAATCACATTTTATGAATTTTCCGGACATTCTGTATAACATGGTACTTAATTTTTGGCTCACTCTGTAGATATGAGGTCAATTTGTATAAAGTTCCATTTGTTTCATGTCTTTAAATGAGAACCAGAGATATTATTAAGCCATTTTGGTATTTTTTAATACCATATATGTCTCTGTGTGTTTGAAAAAGTAAAACAAACTAACAACAAAAATAAAATCTTCATGGCTTTTGGAATCCAACCTAACTAGTTGTCCCAATAACAGATTTTTTTTAAATAGTTATAAATAAATATATCTTGGTGTGTGTCATGAACATTCCCTGTCATAAATAAACGATAAAACATTATATTTATCTCTTGCTTTAATGATGACACATGTTTATTTTGAAATATGTAACAATAAATTCAGTTCCACTTATTTAATTAATAGTTTATGTCAATCACTGTGTCCAAAAACACATAAAATACCGTAGTTAAAATTAATTAGTCCCCTGATTTATACTTAAAATGAAATACAAAAATAATTTGAACATCTTTAAAAAAAATAGTCTCCCCAGGCGACTATCTAGTTCGCCTATATGGTCACACCAGCTCTGAGGTGACTCACTCAGAGTGATATTGAACAATATAGCTAACTTTTCTCTTTTACAATCAATTACATCTCTTTCATTGAAGAAAAATCTAATTTTGGGGCACTATAGTTAGACAATCTCCTTGTATTACATTGTATGATAGGGCTGGGTATGATAATCCTATCGACTTGTTTACAGTGAAATCAGGAACTCCCTTCAAACCACAACCATTCATTCTACACTCTCTTTTATTATCCATATCATCTTTTGTTGTTATGTTATACATAATATAAACAGGTATTTTTATTCTTTCAGGGAAAAGCCACATTACAGCTTTATCCACATTTCAAACCGCTAACAGAAATCCCAGGTAAGTTGGTTTTATTTTTTTTCTATACATATTATTTTGCATGCTTTTATAGAAACATTATTTTATCGAAATTAAATTTTTATTGGATTGACAGCAGGTTACAAGTATTGGCTGATCCAATTATTGATGTGTATGCAGTATTTTGAGTATAAAAATTACTGCTGTTCAAAACCATTACTCCATTCACTTTTTTCTTTTTGGAGCCGACCTGTGCATCAAATAATGGTCCTGCCCAATATTTCATTTTCGAAAATATTTCTAGCAGCAAAAGTAGCCATTACTCAACCCACAAAATACTCTGGTAAGATGCTTGAATCAGCTGGCTCATCCTGAGTTTCATAGTCACTTTGCTGTGTCTGCTCTTCTCTATTTTGCCTTCTATTCTTCCCGAATCACTGTAATCACTTACCTCTTGCACAATTATTTTTTAATTCCATGTTGTAAAATATACTCATGTTTATTCATTGTCTTGTATTTAACTATCAGTTGATTTTTGAGCATTATGTTTCTCAATGTATGGTATAGCATGTTCCCAAATTTGCACGGTATGTATTTAGGCTTAAGAGAGTTTAACAAGAGTGTTAAAGTAGGTTTATTTTTATGCTTCCAAACTATTTAGTCTATTATTGGGGTTTTTACATACACCAAACATAATTTCCCTTCCTCATGAGATTTAAGGAGTACCTTTCAACAACAAAACTGAACGTCACAAGGTCTAGTTTTGCAGACCACTTTATAAACAAATCCTACATGTATTCAAATTTTAACAACAATTTGGAAATATTGTATGCATGCAAAAAAGGATGCTACATTAATGCTATTGAAGAAAGTCCACCTGAATTGACTAGATATATGAAACAGGACAACAGAACCTATCCCTATGTTGACTCACAGATCAGAATTATACATATTTTCATTGAAAACATGTCTTGTATGTAGATCCATTTATGTATAAACTATTTATGACATCCACATGGAGTATATATATTTTTGTGTTTGTATGGTGTGTTAATTGTGCTTTTATTACACTGATAAGGTGTGATCGCCTGAAACTGCAGTAGGTATAAGGTAAGAGATACCTGGAAGAAAAAAAAAAAAAAAAAAAAAAAAAAAGGATTAGTGATGTATATTAGTACCGAAATTAAGTTTTCTTGGATTAAATAACTCCTTTTGTATACAAAATCAGCAATGATATGACTAGGACACTAATGATGAATCTGAAGCTCTTTTTTATTGATCTTATCTTATCATGTAAGGACTAAATTATCTATTTCTTACTGAAATAAAGTATTAAAATTGTTCATTTTAGAAATTTTTCCTTTTTTATTAATATTCCAAATTGTTATTGTGGCTTCCAAATTATCATAGTACATTGTAACTACTCTATCAGAAGCATTAATTAAATCACAGTAATTAAAAAATTTGAAATTATATATAAAAAAGTGGTTGCAGTGCTCTGTCTTAAATTATCAGCTTCCATTTTGGATTGACTCAACACAATTAAATTTTCTTGTTGTCATTGTTCTCTACTGATAAAGACATTTAAAATTATGCTTCACATAACCCTCTTATTATTTAAGATATTTGTGTTCACCCCACAGCTTTCCCCAAAGAAAGTTATACCAAAAAGTAGAATCTATACCTAAACTAATATTTTTTACTTTTAGATTTTTTAAATTTAAATTATTTACAAAAATAAAACTGAGAGCTTGGACTTTTATGATCACACTATATATACAAGGTGTTGCTTAATTATGTTCCCAAACTTTTGAGGGTGATTTCTTGGGTCAAAATGAAGAAAAAATTTCCTATTAACATATGTGCGAAAATGCTTAGTCTCCTGCCTATCTGCTGTTTTGTTTTTTTACAAAAAAAACCTCATATTGGAAATACATAAGATATTGAGTTCAAATTTGCTATACACATATTTTTATGTTACATTTTACAAGTGTACCAAAAATAAAGATTTTATTTTGTATATTTTCACAATGGCAGTCGTTTAAAATTTTGAATTTTGAATATCTCTAAAACCATTAAGTTTTACAAAAAAAAAATGTACAAAAGATTTAAAAAAATGTACTCTTAAGAACAACTAAAACATTTTTTCTGTTTTTCCAAGGATAACTGAGTTTCTTGAACTTCAAAATACCTGTTATTTCTTATTGTTAGTAGATTTAATACATGTTCCACCTTATGAATCAAGAAGGCATTGTCAGTTATGCAGACTTGTCAGTTCTCCGTATTTAGGATGGAGACTCCATAATTTGAAAACAATCTCTGGCGTTCCATATTTGGAATCAGTTTCTCCATATTTTAACACAATTTGACTTTTAACAAATAAATACTAGTAGGAAAAAATTAAAAGCATTCTTATTTTGATGCATTTAGACATTTCCCCATTAAAATATTTAGTAAATTGTTTTGTTTCTTAAGTAAACACTTTGTGTATATTTTTCATATTGTATGTCTAGTTATTGTAACAAGAGGTTGACGTAGACTCAAGGTCAACCACTTATTGTTATATGGAATCATTTGGTGTCATCTGTTTGTAGAAAGAAAAAGATGGTAGGCTATTTTTAGCATCTGAACACCAATCTGTGCGCAAAAGAAAATATAGGAATCTGCTATATAGTTTCAACTACAAAACGTTAAATTTTCTGGTTAAAATTTTGATGTAGTGAAAGTTTAGTTATAGTAGGATTGTTATTGTTGTGTAGTGTATTATATAACTAAAAGAAAATACTATGCTTAAAACAATCTTTTATGGAAGAGTTTCCATCAATTTTAGAGTCAAGAAAAGGCAATACATTTGCCTTTTCGACTGTTTGTTTGTGTGATTTTACTGTTTCACATGGAGGTGGATAGGACATAGTGAAACATATTGATACAGAAAAACACAAGAGTTGTTTTAATTTCTTTGAAAAAAAATAACACAAGAGTTGTGTTAATTTCTTTCCAATACTGAAATACACTATATGTATTTCAGTATTGGAAAGAAAGAACAATGTTATAAAAGTAGAATACTACTTTACGCATTTTCTTTTAGAACACAATATTCCTTCTAGTAATTCCGATCACGCGGGTACACTTTTTGAAAATGATTCCTGCTTGTGAAATCACTAAAAAAATAATGCTTGTCCTCAAACAAAAACAATCGCTATAGTTCATGAAATATCATTTAAAAATATTGATACAATTTTAAGTGTGATTAAAAAATTGTGCCTGACAACACTTTACACCATTGTGGACACAGCCGATTTGAAAATTAAATATGCTTTATTGTTTGTGACTAATCTTAATGGTGATAATACAGGACTTAGAGTTTCTGAACTTCTTCTAAATAAATTGAAAATGTGCCATTGGACAACTGCATTGAGTTTAGCGCCGATAATGCTCCAATAATGATAGGTGCAAAAAGGTGTAGCTAAGTCTTTAAAAGATGAAATTGTAAATTTAAATATATTGGGTTGTTCATGAAATTTATTGAAATTAAAAGCTATCTGTTGCTTTAACAGTTAACGAAGAAGGTTTTATTATAAACATCTATTACCATCTTCAATAGAGTTCTAAAAGGGAGGAGAGTATTATTCCATTAAAAAAAATTGTGTGATACTGGTGTTAAAAAGATTATTAAATATGTTTTAAGAAAAGTAGATTATGCATCATCAGTGAAACCGTAGTGAATTGTGTGGTTACTGTATGTGAATATAAATAGATATATATTTTTTATTTTGTCAATAGACTTCTGTTTAAAACTGTCTTATAAAAATTGTGAATAGATTTTTTTTTTTTTAACTCTGTCCTTTAAAACCTGTGTATCTATAGACAAATTTCTGATCCAAAACTTCTGTGAAAAATTCTGTAATTCAAACAGTACATACATGTATATTTTAAAACTAAGTTATATAGACTATATTGTATAACAAACACACAGAACACAATTCTCACAGAAAATACGCCTAAGTATCAGACGCGTTTCAACGACAAGATCGTCCTCTTCACGAGCTACACCAATCAAACTATAACAGTTTATAGTTATTTCTATTTCAAAACTATAACTACAACTATAACAGTTATAGTTTGATTAGTGTAGCTCGTGTATCACTGAAGAGGACGACCTTGTCGTTGAAACGCGTCTGATACTTAGGCGTATTTTTTGTGAGAATTGTGTTCTGTGTGTTTGTTATACTGTATAATTTTCTCATAAGTCAAGCTCAACATTTAATATAGACTATATTATATACTTATCAGATATTTAATTAACTGTAGCCCAATTTGTTGAAAAAGAATTATTAGTATTCCAAACAACTAAAAGTAAATTGCATCGCTAAAAATTTCTCTATTTAAAAAAATTCAAACCTGGCAAGTGTGAGTATGTATTTTTATGTTATTTATTGCAAATTGAAGCACATATATAATTTATTTGTAAGATAAAGAAAACAAAGTTTCCCTGAACCACAGAAACAAAAAACTAAACTTATATTATTCAATACGTCTTCGTCAAATTCTGGTCTCCTAATTGAACGAGGTCTTCCTGCATTAACACATTTTCTAGATTGAAGATGTCCAGTTTCACTGAAGATGAATTGCAGTACAAATTTTGTGACACAGGAATAACCGGTTAAAAAAGCTTTGGTCTAGCTTCATGATTATTGCAATGTGCAAGTCTATATTATATGTCCATATATAAAAATTCATTTCAGAATTAGTATAAATATGAAAATAAACTACCCGCCATGATGTACATAAAAATTAGTAAGAACTGTTAACGAACAGTTTAATATCACTGTTATTAAATACAATTTGATCCACAGTGATTATTACAATAGTTTGTATATGTTATTTACAAAGTATATCACAATAATGCAATTTTATTCAAATGATCAGTTACTGTGTTATTACCCCTACTTTTAAAAAATTTAATTTAAAATTGTCATGTTTTTTAACATTTGATCACCTTACAAATAAATCTTAGATGTGCTTCAATTTGAAATAAATTAGGTATATAAAAATACATACTAATGCAATATCTTACTTATTCATAAAGTGGAACATATATTAAATACAATAAAATAAGAAATAACTTATATTGTATTATAAAGTTCTCAGTGTTGTAGACAATTACCAAAAAAATTGTTTTAAATTTTTTATTAATAACTCGGTTACCTTTTGACTTACAGAAAACAATTTTAAACCGCTTTGTTAGTCGTTAAAAGAAGAAATGTTTTTGTCTCTTGTATATTTTTTGCAAAGTTAATGATTTTCGAGATATTGAATATTCAAAATTTTGTACAGCCACCATTATGAAAATATACCAAATCAAATATTTATTTTTAGTACACTTTTAAAATATAACACAAAAAATGTGTATACCACATCTGAGCACAATTTCCAAAGTTTTTTTTTTTGTATGGATGAGAAACTAGGTGTTTTCGGACATATAGGAATCTTTGTCTTTATTTCGACCCAAGGAATCACCCAATCAAGTTTGGGAACATAATTAAGAAATCCCCAGTATATTTTAAAATCACCTTATTAAAAAAGGAGAAGAGGAAAAGTGTATAAAATAAAGACTCGTATCCCTCGAATACTAATAGTATCAGGGTCAGAAGAGTACATGAGTTGGTCATGAGAAACTTGAAAGGCAAAATGAAAGAGAGGGATCTAATCCAAGACTGCATGAAGAAAGCTGTAGATCCAGCTTGGTTCCTTGTATTTGCCACACCCATACTCACTGTGAGTGACCCCCTGAGGGGAAAACTCTGTATATTCGCTATAAAAATAGAATAGCAGAGCGTCTACAGTTTTGTTAGTAAAATAGTAGTTTAGCATATTAAAATATTCTTAACATATCTCATAACAAAGAGAGTTAGTCATTGAGATAGGCCAAGTTTCTAGGAGGTGGTTTACAGTATTTCTAATCTTATCATTGGGACTTCCTGTAAGCTGTTGGCCTACATTAAAACCTCAGTGAGGTCTTTCTCTCTCTGGGAAATGTGAAATTCAAATAACAACTTCTCAACAGGAAATGTTGTGGTTTTCTCATTTCCTGTTTTGTAATTTCATTATTTATTTAATATTTTAGAGTGATTTTTTTTTTTTTTGTTTTGTAAAGTAATTATTTAACTTTTTATATCAGGTAGAGTGTCCAATGACCGGAAATTCCTTGATAACCAGGAAATGAACTGAAATTATATCTTTCTTTATGAAAAATCCCTGAAATTTTTTTAAAGAATAATATTTTTATGTTGAAAATATTTAATTTTTTTCATGCAATCTATAATGCTTATTTTAAAATTCTTTTCTTTTTTAAATGCTATTTTATACTTATTAGACTAATGAGCAGTATAATATATGAATAAACCCCAACTTACATTATACAATTCATATAACACGAAAAGAATAGAAATTCCATGTACTTGTTTGAATATTGTTTTATATGTCAAAATACTAAAAACTCTATAGAACATGTTTATTAACAACCCTTCAAAGGCTCACTTATAGTGATAATGGGTGAGGCAATTGCAAGAAACCTAGCTGGATCTAAACCTTCCTTTATCTAGTCTTGAGTTAGATCCCCCTCTTACATCTTTTCTATCAGGTTTCGCTCCACAGACTATTGTTCTCTTCCAACCCTGATATTACTTGAGTATTCAAGGACTAGGTGAGTGGGGTCTCCATTTTATCCCCCTTTCTTCCTCTTATTATTATTATTATTTTTTAAAGTGATGATGACTGAGGGGTTTAAACCAAAGGAAGAGAAAATATAATTTGCCTTTACCTAACTCACTTATTTTTATAAAAAAACAACTAACCTAATGAAAGGTGTATACAATGTGCCAAAAGTTGTCTGAAATCATAGTATAGATATTTATTTCAATATGAAAACTATATATTTTTTTAAATTATGAGAAGAACTAAACATTTCTTAATCTTTAGAATCAAAGCTATCAATGGTAATAACAAAAATAAAAGCATTTACTAAATAGATCAAACATTGTGAGACAATCACTTTGGAAAGACGTATTAGCAACATTATCGAGACCCATGAAACTTCACAACTGGGGTTAATTTGGCAAACGAAACCTTATAGAAGGAAATAAAAAATAAAAAACTTATTAAAACAGTTGTAGAACAAAACCAAACTTGTTAGACATGTCTACATCACATCATTTCACTTTTTGACTTTAGATCTATCAGTTATCTTTCACTTAGTGTCATGAAATTAGTTATAAAATCAAACCAAACATGTAAGACTTGCAAACAAATAATATTTTAATTTTTAACCATAGAACTTCCAGTTAGCTTTCCCTCGGTGTCATGAAATTAGTTGAAAAATTAAACCAAATATATTAAATTTGTTTTGGTTTTGTTCCACAACTGTTTTTATAACTTTTTGTTTCTTTGATATTTCCTTCTATAATAAGGTTTTGGTTGCAATGTTAACCCTAGTTGTTATAGTGTTGCTAATGCATCTTTCTAAAGTGAAAGACTGCCTGATGTATTCTAATGGCTAGGATCATGCTCATTGACTGTGTTCTGAGTGGTTTGAGTAGGACTTTGTTCTATACAATTCCATTCAGGAAATGTTGAGGGATAATACTGAGATCCTTGATTGGATATTGTCTTTTGTGTTGCCTGAAAATATTTTATAAAATTCAAAATAATTAAGATAAGATTATTTATACTAAAGACCGTAGTTACTTGGTGGTATTCCATTTTAAATAAATTAAAACAACAATTTTTTAGTATAAACCACAATATTTTAATTGAAACTTGCCGACCATGGTTTCACTAGTTAAAGCATCGTCAAGTTTTTTTATACTAAAAAATTGTTGTTTTAATTTATTTAAGATAAGATTGTTGCAGGGCCCCTTTACAGCTCTGTAATATTATTATTATTAATAATAATATTTATTAATTAAAGAGATACAATCTCATAGCAATAAGTTGGCCTTATTTCTTTAACAAAAACAATAGTTACCGAGATGCGCCCAAACAAAACAAAAGCTTATAAAACTAACATTAATCACAAAAAATAAAGAATTTAAAAAATATAAACACAAAAGTCTAATTCCTTCTGTTTTTAGTCTAAGATATACAAACATTGTAAAAATCAAGTAGACTATGATGAAATACACTATCTGAATCTTATACTCTGTCACAAAAAATAAAATATTATTAATTTAATTCCTCTTTCACTATCCACTATCTGTCTCTTCTTGGTTTCTTCTGGAGCTACCCACTGTTGAAACAATATTTCAAGGGCGCTGCTATGTTTAGTACTCATGTTCCTGCCTAGTCAACATTCTAGAAGCTTATCGAACATTGTAGCGGGGTTGTTCATGTTTATTCAAATAGTAGACCTGAGAGACTTCCGCCAACACAGTTTAGTTCGAGTCGGAGTAATAAGAGCATGTTGTGTGTGTGTGTATGTGTGTGTGTGTGTGTGTGTGTGTGTGTGTGTGTGTGCGTGTGCGTGTGTGTGTGTGCTTGTGCAACATAATTACAACTAACAAAAGTTTTAACCCAGTTCATATAAACCAGAGTTATAAACACTAAACCAATACAACACATAAACAAATAGAGCTATTAAAAATAAATCAAACTAATTCCAACATACCTGTATTGGAACTATCATTGTGTTTTGATTCTGTACTGGAACCACTGTTTAACCAAATGTTTAAACTATTAGAACTGGTATCAACATCTGACATTATTCTTTTCCTTTCTTTTCTGCGCAATGCTTTGATACACATATTTATTTCATGTTATAATTTAAAACCTAAAACTAACCTTACTAGTCATCAGTCACTGAACACAACAATACCTGGTTATATACAACAATAAATGGTTTTATTCTATGCATATATATAAATAACTACCTCTTAGCTATGTATATGAAACAGTAACTAGCTTTATACTATGTATATACAACAATAACTAGCTTTAACATAAGACTATAAAGCAATATCTATTCTTTACTATGTATTTAAAATGAGTCCTAGCTTTATACTATGTAATTAAAACAATAACTAACTTTATACTTTGTATATGAAATAATAACCAGCTTTATACTATGCATATACAACAATAACTCTCTTTATGCTATATAAGATATTCAATAGTAACTAAATTTGTACTATGTATATACAACAATAACTATCTTTATACTATATAATATATATACCGGATGTCCAACAGAACTTGAACTATAGGGAAATCACATGAAGTATTTTTATTTCTTTAATTAATTATTTCATTTAGTACCTTCAATTGTAATTGGTGTTGTTACGTACAGATATTATTAGAAAATTGTTTGTTCATGAATAAATATCGGTTTCGACAAATTTTAAGGCGTATTTAAACAAAGAATCATTAAAATAAAGAATATGGTTGGTTAGAGTAGTTTATTTATATTAAATATTGAGTTCAGTATTGTTGTTTCTTGGACTAGTGGTTAAAGCATCGGACTTGCACGATGAAGGTGATGTGTTCAAAACCATGCCTTACCTTTTTTTTTTTTTTTTTTAAATTTATACAAAGTTAGTTTTTTTTGCATTACACGAACAGGAGGAAATTATTTTTTCATATACCAAAACAATAATACAAGAAGCTGTAGCTGAGTTAAATGTGTTTTGTTGAATAAAGGTAATTATTGAGGATCAACTGTAAACTTTGTTCTTTACTCCTGTGTTGTTTTCCCTTCATTGTTAGATTGTTTTGTTTATTTTGTTTGCTTTGTTTCTTTATTATTCATTAATTGTCTGTTTGTAAATTTTGTTCAGGTTAGGCTTATTATTTTTGGTTCAATATAATTACTGCTACTGGTTTTTATAAAATGGAAAATTTATGGCTTGATGAAAGAATAATAATAGTGAGGTTATACTATAAAGTGGACTCAGTTTCAATTCAATTCAAAGTACATTTGCAGGAATGACTGAAGATAGAAAAATTCCATGTGAAATTCCAGTCTTCAGGTTCAGTTAGGATAACTATAGACGATCAGGTTATTGAACGCCGTTTGGGACTCGTAGAAGAAATTGAAGCTATATTAGCTGCTGTTACAGCAAATCGTAACATACGGTATCTTTAAGAAGTATTGAAAATGAAATCTACTGGTTATCAGATTTGCATGAGCAAAAGTTCAAGTCTTAAAAATTTCTTAAGCATCAAGAACAGCTTTTAAATGATCCTGACCGTCGACTTATGTGAACCTGGTCGAGAGACAACCTGAATGAAATTGTAATAACAAACTCAATATCCACAAAAAGTAAATCTTTGGATTGGCATATTTGGACACTATATCATTGGTCCTATATTTATAGCCAATCTAACGGGTAAATTGTACTTACAATTATTAGAAGAAGAAGAGATACTAACATTAAGAACGTTACGGGAAAATGTACAGGAAATTATTTTACAGCACGATGGTTGTTCGGCGCATGGTTCTAGAGCTGTACATGAAATATTAAGTAATACATTCAGGGAATGGATTGGTAATTGAGGTACAATACTTTAGCCTGCTAGATCTCCTGATTTAACCCCCATGATTTTACTCTATGGAGTACTTTAAAAAATAACCTGTAATATATATATATATATATATATATATATATATATATATATATATATATATAGAACAGTTGAAGAATTGAAGGAAGCATTATGGACTGAATGTCATAAAATAAACGCTCGACATCTATCTGCAAAGAGTTCTACAACAGGTTGCATTATTCTAAGGAACGAAATGGTGAATTATTTGAACATCTTTTATAAGACTGTAATAAGATTGTATTCCTAATAATAAATGTTTACAGTTTGAAAAAAATATATTTGTTTCTCTAAAGTTTACTTGAGGCCTATTATTAAAAAAAAATAGGATTTGGTTATTAATAATTATGAAAAAAACGATATTTTAAATTAGAATTAGTTTTTAAAATAATGAAAAGTTAATGGAAATAAAAAAATTACAAAACGAAGTGGGAAGGGAAAAAATAATTACCAATAAAAGTAAAAATAAAAATTAGGTGAAGCAAGGTATTGAACCTGTTACCTTCATCGTGCAAGTCCGGGTTTAATATAATAATTTTTGTATGTAACAACACCAATGTCAATTGAAGGTACTTAAAATTAATGAAATAACAATACATCATGTGATTTCTCTATATTTTATTATTGTACATTTTTGTACATAACTTCAAACAGAGAATTTCTCTATAGTTCAAGTTCCGTGGGACATCTGGTATAGCAATTAACTATCTTTATGCTATATAATATATTCAACAATAACTATCTTTATACTATATATATATATACAACTATCTGTATATTATGTAGGCTATTTTTAAGTTTTCGTTTTTACTTACATATAGTTTACGTGTCGAGTCAAAAAATCAAAGTTGAGTTTTTGCGGATATATCTGTTTTGAGGTCCTTTGAATTCAAAAAAGTGGTGTTTTGGAATGATGTCTGTCTGCCATATGTGTGACTGTCTCTACAGCTCAAATGGGTAGACCGATTTTAATCAAATTTTTGTTCATTTCTCAAGATTAAAACAAAAATTAAATAATTCAAAATTTAGGGTTAGCTGCCGTAAAATTATGATTTTGATTAAATTTTGCTCAAATGGAGTCTCTAATTTTACCCAAGCACTAGCCAGTTTTTGAGTAATGGTAAAAAATCGAAAAATTAGCCATGTCTGTTATAAAACATGTTATTTCTCAAAATTGGCACTACCAATTTTGTTTAAATTTTTATAAAATGTGAAGATTAATGATCCAATGCAAAATTGCAAGTAAAAAAATATTATGGTAGGATTATATTGGGGAAAGACAAAAATGGAGTTGGATCGCCATTATTAAAAGCTTGATTTTAATCAAATACAATTTCCATTCATGATGTGTTTATGTCACAAGCGAAGCAAATTTAAGCCCTTATTTAAATATATAAATAATTTTTCAAAGACGGAATCCGTGGCTTATTTTTACTTTGAACAATTATTGAACTGACATTTTTGATAACAATTAGTTTTTGTTATTTTTTATTTAACTTAATGAAAATAATATCCATATCTTTTTAATGTTTTAATTTAGGTAACATACTTTGTGAATGTAGCGAATGATGAGTTGTGATATTAGTGTAATAACTACGAGTACGGGTTGGGGGGGGGGGAAGAGAGTTGCACCAACATTTAGTTTAAGATGAACAATAGTGGAAACCATTTTGTAAATGTTGTTTGTTGTTTTGTATTGTGAGTCGAGTTGGCTACTTATTTTTAGAATGTGTTGTAAATAAATGTTGTGTACAAAAATTATGGAGGTAAAATATAAGTTTCTTTAGTTACTATTATTTGATTGTTTGGCTCCGGCATATCAACCCTCGCTTCTTGGGAGTGTTTTGTTCATTTTTTATGTGAGATGAGTTGGGTGCTTTAGGGTAATTATAATATTGTTTTATTTTTAGAGTGTGTAATAAATAAATGTTGTGTACAAATATTATAAACGTAAAATACAAGTTTCTTTAGTTAATATTATTAGATTGTTTGACTCCAGCATATCAGCCCTTATGTCTTGGGAGTGTTTTGTTTATTTTTAAGTAACCCTCAAGGACTCACTGTACTGAGTATGGGGCTTGGCAATCCCGAGGGCCTAGCTGGATGTAAACCATTTTTCATGTAGTCTTGCGTTAGATCCCTCTCTTCCATCTTTCCTATTTGGTCTCTTTTGACCAACTCCTGTTCTCTTTCGACTCTGATGTTGTTAGAGTATTCTAGGGCTTTATTTTATACTTGTTGTTTTTATATAAGACTGACCAAGATGTATTTTGCCTTAAAACAGCAGGGGGAAAAACAATTTAATAAAATTTTGACTCAACCTTAAGTCAACCTATCGATGCCTTAATTTTTATAGAGTAGTTTCTGTTATTATGTATTGTTAGTTTTATCTGTTAAGTAAGTCCTGTTGTCATAAATAAGTGGGTGTTTAAAAAAAATTAATAAATTATGATTTATAAAATTATGTACCCTCATGGGCTCACTCATAGTGAGTACGAGTGAAACAGACTTGAGAAACCCTACCGTATCTACTCATGTAGTCTTGGGTTATATCCCTCTCTTTCATCTTTCCTATGAGGTCTCTCTTAATCAACTCTTGTTCTCTTCCGATTCTGATGGTATTAGAGTATTCGAGGGGTTTATTTATACATTTTTCTTTTCTTTTTTTTTGGTTAGAATTTAATAGGGCAAGAAGAGACTCTTAACTCTACTGATTGAGAATGTGAACAGTGTTTACAAAATATTTCAAAACTTTAGTGTTTTTTTGTGTGTGTTTTCTTACTTGTGTATTATTAGGTAATACCAAGGACCACTTTCCAAGGTAAGCCTGTCTCCTGTCCATACAAAATCTAACCAATCTCTTTTCTTTTTTTGTAAGGCAATGATGACCAAGAGGTCTTTTGCCTTGAAACAACAAAGGGAAAAAGTGTAAAATTATGTTATGAGGAATTAAATAAAAAATTAATTTCATTTGGTTTTTATGCGAGTGAGAAAGTTTGTGCAATGTTTTTTGTACCATTTATTAAGTATGGTAAGATGGTACGGCAAAGAAAGAGTTTAGGAAGTACTGGATGACTTTAAACAATTAAGATTGATTTCATTAAAATCGTTTTAGAAAACACATCAAACTAAACTTATTTTAAAATAATTTAGATTTAAAAAAGAAACGCTATTAGTCTTGGTTAAGTGTGATAATATCTAGATTTATCAATTTTGAAAAGGGTTTAGTTTTGGGTTGAGTTGTGATTGGTTGACAGAAGTAGTTGGGAACAGTTTATCAGTTTGACCACCGACTTCCTTTCCCTGTAGATTAGAGAGAACAAAAGCATTCAAGATTACGAAGTAGTGTGCAGTGAGTGTTCAACTTCTTACAATATGGATTCCTGGAAAGTGTTGTTCATTACCTGGTAGGCTTAGACTCTTCAATTATTTAATTTAAGTGATTTACACCGAAATTAGTTCTTTGAGCTCGGTGTAATTACTTAGGCCTTTTTGGTATTCATTTTAAATGTATTTATTCATTTAGTACATTTATCAAAGATATTATAATTTTATCTACATTTAAATAATAACTGTTATAATAGTGTATAGGCTATTTAGTACTATTATAAATTATGATATTATTTTTATTTTCCTGTTTTATTTATCTGACCTAAAGCTGTATTAGAAATATTTAAAGAAAATATTGTTTAAAACCCTAGAAGTGGCAACTGTAAAACTCTGGAATGACAAGTCATTTTTGTAGATTCTGATGTTTTTTTTACAAAATTAATTTAAAAAAGTACTACTAACCATAACGTTATAGAGTGTTCATAAAATATTTTGTCAAACTTTTAGAGATGATGGGAGATATCAAAAGAAACAAAAAGTTGATATAACTATATGTTCTAAAATGCTTCCTTCTTCATCAGTCCGCCATTTTGTAAGAGACTATTTGGAGAAATTTCATATTTTTATCAGTTCTTATGCCGAATTTTGTTTTTTTACTCATGAACAATCATTTTTGTTGAGATGGGGGTCAAATATGTTTTGTTTGTGTCCTTAGAGACTACACTTGGGTAAAATTTCATAAAAACAGCTTTAGTCGATTTTGAAAAATCATAATTTTGTGTTTGTTTTCTTATGAGAGCTACTCCTAATTTTTGAGTTATCAAAAAAATGAAAAAAATGTCGCAAGTTTCAACTAAATTTGATTAAAATTAGTTCACACGTTTGGGATGTAGAGTACTGCACAGACAATAGAGGTCTTTTAAAAAAACCACTTTTTGTGCTTAAGATGGATATATCCACAAAACACTACATTAATTTTGGACCAATCCTTTACCTTTATCTGTACTAAGTTTTATCTGAGAAAATAAAAGCAGTTTTGCTAGTACTGGTGCACTGGTTATTACACTAGTTTCTATTAGAAATTCGCATCTACTGAGAGTTGCTTGTCACTTCTAGGATTAACTTTGATTTTCAATAAATTACAAGGTCTTATATTTAGTTCATTTTTTTAAAATTCTTTTTTCAAATTTAATGTTTATGTTTGGTTTAATTTATTTGTGGATCTTTTTCACTCCATCTCAGCTATTTATAATTTAAAGTAAGCCTATATTTATACAATTCTGAAGAAGAAAAAAATGGAATAATTTTAAGTGTTTTAGAATCATGTTATGTGAAATGTGTTCAAATAAAAAAAAGATACAAAGATATCATTAAACTAATTTTAATATTTGTTATAAGTTGATGAAATTTTGGAAACTTCTTTGTACACTTTGAAAGTAGATAGTAGCTTTTGAACTAGGTCTAGAATCTTAAAAAGTGTTTATCTAATTTTCAAAAGTGTAAACTAGTTTTAATCTGTTTTCTATAACTCTATAGAACCATTCATATAAATTCTTTACAATTTTTTTTTTTTTTTTGCTTCTACATTTTTTAATATTTTTCAGAAGAAGGTTAAACATCTTAGAACGTATTGCAACGAGCTCACCCTTCACTCACTCTTTTTTGTTATTATGGGATTACGGCTCGATTGCATGAATGAATCTCACTCGCTTGTTTGGAGCAAGATTTATTCTTAGTTTAATTTTATGTTAACTTTAACTTCCTTTTGTTTAATTTCTGACTAGCTTTATTTTCTCTTTCAATTAGACCTCTTTCTCTAGGTGTGTCTATTTGAAAAAGCTGTTTGCAAAATCTATATGAACAATGTGAAACATGAGCACTAATATTTTTATACAATATAAATTATACAACCTGAAAAGCACATAGGATTTATATGTTATTAAAATAAAGCGCACAGAAATAAAATTATATTAAAATTTAATTCATTAAAATAAAAAATTATTCAATTATTCATACTCAAACATAAATTCAATCATAGACAAATTAAAACGTATATTTATAAAATCTTCCAATTTTTTCGTTTTTTGGATATTTTTGAGAAGAGCAGTTTTGGTATTATCCCAAACCGTCTCAATATGTATGAAAAAACCTTTTTGAAATAATGTTAAATTTATTTTGGTAACATTTTATTTACTAAGTATGTAGAAATTTACTTTGAAATCTAGTAGATTGCATTAGATATCTTCTCCTAACAGAGTACTGTAAAATAATCTTCATAATTTTCTTGTAGATACAGTAAGTAAAAAAAAAAAAAAGTGTCGTTCACGCAACTACAGTGATTTCTTTGTCAATAAAGCAATTTTAAACGCAAGTGCCTGCAATTATTTTGGTTATAAAAACTATACAGTAAACATTTACTGTGTTTATAGGAGTATATTTCATAAGGCTTTATGATCGAAAAGTATTTTAAATTAACTGTTCCATAGGCTAAATTTCTGGATCCAAATTAATATTATTTATACTCTAACCCAGGTCAGATAGTTGTGAGTCTGATGTATGTGTTTTTTAATTCTACCCACTTGTTTATGAGATATCAAAGAGGTAAAATTTATAATTGTTTAAATAGTGGGCATGAATTATTATATCTCTTTACTTGCGTTTGGTCCTAATAAAAAATTACTGCAATATCAAAATGTCATAATTGTAGATTTGTAGACTCCTCCCCCAACAACCTCTCCGTAAAATGTTAGGTGTTATATATATTAACAAACTCCCACTAAATTTTAAAAATATTGAAGACCAGAAATCATTTAGGAGGAATCTTTGATATCTTTTGGTGTACAGTTCATTTTATGTGTGATGGAGGATTTTCTCAGACACAAATGATGAATTCAGATGCATTGTCTGAGCATCATTTTGAGCAATTGCTCAATTTGGGTATAATCTTGCCTTGTTCAGTTATTAAATTTTATATTATTTTATGTTATTATGTTTATATGTTATTACCTTCAAGGAGTCACTTCAGAGAGTACAGGCTTGGCAATCCTGAGGGAGCCTAGCTTGATCTACAACTTTTTTCATGTAGTCTTGGGTTAAAAATCCTTCTCTTTAATCTTTCGTATCAGGTCTTTCTTCACCAAATCTTGTTCTTTTCCAACCCTGATGCTATTAGAGTACTCGAGGGCATTATTAGTTTTTATTTTATGATGTTTTCTTCCTTTTTTTTATTAGGCGATGATGGCAGAAGTGGTTTTGGATTCAAACAACAAGGAATATATATATATAAATTTATAATTGTATTTTTATGTATTGTTTATTTATTCTATTTAAATATATGAATTGTTTGGTGAATGAACCTTCGCTATACGAAATTTGTTAACAGGAATAAATTACATCAAGATACTTAAATAAATTAACTCTTTCGTATATGAGACAGTAACACATTTCATTTCTACCATATTCTTGTGATAAATCCCCTCAGGACCTCACTCTAATGAGTATGGGCTTGGCAATCCTGAGGGTCCTAACTGGATCTACACCTTTCTTCATCTTGGCTTAGATCCCTCTCTTCCATTTTTCTTATCAGGTCTCCCTTGTTCAACTCTTGTTTTCTTCCGATCCTGGTGCTATTAGAGGATTTGAGGGTCTTTATTTAATACTCGTTTCTTCTTTTCTTTTTTTTAATAATGTGATGATAACTAAGAGATTTTTCGCCTTTAAACAACAAGGAAAAAAATCTTGTGATAAATGAGAGGAACTTCAAAATTATATATTTTGTTTTAACACTTCAAGTCATGAAGTTGGTATCAAACTGACTTTTTACACAGATTACTGGTATAGATGCTATTTTTAATGAGGAAATTAGCTCGGTACTGTTCTGGAACTCTTTTAAAAATTAACTTACTTTGATTTGTTTTTATCCCACCTATCATCATCAACGTTATTTATTGGTATTTTCTGAAGAAAAAAAAAATTGTATAAGACATATCAATTATAAAAAATGACAAAATAAGTCACAGACAAAAATTCAACATAGTATACATAAATTGAAAAGCGACTTTCTTCCTTTGACATTAGACAAATGATTATACAAGGGTTGGAGAAATGTCCCGCATATATTACAATATCTCAGTTTCTATTTGGCGTAGGAAGGTGATAGACACATTGATGGAAAGCTCTTGATTAGGGCTATCTACAGGATGTGTCTTAACTCAAGTTCCACATAATGGGTGTTCAGTAAAATATAAAACTTTTTTGCCCCTCTTCAACTATTCAACTCCTGTCTGACGCAATGTTAGGTGATGTTGTTTAAAATGAAAATGGTTATCTTGACGTGTGTTATAAGAATGGAAGTCTGAATTAAGATTAAACAACTAGAGTTTTATGTATAAATGTGACACATTCAGGAATACATAACAAAGGTGGTAATTTATTTCTTTGTAAAAGAAGCTTATATGAATTTTTATTTTGTACTCTACAAATAAGTCTCATGACCCTCTTATGTAATGTGGTGTATATTTCATGTGCAACCCCAGAAAATGACACCATATGAAATAACTGATTTTTTTTAAAAATCCTGTTGGAACAAACTCCTCAATGACCGTATAACAAAGCAAGCCTTACTAAGTTTTATTATTTTTTTAAGTTTCTTCAATCTGTGTTTTCAGTTCAAATTTTTGTCTATATTTAGGCCAAGAAATTTTGTTGACATCACCCTGTTAATGTCATTATTATAAATAAAAGATTAGAAAGTATTATCTTTAAATTTATGAAATGTCATACTGTAAGTTTTATACAAGTTTAGTGTCAATTTGTTTTGATTGAACCAATTATTCATTCCTGTAGTATCACATTAAAAAAAAAAAAAATATATTGAGACTGAACATAAATTCTATAAGAACATTAGTGTCATCTGCAAAAAGTATCAAATTTCCACTTTTTATAGTTTGGAATTATGGAATTTTATAGTTTTTTTTTTCCCCCCACCTTATACTGGATTATCTTATCAGTTAATTCTACAAAGCAGATGGCACAAAGGGTCTCTTATTTACAGAAGAAATTAAAATGTATGCCCATTTGAGTCAGCATCATTTTTGTATCATAATGCTGGCTTGAAAATCAAATCAAAAAATAAAAACCATAAAAATATATCTATAACTGTTATAACGATAACAGAAAAATCTGCACAAAGTTAAACACATTTCTAATTGACAAAATGTGATTCCAAAGTGATACTGGTTATATAAGTACCTATTTTTTTATCTGTCTAGTCTTTTATTCATCACAGCCTCGGTCCCAACCCCTGATGGATAGTGGGTATTTTCCTGTACAACCGTTTAAACATAAATTCCAACCTGATGATGTTTGGTACTCTGATGAATCTGGACAAGAGATAAATTCTGATTTTAAAACCTGATATATGTAAGATATGTGTGTTATATTAAGTTACCAATTAGGTCATATTTTATTTACAATATATATTAATAAGTACATTTTATACATATTAAAAAACTTAAATTAACCCTTTTAAGGACTGCAGTTAAATCAATTTGACCGTTTTTTAAGGAGTTTAAAGAAATATATTAAACGATATATTTAAATATTGTTTTTACCAATGTGTTGGTAAAATTATATTCTTTGAAATGTATATAAAGGCATATAATGATATTAAAAATAGGTGATGATAACCGCAATGGGTTTTTTCTTTTAAAATATTATTATTATTTTTTAACGTTTGAGTTTTTTGTGTGCAAATAATGTGTTTAAATTGAGGCAGACAAAAACATATTTACTGTAAGAAGTGAGTTAATTTCATTATAGTACATGTTTTCTAAATGGATCCAATTTTAGATTTATTATAGGCAATTTCTATAGTTTTTTTTACTTAACACATCTACAAAAATAATTGGTGTTTTCTGTGCAATTTTGGTTTAAACCAACCTTGCAAGTTCCACTCAATCCATCCACGATTTATTTACAGTGAGCCCTCTCACCACTATACCACATGTTGTAGTGAACCAAACTGCACAGAAAAATCCTCGTTTCAAACCCACAACCTTCGGCACTAATCCTTGATCAAGAGATTGTCACCTTAAACCTCAACATCACTTGAGTGATATAGTCAGATTGCCTATTCTATACCATAATTTCGCTAACATCCCCTAATGTTCATTGGTCCTATGCTAGGTACTGCTAGAAACAACTAAAAACTGTATGGACACTTCTATGCATCATAATGATAATTATTATTTTAGTGATGTTAAGTTATAGAATAATTACATTTATACACTTAATATAAATTTGTGTTAAAAATTTCTTTTTTTTTTAAATATTTACAACCTGAAAACTTTAATAAAAATATATTGTTTGTATAGCCGTAAAAGTGTTAATATAAGTTGAGATATATATATTTTATATAGTTATATATTTTACAATATTTTGTTTATATTAGTTTATACAAAACTTGTAATGTTTTTTTACAATTTTTCTAGTTCTTCTCTAAATACATTGTTATGTAAAATTGTGTCTCTTCTATAAAATTAACACTATAGTAACAGTGATCACTAATAACAAATAAATGACTGGAATTTTTGAAATTAAATACTAGAAGAGTCTTTACAAATAGCTGTTTTAAGTACCACACTCCAATTTCATTAAAAATAGCTTTATAAGAAAAATGTTTTTTTTTTACTCCAATGCTAATTTAATTATGGTTTTTTGTATTATATTTAAAAGTTTTAAACCACTCAGAGATTCATGTATAGTGAGTACAGGTGTGGCAATTCCAAGGAAACCTACATATCTTCATCTACACATTTCTTCATGAGAGAATGTTAAATCTCTCTCATTCATTTTTTTTTATCAGGTCTCTCGTAAACAACAATTGTTCTCTTCCAACTCCTATGCTATTAGAGTATTTGAGGCTTGGGATCTTTATGTCCTTTTCTTTTGTTTTATATAGGGTGATGATTGATTACATATTTTTCACCTTTAAACAAGATAAAGTAAATAAGGGAAAAAAAATTAAGGTTCTTATTTTATAGGCCCCACAATATGCTGTCCCCCCCCCATTAAAGTAAACAGATCGTAAGCAAAATGCATCCTTATCTCATGGAAATGTAGAATGTTCTTCAGTTCACCAAAAACATGGATTAATTTATATATTCTGCATTTGATATACTTTATATTCACTGTACAGTTTATACTATTGTCAAACAACACCTTCAGCGGCGTGAGTGAGTACACCTATAGTGAGTACAGATATGGCAATCCCGAGAAACCTAACTGGATCTTCACCTTTTTTCATGTAGTCTTGAGTGATATAAGTCCCTCTCTTTCATCTTTCCTATCAGGTCTCTTTTGAACAATTATTACCTGATGCTATAAGAGTATCACACTAGAGGTGTTTATTGTATGTTATATTTTCCCTTTTTTATAAGGGGATGATAATCGAGGTTTTTTTCGTCTTTAAGCAACGAGGACAAAATGTATCAAACATAACACCTAAATACTATGGGAATTAACTCTTTCAATACTTCCTTAACACACCAATTTACTGTTTTCCTTTTGATTATTAGGTTACTAATTTTATCCAAACAGGAACCTGAATTTGGAATAAATACAAACACCCAATGTATTGTGCTTTATTCCAAAGAATGAGTTATTTTATCATTGCTAGTAATCCATTCTAAAAAAAAAAGAAGAAGTTATGTTGACCAAGATAAAAAACATTTCTTCTATCACCTCTCATTTGTTCAAGATTCTCTCTTTCTTCAGATTATAGCATTGTCTCAGAGTTGATTAAGAGAACCTTCGTTGTCACCACATGTGCCTGGCAAAACTAATCACCCTACCGGCACCTCTATCTCAAACTGAAAAAAATCCTCAAGTTACCTTTAGGCCCTCGATGGAAAAAGTCCTCACAGCACCTCTAGGCCGTTGTCTGACAGAAGTTCCCAATTTATTTTCTCAAACCTATTCAAAAATTTACATTTCCTAGTCTCAAAACTGTGTGATTATATAATATAAAAAACAGAAATCCAAGAACACTCAACAATTCCAACATAAATAGATATTGAGCTTGACTTCTGAGATGTTTTAAAATTAAATTTGAAACAATTTCTCACAAATTATATATTTATTAACTATAAATAAATGTATTACTATAATTGTAGCTCATGCATCAGTGAAGGTATTACTTGGAATAATAAACTATTGTAAGTGAGATATTGTATTCAAGTTTTATTTTAATTTGAACATATAATGTTACTTCTTGGTAAGTTGGAAGTTATAACTCTAAAAATATATATTTCATCATACCTACACTAATTTTAAATGAAAAAATTTGTAACAAAAAAACAATCTCTTCTAAAAAGAAGATATTAGGTAGGAAATATATTACATGATATAGTAATAAATTGTAAGTTAAAATATATTTTATTTGTTTTGTGTGTATATATATATATTTTGTGTGAACAGGGTGTTCCGTAACTCTTGTCGGATATGTTGACGATTGTTGCTGGTGTTGAAGTAAACACAGAACGAACATCCATTTGTTTGAAATGAGCTTAGTTGTCTGTCTGTCCGCCATTTTATGTTTTGTAAAAAAACATTATATTTTTTCAAAATTGCAGCCTTTTAAAATGTTTTACAGTGAATAT
Source organism: Aphrophora alni (assembly GCA_963513935.1). Taxonomy (NCBI): domain Eukaryota; kingdom Metazoa; phylum Arthropoda; class Insecta; order Hemiptera; family Aphrophoridae; genus Aphrophora; species Aphrophora alni. The sequence continues at coordinate 117,299,085 of OY740765.1, forward strand.
ATTGAAAACCGTTAACTTTATAAAAAATTTAAATTAGATAAAATGTTTCCCTTTTGAATGACAAACAAAATTATTTTTGTATTTTTACTGTAGCTCGAAGAATAACCGAGTTATTGTCAAAAAACTGAAAACATAATTTCTCTTTGCAATTGTCTGTAATACCGAAAATTAGCCTGAAATCAAAATAATTTTGAATTATGATGTTTTTATAGTAATAATAGGTGTAATAGTATTAATTTATTAATTATTTGTTAATTAATTATTATTGCTATTAAAAACCAAATTATTGTTAAAAAACTGAAAACAATTTCTTGGTAATTGTCTACTATATCTAAAACATTTTTGAATTCTCTGTTTGAAGTTATTTGTTAATGATGGAATTTCAATTTTATTATTATACATTTTTCGGACATTTGCCATCATTTGTGTGTTATCATGGGAATTGATTCTTATTCCCGAAACGTCTTGTTTTGATTTTTAACACACAAATGATGGCAAATGTCCGAAAAATGTATAATAATAAATTTTTTGAATTATGATGTTTATAATAGTAATAATAGGTAATAATGTTTTTAATAGTACTAATTTAGTAAATTATTATTATTACTATTAAAAACATCATAATTCCAAAATATTTTGGTTTTAGGCTAATTTTGGAAATTGTAGACAGTTGCCAAGAAATTATGTTTTCAGTTTTTTAAACAATAATTCGGTTATTCTTCGAGCTACAGTAAATATACAAAAACCATTTTATTTGACATTTAAAAGGAAAACTTTTTTAATCTTGTAAATTTATTGTAAAGTTGACAGTTTTCAAGATATTCTATTTGAAAATTTTAAACCACTGCCATTTTGAGAAATTATAAAATAAGGTTGTAGGTTGTAGTACATTGATAAAAGGTCATATAAAACATATGTATACCAAATTTGGACTTAATATCTAATTTATTTCCAAAAATTTAATGTTTTTTTTGTACAAAATGGAGGGCAGACAACTAAGCTTTTTTCAAACAAATGAATGCTTGTTCTGTGTGTACTTCAACACCAGAAACAATCCCCTAAAATCTTCGACACGAGTTCCAAAACACCCTGTGTGTGTGTATTTTGGTATGTAACATTAATATATTTCAGTGTGCATTAATAAGAGTGGATGATACATTTAGAGGTGAGCTCGCCACAGCTTTTCATTGGGCAGTTACATGTGTAAAGAATCATAGCAGCTGCCTAGTGAAGGGCGTTGGTGAGCAAACACCACACATCACACAGAAAGTCGCAGCCTTGTCACACCATGATTCCATTTGTGTTCACCCATGAAACTATAGAGGAGTATTTTTACTGAAAAGTCTTTCTGCATGTATGTCTTATCAGATAACACGAACCAATTTATATCATAGAAAATATAAGTGTGTAACGTTAAATATAGTGTAATATGTAAAGCTAGATAAATAGATTGTATTAATATTTTCATCTTTAACTTAAGACTTTCATTTCAGCCTCCCTCACATGTGCTTGGCCTAGAAACTTGGTAACTTTCTATGGTTTTGAGAAAAATATTTAATAAGATAAATTAATATAATAATAAAATAATAAAGATAAAATAAATGTTGTATTTTTTCTTTTAAAGATATAACTGCATGCTTTCTAAGTAACAATAAAGGGTAGATTTATGTTACCAACTAAGTTGTCACAATTTAAAAACTGCTGTGAATTGTGATAAATCAAAATTAAAAAATACAATGGTAGAAGTAACATGACTGAATTCATATATTTATTACAACACAATAAATAAATCATAAGTTTAAATAATAAAGTATAATAAGTATAAACTATAAACTGTTTATAAGTATAAATCATATTCAAAAATTTTAATAAAAATTTGTATAAAAAGTATTGTTTTAAGAAAAAATGTGTAAAGAAAAATAACTTAGTACTAAAAATGTGACCATCGTTCTGAAACACTAGTCTGGTGTCAGTACTGTAACTCATAAAATATCTACTAATAGGCGCTGAAAATACACATCAGTTGTTTACAAAGACAATATACATGTTGCAATAACCTATTAACAATTTCTCTATAAATATTCTATAGAACTAAATAGCACTGCCCAAGTTATCCATAGGTCGCTTGGGCCAAGTAGGCAGTCAATCTATACTGAGGCTTTGAAAGTGTTTACAGTCTACTTTCATATTTGGTTTATATTACACCAGATAATTTTTATCTCGCCTTTCCTATTATTTCCACAAATTTTCTCAGTTAATTTTTTCACATAAAAACCTTTCAATATAGGCCCAAAACTATATTTTTTAGATAAATATTGGTGTACTTTCCTCCAGTTTTTTGAGTCAAAATTGAATTTTAAAGGAGGCCTAGTTACATGTTACCTACTTTATGATTATCTTTTTTCTCTAAAGATATTTGCATAAACAAAACTAAAAAATACTTCACCATTTCCACAAATTTATATTTAAAAAAATAATTTGGACTGATATTGATATTTTTGAAAAGTGCAAGTGATACATGGTTTCAGACTTGTCGATGGTACAAGTATAATGTTTTTTTAAATTTGTTTACAATCGAAATATGAACAATTAAAACTGATCTAGTTAAGACCAACCATTCATTTTAATATAACACTTCTGATCCTAGATAGTTAAGTACTTAGTTAAACAATCAGTGATTCTAAGTTTTTATCTAACACCTCTGGAGACACTAAACACATACTAACACCAGATCCCATTACACCAGCTGAAAGGGTTTAGTTCTCTTGAGTCTTTGAACAAAGTTCAGGTTGACAAGTAATTGGAGTGTTTCTGCAACAAATATAACTAAATTAAACTTTTATTGCTTTTAAAATATCACATTTTAAATTTAAAATACAAGATCTATATTTAAAAAAAAAATAGAAAAAGGAAATATATCTTGAAAAGAGTATAAGTTATTTGTATTTAAATTCAAATGTCTCCTTATGTTTGAGATTTATAGTAGAGGGAGGAATTAAACACTAAAACTTTCAAATGTATGAACAGTTAGTGTTTTTACTTTCTCACATAGTATAGACAGAGTTACATGATGAGTATTCTTTATTCTTTTTCTTTTGTTTCTTGACAAATACAATTTGCAAAACAAGGGTCATTACATAAGGTACTAAATTTAAATTAAATAATAACAAATTGAAATAACATAGTTATAATCAATAAATCTCTCACACACCTGAAACAAACACCTCACAATACAAGTCACACCTATACAACAATTTACAGCCACTCAAACAATTTACATGAAAAAACTTATATTACAATACTGCCAGCACTAAGCAAACACATAAGAAACAATATTAACAAACAGATTAACTTAATTATTAATCGCAAAAAGTCTATTCAAAAGAAAAAATTCAATCTCTTAATGGACAAACAACACGGACATAAAATAGTCACATGTGAACATGATTTCTTTCCACGTGTCATAAACAATACAGACATTGAATTTACTGAAATTGAATTATCTCTATTGCATAAGGGCCTAAATCACAATCTTGTTAGAACTAATAATGCTCGCGTCATCCAAAGTGAAATAATTAATGCAGAAACCGTCATAAAAATGTTACCAACGATGGAATCTCAAATAACCGCAAGGGCAGCGATAAATAATAAATTAAAGCTACGTTCAACCAAACAGCACAATGTTATCTCAGATAGACAAACCAATATCATTAGGCAGGCCTCAGCCGGCATTAAAGATAAACTAATAAAACATAATGCCCTCATAACCAAAGCTGATAAAGGGAATTCAATAGTCATTATTGATAAGACTATTTACAATGGCAAGGTCAATGATTTCTTCCAGACCAACAATATAAACAAAATGACTAAAGATCCCACTGTCACTTATAACAAATTAATAAACAAATCTTTGAATGCAAGTAAAACCTTATTGTCCGATACTAAAATACGTCGCCTAAAAAATATTAATCCTCACGCCCCCATTTTGAGAGGTCTACCTAAAATTCACAAACCCAATTCCCCTATCAGACCGTTAGTGAACTTTACACCTGCTCCAGGATATAATTTATCTAAAGAACTAGATAAATTACTGCGAAAACATTACTTATTCGAAGAGGACTATAGCCTTAAAAATAGTACGGACCTCATTAATAAGTTAAATGATGTTAAAATAGAAAGCACATACAAACTTGCTTCCTTCGACATAGTAAATTTGTACACAAACATCCCGGTTCAACAAACAATAGAGATCATACATAATAACCTAAAAAAGAATTCCACATTACAGAAGCTTGCAATAGACGAATTTATTAACCTCCTAAAAACAACCCTAAAGCAGAATTACTTCACTTTTAACAATGAATATTTTTTACAGAACGACGGCCTAGCCATGGGCTCACCCCTATCTGGTATATTGTCTGAAATATATTTGAACTACATAGAAAACAATTACTTGTTTACTGATTCTAACCCATTTAGAAATAAAATTATATTCTATAACAGATATGTCGATGATACCATTATTGTATTTAATGGCAGCGACAGACAATTATGCCTTTTAACCAATTTTATAAATAATATACATCCCAACCTCACCTTTACCGCAGAAATCGAAAATAATAATGGCCTGAATTACTTAGACCTCAACTTAACTCGGAACAATACAAGAATCGCATTCAACATATACAGAAAACCTACAACTACAGATAAAACCATACACAAATCTTCTCATCATCCAATAGAGCAAAAACTAGCCGCTTATAACAGCCTTGTATATAGACTTTTATCCGTACCCATGTCCGCTACAAATTATGAGAGAGAAAGGAATGTTATTAAACACATCGCACAAGCTAATGGCTACAGGACAACTATCGTAGACCAATTAATAAGTAAGCATAAGAAAAAGAAAATGACACAAAAAATAACAACTAAGTGTAATAATAACGAAAAGAAAAAATATGCTTCATGTGTTTATGGTAACATGTTCAACAACATTTTAAGAAATATAATGGCCAATAATAACATCATTCTCACGTTCCGTACCACTAATAAGTTGGAATTTCTGCTTAAACCAAAAACTAGAGAAAAATTCGATGAATATAAAACAACCGGTGTCTACAAGTTATTATGCAATGATTGTCCTAGTTTTTACATAGGACAAACTGGACGTCCCTTTAACATCAGATACAAAGAACATTTGCCACATAGCAACCTTAGAGTTATCAAATCTACTTATGCCGAACATCTTATCAATAACCTCCATTCATATACTGATATTACTACTAATATGAGTATATTACATAAATGTAAGAAGGGAAATACTCTAAACGCGTTAGAGGAATTCGAAATCTACAAAGGTTTAAAAGCTGAACCTAATAACATATTGAATGATCAGCTGTCATTTAAGTCAAACCTATTGTATGATACGCTAATCACAAGACAAGGGAGGGGGACACGGTCCAATAATCGTTGCTTAACCTAACTTCAGTCAGTACAACCTAAACAACTGATGCGGTGTGCACACCAATGTTCGTATAAAAAAGTGCGTGTTTTGACTCTAACGATCTCCACACGGAGTGAAATATATATGTGTTTTTGCGTTCTTGTGTATGTGATATGATTATAAAAACCTGATGATGGGTACTTCATGCCCGAAATTGCAATTGTTTTATTGAGAGAAAACAAAAAGGATCAACAGACGTGAGTACTCACATTTAATATAATATAAACATAAGAAACACCTTCCAACTCCAGAATAGCTGCAATAATATTTATTTCATGCTGTTCTCAATTATTTCCATTTCCCCAGTTATGGCTGAAAAAACTCTTCCATCAAATAAAAGTATCAAGAAAGTAATAACTTTCTCAGGCTGTTTTTAAACAGCTTTTTATCCTGAATTTGTATTAATTTGTTGGGGAGTTTATTCATAAGAATAATACCAGCCCGACTTGGCAGCTTTTTATGCTTTTTAAGTCTCTATGGCCTCTGTTGGTGGTCATTTCTATTCCTGGTGCTATAGCCATGCACTTGTCTTTTGACAGTAGGCACATATTTCAATTTATAGTACTTAACTACTTCAAAATTATACATACTTGGGAAAGTCAATATTGACAGTTTCTTAAAAGTATGTACACAAGATTCCATTTGGGTTAGGCCAGCTCACATAAGTGTCACAGCTCTTTTTTGTAACATGAATATTCATTTCACATTGTGACTTGTTGAGTTTGTTGTGTTATGGCAAATGCCATAAAAATCGATGTCTGGTATTTGCAATTTTATCAGTTTTGAGGTCTCCTTAAAGAGTTGGTTTTTGGAATGATATCTGTCTGTTGTATGTGCAGTGCTAGAGCCCTAACATGTGCTAATTAATAAAATGTGTTAATGCTTGTTCGTGAGTTATCAGTAAAAAAATTAAAAATCAACCATAGGATTGTTATAAAATACATAATTTCTCAAATCGCTATTTATCAACTTTAATCAAATTTTATATGAATATCAATGTCATGGACAAAATATATTTTACATGAACAAAATCATAAGTAAAAAGCCGTAACCAGTTCAAGAATAATTTAAAAAAATATAATTAAACCTTGACCACTGTAATAAAAACTCAATTACATTGAGGTTTATTGCACAAGCAATGCAAGTTTTGGCTCTTATAGATAAATATTTTTTCAAAGACTGTGTCCATGGTTCAATTTCACTTTTTGATTGACAACTACTGAACTTACATGTGTGGTTAAAATTAGTTTTCACGCTTTTATTTAGTTCTGGGGACGGTTGAGTGAGAAAATTTGTGCAATGTTTTTGCACCATATATTTTTTTCTACAGGGAGTGAATTCAATTCCACCTGAGCTAATTATAATTAGAAAGGTGTTCCTTCTGTCAAAAATATTCATGTAAAATATGTTTTTAATTCAGTTTAGTTTAATTTTTTAAACTCAGGAATAACTAATCATTTATTAATTAAAATGGTTTGTTATCAACAAAATAGGTAAGTATGCTTAGGTTATTATAAATTTTAATATGAAAACGTAGTGCATAATTCATAGTTGAAAATTTCTACCATATTTATATGATAGACTCAATTAATCTCGTAAGATTATCTGCTAGATTCTCCATCTTAGAAATTTGAATACAGTAGACTTGTGACTATCAGACCTAATGTGGTCGTCGGCCAGTGAGATAGATAACTATTAATTACCTTATTTAGAGGTGATGAGGTCGAACAATCCTTATGTAGATATGATTACTATATCTTCTTCATATGACGCGTTTCGACTATTATTCAGTCATTATCAAATAAATATACAAAAACAAAGTGAGATAGACCAGATGTTGGAGGTAAATCACTTCCTTTGCAATCAACAGCCAAATTTGTGATAACTAAACATGAGTGGTATTTCATAGCATATTTCATTTAATTTATTTTACATTATGAGTCACAGTAAAATTGCAAAATTTCTCCAGGAAAGTGGAGCTCTTGAAACTCACCATGACTTAGGAACTCCTCCACAGAGTAAAAATATCAAGATAGGAAAAGCTATCTAAGGCTATTCTTAAATGTACAGTAGAACCCCTCTAATCCGTCACCTTCGGGACTGGGGGCATGGTCGGAACGCAAAAAAGGTCGGATTATCCGAAAAAAGTCAATATTTATTACATATTATATAAACAGATTTTTTTAAAGTGAAATAAGTGATATATAAACTTTTAAAAGTCTATATAATAAAGTCTATATATAAACTTTGCAACTACAGTAGAACTTCTGTTAACCGGCCTATATCGTAGTGTACTGGTTGGATGAGAGTTTCCGAAAATAAATTGTAATTGAAACACCAAAGCGGCGGCGAGTCAAACGACTTTGTCGATAGCGGTATCCCATTGTCGGCGGCATAAAAACACCGCGGCATTGGCACCCGTCGGTATAGCAGACATATAAAGGCAACATCGTTTGATGGGCCGCTTTTTTTCCACGAATCAATTTAGTATACATTATGGAAAATATAACATTTCTTTTCAGTTTTCTTCTTGTCTTTGACTGGTTATGATCTACGTACAGTATATACAGTAAATAAAAATGAGCGAGTTACGAAAACGGGAATACGGAAGCGTGTGTTGGTTTCGTTTCAGACGCGGTTAAATGTGTCAAAAGACTTGACAGAGGGGAATCTGTAAAAAAGCTTTGTAGTGTTTAATTTTTCACGAGAGATGACACAGCACTGAAGCGGAAAAGCGATAGTGATAACAAACCGATAGCGATAACAAACCGGAAAGATTGGCGCCCGCCAGGCGTGAGACATTCCAAAAGTCTGCAAGTCGGCAGAATAATATCAATAGCCAAGAGCTCGAGCACGGTCGGACTAACCGAGGTGACGGACCATCCGAGGGCGAATTAGAGGGGTTCTACTGTATTAAAATTTCGAATATATTTTAAACATTCAGGAAGTTTATTATGTAGAGCTACTCCAGCTTGATATGGTAGCTTCTTATATTTACTTAGCCTATGGTGGCCTAATCCCAACAAATTTCTGAATGGAGTAACATAATTATACACCTCCTTTATTCAGAACGGTATGACAATTGAATTTTACATGTAAAACTTGTCTTTATTAACTTTGATCAAAGAATAATCTTAGGTTGTTAATTTGACCTAATTATGAAATAAAAGTTAAATAAAATGATAAAAATATTTATAAAATCTTTACATTTATTAGAAGAATGCAACAAAGCTTGCATATATCAGGCAACATATTTCTTGCAATTGTCACTCATATTTAACAAATAGTTATAAAATTACACAATTGATCATAAATCAAAATCAGAACTCATTAATAAAAACTGAACGGCACATAAACAACCAATCTTGTTAGATATCTTCCGTTAACAGTACTGTAAAATAATAGAGCCGTAATTTTCTTCTACAGAAAAGAAATGTCTGTAATAATTTGGTACATAAATACTTGTACTGTAGTTATATTTTATAAGGACTTTGAATAAAAAACCGTTATAAATTAACTTTTTATAGTCCAGAATTTGTGGATCCAAATTAACATTTATTTCGATATTATAATATGTCAACTAATCCTGTTTTCAGGTACCTGAATTTTGAAAAGATTAATGCTTATTGGGTGTTCCTACTGTCGAAAGGAAAGCTTGAAATATGAAAAAAAATCTGAATTTTTTGGTCTTATGGTAAGACACCATAATTTTAAATTATAAATAAGAAAAAAAGGAATAAAATTATCTGTGATGTGAAAAAAATATGTACCAATAATTTGATATAAATCAGTTCATATTTTTGGGCTTTAGAGCACTGCATATATGATAGATAGACATCATTCTAAAAACCACTTTTTTAAGTGGGAACCTCAAAACTCATCATCATTTTTAGATCTTCATATAACGTCTATATATAAGGTATATTGTTGCAGCTGATGATTTGTGTAACAGTGTACATTCACAATAATAAACCATCAAACCACAACTATATAAAACATTTTGTTTGTTACAGGTTTACTGAATTTCTTAACTACAGAAATTTCAACATCAAAGCAAAAGAAATTCAGCCTTGTAACATTTATAGATACTCCTGGACTTGTTGATGGAAATATGAATTACCCTTATGATGTGAATGAAGCATTATATTGGATGGGTAAGATCTTCTCTTTTTTAAAGTTGTTTAAAGTTACACCTTCTTGAAATAAGAAAATTATATTTACTTAAATAGGGAACAGTAAAGTATACAAGTGATCACAGTAAATATGTGTTTAGTTGAGATAGTTTATTTAGCAGAGCATTAGTGTACAAAGCTGAATAGTTTAACTAGAGCATCAGTGTATAATGCTGGAGTATTCAAGTTTGAATTCCTATGCTGTCAATATGCCCCATCAAATTAACCCTTTCCTGTATAAATCTAAGTGAAATATTTTTTCTTTCATTTGATTTATTTTCTGTTGTTGTTATACTAATATTATTTATCTAACAAGGGTCACAATAACCTAATCTAAAAAATTAAAATTAAATTAAATTAAAACAAGTATATGGACACTATTAAAACTTATACATACATATAATTACACATTTGTATCAACAAAAATCTAGATCAACACACAAATGGTATGGTCATAATCAAACAAAAACAATAAATATACAAAACAAAGTACGATAACTTATTATATATAATTTATATAATTATAATAATAATTTATTATGTATTTTAAATTACATATACAGGGTGATTCAGGGGGTAAGGTCAATACTTTGACAACTGATTCTAATGCTAAAAATAAGAAAAAAACTTGATATAAACACAGGTCCGGAAACGCTTTATTTTTGAGTTACGGCTAGTTAAAGATTTCGCTCTAATTTCTTCTCCAAGGGTCAAATTATGCCATACTGAAATTCCAGGAACTCAAATGTAAGGGTAAATTTGATGTTTTCATATTGTTTTTGAACTGAGCAATTGGAAAAAAATGAGTCCCAGAACTATAATTTAGGCAGTTTTTGAAAAAAAAATGGTATAAATCACTTTTTTTGTTAGGTGTAAATTTACGTAACGAATTTATAATATTGCTGGAAAATATTGCCTTAGCAAAACGAATTGAAATGTATTATCAACTTGCTCCTACATATTTCACTAATAAAGTAAGGCAATGGCTTGATGAACAGTTTGCTGGTAAATGGATTGGACGTGGAGGGCCGGTTAATTGGCCACCTAGATCCCCAGACCTCACTCCGTTAGATTATTGTTTGTAGGGATGGATGAAAAATGAGGTTTACAAGCAAAAAGTAGACATACACGATGAACTAATTGCTCCATTCTCAATGCTGTAACTACATTCAAGGAATGCAAAGATACCGTTAGACTGACAACACAAAATATCGTAAAACAAGTTGAAAAGTACATTGATCACAATGGTGGAATTTTTGAAAATAATTTATAAACCACACTTGTAAGCAGCATTTTATCATAAACTACAATGAATATTCTTGCTTCCTCCAGTTATTTTCTACATAATAAAAAAGTTTTTTCATTCTGTTCAAAATTAATCTGTTTTGTTATTAATAAAAGTCGACATCCTTCAACTTTTATTTGTTTTCTAAGTAATTTATTTAGATCACTTTTTTTCAAAATTAAATTCTCTACAAATTTGATCTAAAACATTTATTTGATTATTGACAATTTTTGCAAAGTAAAATCACACCTAACCTAAAAAGCTATTGTTTTTTGCCAATTTTCTCGAAAACTGCCTTAAGTACATTTCTGGGACCGATTTTTTTTCAATTGCTCAGTTCAAAAACAATATGAAAACATCAAATTTACCCTTACCTTTGGGTCCCTGAAATTTCAGTATGGCATAATTTTTTGACCCTTGGAGAAGAAATCAGCGTGAAATCTTTAACTAGCCGTAACTTGAAAATAAAGTGTTTTCTGATCTACGTTTATATCAAGTGTTTTTTTTTCTTATTTTTAGCTCTAGAATAGTTGTAAAAGTATTGCCCTTTCCTCCTGAATCACTCTTGTATAAAAATATAAAAACGAGCAATATAGTCTGAACTTAGTGAAGTAGAATAATTGATGAATTTTCCACTTATGGCTATCAAACTTGCTCACATATTACAAAAACTTGGACAACAAAAGTTTTAACTTTGTAAAATCTTCTCTCCAATCTTACTCGAGCTTGCGAGGGCATTTTTCCAAAACCATTAAGCCTATGCCGTTGATACCACAACACATCAGCTCCTCTGGTACTGTTGGATTTTTGATAAACTACTTGCACTGATGAATTATTTAACATGTTCTATGTTTCATGTGATCATATTATTTGTCCACCTTTTTAACGTTTGATTATTTTTAACTAACTCATCTGTTACCCAGTGTAAAGAAATATAGTGGGGTATCTTTCATAACAATTTTATACATGGTGATCATATATTGTTTATTGTTAGAAAATAGTATATCTTAATATGATATGTAGGATCTTATGTTAATTTTGATGAAAAGAATATTAAAATGGAATTGGAGGAATTACAGTCTGAAGATGAAGACATGAGGCAATGTGACTTTATCCATTGTAATTATATCCAATGTTTATCCGTCATCTAAAGTCTCTGAACAACTTCAGCAAAGTGGTCAAATGATTTATAATAATTATTTAAATCCTGCTGTATTTACTTATGAATGTTGACTTAAACACAATTTAGAAATTTACAATGTGTAATTTTAGTGGGACACAGCCATTTATGCTGCTATAGACAACTTGGAGAGAGTTTGACATTAAATTTGTTAAAGCTATTACTTTATATTGCAGGAGGAATTGCTGATTTGATATTTGTTTTCTTTGACCCTATTGGACAAGGACTTTGCAATCGAACCCTGAACATCGTTGAAAGATTATACACTGAACATGCACATAAGATTCGACTGTATTTATCAAAAGCAGATGATGCAGGAGATGAAGCCGATCGTCAAAAGTAAGTTAAATTTGTTTTAAATTTAATACCACTTAAGCTTTCATTTGAAAATGTGTGTTGAAATGCGAAGGTTATATTATTAAAGTATTGTGAATAAAAATTAATCCAGCTATTGTTTTATTTTGGAAAACTGTAACTATATTCTGTACACAGGTAAATCCGTGTTTGTCTCTCTCATAATAGCAAGCACACAATACAAGCCAGCTTCGACTAAAAAAAGATGTACCTACCAAAAAACAAAAAAAAATCGACAATAACTACATTATCAATAAACTAATACTTTAAATCAGCAAAAGTATCTTGAAAATTTTCACATTATACATACCCAATTTCATGCCTACAGTTGCCAAGACATGCTGAGGAGACAGGTTTACTTATTACATGAAAAAGCAAACATTAGACTCTCAACATTGATTGACCTAAAATCCTTCATCGGACAATTAGATACATTATCAAAAAACTAATATTTTTAAATCAGCAAAAGTATCTTGAAAATATTCACATTATATGTGCCCAGTTTTCATGCCTACAGTTGCTAAGACTTGCTCAGGACACATGTTTACTTATTATAAGAAAAAGCGAACATGATTCTACCTTTTATTTTACTACTAACTTTACTTTACAAATTTAATTCAAGATTCTGATGCAAACTGTCGTGAAGTGAGGTGATATTCACCTTTGAAAAATCATTACAAGAGAGCCCTCCGAGAGGGTCAGTGGTTTTATTAGCCAAAATACATCATATTCTCATACCAATTTTCTTCCCTTCTTGGCGAGATACAATATTTGCTTTTCCTTTCTTATTAATACGTTTAATTTATTTTTTCTGTCTTCCACTGTGTTGTATTATTTATTCTGATTCTTAGCATATTCATTTTTTTCTTATAAACCCTTTTTTAATTACTTTTTCCATTAGTTTATATTTTAACTGTTGCTGTCAGTTGGCTTCATGGCTCCGCCCCTCACGTCACGGACTTTCTGGTCCTGCAAAATTAACCTTGTACTGGGCTGAAATCCTTTTGTTTTATTTAAAACTTGTACAACTTGTTAATTTTCTGTACTTTTTGATTCTTGCATCATCTTGTTGGTCTTGACTGTGGCTTTCCTGACGATCTCAATTTGTGATTCTGTGTTACCATTCTTCTGATATTGTTGATACTAATTTTGTGTAATTTCGTAATCCTACTTCTCACAATTTTGTTCCTAATTCACTGAAACTCAGTAGTTTCGTAGTATTACGTGTATAAGTTTTGTAGCCGAAAAGGAAAAATTGTCAGATTTCCTTATCTCTCGATTTTCACACTTTTTCTCACTTCTTTTTGCACTCACAATTTTTATTAAATTTCCTTTAATATTTTGACCTGGAATTTACATTTTCTTTTTTAAAATTATTATTATTTATTAATCTGAAATTTTTATTCTTTATCTCTTTCCATTTTCTCACAAAAGGTGTGAAAAATATTGATGTTTTATTTTGGTGTGGAATTTATTTTTTACTCAATTCGTCATTGCTTTTATATATCTTAATATCTTTAATATTATTACTTCATTTTTTATTTTATTATTATTATTATTATTTTGTCTTTTATAAGTAGTACATCTCTGCTAACTTTTTAATTAATCATTATTCCCGAATTTTTTCAAGAATAAAATTTTCTTAGATTTCCATTTAGTTTATGGAAATCTATGTTTTTGAATCTTGACCAATTTTGAAAAGTTTTCCCTTTCTTACTTTGTCTTTAATTTTAATTACATCAATTAATATGAAATATTAGTACTAGATATGAATTGGGTACAACTTTTACTACCATTACATATTCTTAAAACTGTTTATTTCATATTTTCAAAATTCATCAAATACTGATTTTTTATTTCAAAATGACTTGCTTCTGTTGTACAAAATCTTTGCATGTTAAACTGTATTCTGCTTTTTTCCAAAATTTGTCATACACAGTTCCCATACAACGATATTTCCTAACATTTTTAACATATAAAAATTAATATTTTTATATCAGCAAAAGTATCTTGAAAATATTCACATTATACATGCCCAGTTTCATGCCTACAGTTGCTAAGACATGCATGTTTACTTATTACAAGAAAAAGCGAACATTAGACTCCCAACATTGATTGCCCTAAAATCTCTAATCGGACAATTAAGTACATTATCAAAAAAGTAATAATTTTAAATCAGCAAAAGTATCTTGAAAATATTCACATTGTACATGCCCAGTTTTCATGCCTATAGTTGCTAAGACATGCTCAAAACACATGTTTATTTATTACAAGAAAAGGCGAACTTTAGACTTCCAACATTGATTGGCCTAAAATCCCTCACAATTTTTTTTTTTTTTAAATAACAGCACATATCATTTATGTTAAGACTGCTAATAAGTTCAGGTAAACATAATGACAAATGTAAATATATAAATTATGTAAACAATTATTATATAGTTTGTATAAATAATGATGATGTTAAACTAGTTTAGCAAGTAAGCATAATTGTATTACATTTAGCTTAGCCTTAGATCATTAGTTCCTTTTCAACCAAGACAGGAGAAAGGTCTCCATACATGTTAAGAGAACATTAACTGTTTGAAATATTTATTATAATATTTAAAAGAAACTTATTTGGTATAATAAATAAAAGATTTTTAGAATTAAAAAAATGTTTTTTTTAAAACCCTAAATGACCAACTGGACACGTAACTGGTACAGTCGATAGGACATCTTCAGAAATCGACGCTTTTCGAAAAGAAAATACCTTCGAGGTTCTAAAAGAAAATTAGGACTTTTGATATCAATATTTCGCCGAGAACTACAATGTTTCGAACTTCAATGCACATGATTGTTTGAATAGCTGCAACCAGCAAGTGGACATATCGCAGAAAGAAGTAAGAAGAGGAGACATCTCTTCACGCTACAATGATCCAGGCTCAAAATGAGCATTTTGTGGATCCTGTAAGTTGTGAATGAGAAAGTAATTATGAATAAGTAATTAATTTTCAGAAATAAGAAAATTGATAAAATCAATTTTAATAAAAAGAATAATTATTAAAAATAATAATTAATTCAAAACCAAATAAGGTTTTGCTTTTTAACAAAATAAAAACGAATAAGCTTACATATTATTATTATTATAAAATATTTTTACATTCTGTGAATTAGTGTTAGGATAGTTGTGTTAGAATAAGAATTTAGTTAAGTAATATTTTAGTAACTGATTTTAATATAATTAATAATCAAAATGTCTATCCCAATACTAAAAAAAGAATATTTGGATATAATCTCTGAATATAATGGTGATATTCAGCCATGCTAAGTCAATTCATCTCTATATGTGATAAAATTATATCAAAATTTTATGTAGCCTCTAATACGGAAGACTTTCAAAATGAATATCTGTTTTCGTCTATTTTATCAAAATTGAAAGGACAAGCTTTAACCCTCCATCTGGCAAATGTCCACGTACGTGGACGATGAATGATGGATAGTTCAATTAAAACACGTATTTTGAAATTCAACATTTCACCCACTTAGAATCGTCCTATCGCAATAAAAAAAATAGTGTTGGAAAGCTAATGTTCCGTAGATACATAATCATGCATAAAAAAATACCACAAACGTTATAAATAATATTCCAAAAATTGCTGAAGTTTGTGTATTTTTTATATGTAACGTCAAAGATTTGCACAGACAACTTGTAAACAAAACTAACGTCAAGTTTGTCTAACATTCCCAATTCGAAATTTCTGTGAAACAGATTTAACATAACACTGTTCGATAGATCGCATCTTTCTGTTTCGTTCTGTGGTTTCCAAATGCTTCTATGTGTTATAGTTTTTATTATATAAAAATGAAACAAAATCAAGAATTTTAGTCATTTTTACACACCTTATATTGTTTTGGGATTATATATATATTTATGTTATTCTGAAGGTTTGTGTATACAAATTGTATATAAATTGTGTGTACAAGTTACAATATATGTGTTTTTATTTCTAAAGTTTTTTTTTTTTGAGTGAAGTTCTAGTTTTTGAATGGTTTATATTTGGGCTAACCTAGAAAAGTTACAAGCCTAGGCCTAAAAGCAAATTTTCTTATATGGAGTGTTTTATTTGATTATATAAGTGTACTATACAAGTGTATATGTGTATTATTGTTTGTAGAGTGAAATATTTATTGAGTGTTTGTATTATTTATTATTTTAGTGAAATCTAGCTTTAGATAGTTACAAGTTAGGCCTAGGTTGTCGAGGTAACAAACCTAACCTAACTTCGGTCGATTTCCACTTTTATGGGAAAACATTATTTTTATTTTGAAAATTTTAGAATTTGATTTTATTTTACCAATAGTTATTCACATTTATACAGTACTACCTCGTTTTTCCGGACCTCATTCAACCGGATGTCTGGATTATCCGGATCGATCCGGAACAAAAAATAAAAAATTTAATCAAGGATAAAATAAAGCAAAAGCTTAAAGTTTCAAAATATTTTAATAATTACTGTATTTTGAATAATATTTATAATAGGCCTATTTTGAAACTTTAAGCTTTTGTTTTATTTTATCCTTGAATATGGAGTTTCAACAAGAAATATCTGCTATTACATTAATGTTGATAAAAACATGATTTCCTCAACACTACAGTGTCGCCTCGAGGTATTAGGGCGGGTTGTTGATGCACTGGGAAGAGAAAGTGGAGGAGCAATGACCTCTGCGTCACCATCCCCCTACCCCGATGCGGCATGACAGTGTGAAATAAATACAAACCAGGTGCATGTTTACAACGCATCATAAACCATCATGTCATTTTTACAACTTTATTGTTGTCGGGTTGCTAAGACTCAAGGGTGTAAATCAGTAAATGTGAACATTTTGTCACATCTTAAAGCGGTGCCGCCAGCTTTGGGAACCCCCGTTCTTTTTTTTTGCCAGTTGGCACATCACATCCCCAGTCGGGAGTATCGAGGACGTGAATGAGAATCGGCATAGTATTTAGAGGTGGGCGTTGTTACTGCTATTTATTTATATTCGTGTGTTAGCGTTTGTGCGTGGAAATGGCGACGAAACAAAAACGTAATGTGCTTACAATGGCCCAAAAGTTAGACGCATTGAATCGTATAGACAGGGCCGCATTGAAACGTAACACCAAATTAAAACAGAGGAAGATAAATGACTTTTTTGTAAATGACAACTAAACCCTGTGTAAATTAAAAGCATGTGTAAATATTTCAGGTGTGTAAATTGAATGACTGTGTAAATATTGTGTTTTTTCATGACTTATAAATGGTAAGTTATCATTTTATATTTTGTTTTATTTATCTTTCTATAATTTTGGATTATCCGGATTTTTGATTAACCGGATCACTTCCGGTCCCAATTAGTCCGGATAAACGAGGTTGTACTGTACTAGAAAACGTTTGTAATACTTGAAAAAAATGTAAAACAAAATTTTCTATGCTCAATTGGACTTTGAAGTGAAATTTAGCCTTCGATTTTTGTGTGTTTTTTTGTTCTTTGCCATACTGACTCCAAAATTATTTTTTAAACTTTTTTTCCATTACACCACTAAATTCTATGAACCTTTCTGAATATAATGATATATAGAAATTGGTTTTCCATAAATATTGCTATTTTTGGTAAATTTTTGAAAGTAAATTTAACAAATTCCGTTTATTCGTAAACCTATTTTTGTTTTTTTTAAAATGAAACAAAATTTTTTTTTTCCCTAAATATATTCACAAATATATTACAAATCTCTAGCAATACTTGAAAAAATATTTTTCTATGGTATATATAGCTTTTTCTGTGAAATCTTTGCCTACGTTACTTTCCGATTTATTGCTATTTTACATAGTAACTCTAAATGTTTTAAATCTAACATTTTTTTTTCACTACACAGCTAAATTCTATGCACCTTTCTGAATATAATGATATATAGAAGTTGGTTTTCCATAAATATTACAATTTTTGGTGAATTTTTGAAAATAAGCCTAACAAAATCCCTTTTTTCATAATTTTTTTTTTTTGAAAGTGTAACAAATTTTTTTTTTTTCCTAAATATATTCACAAATATTACACAAAACTTTTGTATATCTTGGAAAAAGGTGGTAAGCTATTGATTTTGGATGATACAGGTTTTTCTGAAAAATGTTAACATCAGTTTTTGACATCTAACATACTTGCTCCAAAACCGTTTCATATAATTTTTTTTTTCCATAGATAAATTCTACGCATCTTTCTGAGAAAAATGATGTCTTATAAGTTAGGTTTTGTATAAAAATAATATCTTTTATTATTTTTTAAACAAACGAAGAAAATTAACATTGCCAGTTCTAGGGTTAAGTGTAGTAATAAATTCCAATACATACACTTGGACAGAAATTAGGAAATTTCTAATAGCATCTTATTCATATAGAAGAGATTGCTATACTCTAAATTTTAAAATGTCAGAGTTAAAACAGGAAGTTAATGAATCACCTTTTAAATTCGATGAAAGAGTTCAAAAAATATTAAATCTACAAATAGCATTCAAAGACCCTTCACACATTAGATATATATTATGTCCCTATGTGCAGGGTCTAGCTTTAAGAATTTTGTTGAGAGAATTGCAGGAACCAATAGGATCCTTAATGAGAACTAAAAATCCAGGTAGTTTAGAAGAAGTATTAAATATAACTAATGAATGCCAATTTATAAATAATAAATTATTTCAAATAAAAAACTTGCTTATAATAAACCTAATCAGATACAAAAACCAGAACAAAACAAAAGTTTTCACAAACAGTCCCACCAAATCTTTAAAAATCCACCACATTATCTAAACTTCCAAAATCCATATTATAATAAACCAATGCAACCAAAACCATTATTTAGTAATCAACAAAAAAAGATATGCAATAAAAGCTGTACAAACCGACTCCAATGAGTATTTCGATTAAACAAACCGGTATTCCAGTTATGAATATGTACCAATTAACAAGAAAACCCATAAAGGAAGAATTGAAGAAAACTTTGAAACAAATGATAAAAATTAAGTAGAAAACCCAAATCCTGAATTTTACACTGTTCAAGAACAATTTCATTAATTAAATGAAGAAGACAATACTTGTGGACTATAAAATTACTATTTTTTAGGAGATACCAGCGTCTCAACAAATTCACAATAATTATTATCCATAATAAAAATAATGAGACCATATTTTTTCGACCCAAAAACTAATTTAACCCTCCATCGGTCCCAGTGTATCAAATAAATACCACCATGTGAAAAAATGCTGCCATTTTCTTCTACACTAGTTGGGAATTCTCTCCTCCACAATCCACTCTCTTCCCCCATAAGACTCAGTGTAGAAAGTGGTCTTTCATTGTGAACACGGCTTGCTCTGAGCCTTTGTATTGAATTAATATAGTATGACCGTTCCTGTCCGTTCTATTGTATTATCATTTTGATACAGTGTGACCTATCTTGATCAACTTTTTACGTATCATTTAGATATAGTGTGACCTCACTTGCCATATTCCTTCGAAGCCTGCAAAATACGGAATTAAGATCATTGCTTTATGTGACACAAAAATATTTTACACAAGTAACCTTGATGTGTATTGATTGTGGAATGCAGCCAGATGGTCCTTTCCGACTAGGCAATAATTCTAATGATTTGAGATGCATTTTGTGGTACCAAGTCACAATTAAATCTTATAATAATAAAGTACCTTGTATGGTCCGTCTTATGACTTCAGTAGATTTCTACGTTATGACATGTTTCAGAGTCGTAACTTCATCATCAGATATACGTTTAATTGTTCACTCAGAAGAGCTCGTCATACATTAAAATGTTTACAATAACACTTACACTAACATAAAAATTAATTAATACAATAATGTCTTTCACTAAATGTACACCCTGGCATGTCCGGCGAAGTACTCCTACTCCTAGGACGACTAGAAACCACAATTATGTTAAAACCAAAAACTTGATTTACAATTTGTGATTGTGCAAATTTAATCTAATCAGTGGTTGTGCCAGTATGTTGGTAAATTGTTTTTCCTTTTGATACATGATTTGGATAGTATTTTTACTTTTTTGATATAAGATACCATACATTTTATTTTTATACTACTTAAAACTAATGCAATATTTGATATATAAATAAAGCTATACAAAACAGTCTTCGTCTTCTTTATCATTGAACATTTGGGTTTAAATCGATAAAATACAAGAACATATGAAATAAGATATTACAAAACGTAGTGTAAAATCAAATTAAATATTATAAATAACATGACGGTAAAAGAAAATAGAAAACAAACTTTAAATTGTAGACAATGACATGAGAATCAAAGATATTCTATGGCTGTATAAATTTGATGCACTGTGATTCTTGCAGTCATAATTCTTTTGAACCTAACCTATAACTTTTTGATTTTTATATTTTTCTCCTTTAATATTTAACAAGAGAAAATGGTTTTTGTTATTATTGTTATAAGGTAGATGTGTCAGAGTACAATAATAATGAGTGTAAAGTTGTAAAACAACAAAGGAGATGAAGGAAAAAAAATTAATGTGTGTATCAATTTGATACACTGCGACCGATTACATAAATTTTTAGGTGCGACCAACAGAGGGTTAAGGATATTAATAGATACTGGAAACACAATCTTTTATTAAGAAAAAGTTAACATTTAAATTACATAAAAACACAATAAAGTAAGAACCATTTGAAATAATAACCACAGATAGTGTTTCAAGAGAAAAATATAGTTGCAAGTTACCTTTGTTAGGAAAACAAGAAACAAAGTTTTACCTATTTGATTTCCATAACAATTTTGATCTATTATTAAATCTAATGTTCATAAATAATCAATTAAGTACACCGGATAAAGACATATCTATATTATATTTCAACACAAAAGAGCCTTGTGGACAAAATATTTAAAATAAACCTCAGCTCGTAATAGAAGGATAGTAAAACTTAAAATTTCAAATATACAAAATGGACTGGTAATAATTCCATACATAAACTCTAATGGATTAGAAATACCTCAATGGTTAGTAATTGTTAAAGAGGGAGAAGCTTTATGTCCAATTATCAATAGTAACACGGAGAATGAGAAAATTACACCAAAACTGCTAAAAATTGAATCCTTACATGATTATGAAATCATTAACGTCAATAATAACAAAAAACCCAATGCCACATAAATCACTCACTCAATCACATAAATTATAAAAAAATTAGACATAAATAAAATTATAAAAAATCACATGAATTCGGAAGAAAAATATGAAATTATAAAGTTAGTAAAAGAATATTTGGATATATTCACATGGAAGGAAATGATTTAACTTTTACCAATCAAATTAAACATGCCATTAGGACCACATATGGGACTCCAGTTTATACACGAAGCTATGAATACCCTGAAATTTATAAAAAAGAAATAATCAGATTCAGGATATGTTAAAACAAAAAATAATTCGACCATCCAGATCACCCTGGAATTCGCCCATTTGGATTGTACCAAAAAACCAGATGCTTCTAAAATAAAAAAGATTTACTTTATAGTTTAGTCATAGATTTTAGAACACTAAATGCAAAAACAATAGACGATAGATTTCCACTATCTAATATAACTGACCTTTTGTATAAACTAGGTAGATCCCAATATTTTACGACGTTTAGATTTAGCTACAGGTTTTCACCAAGTAGAGATGGAAAGGCATAGAAAAAACCGCCTTTTTTCCATGTAACATGGACTTTATGAATTCTTACGAATGCCCATGGAATTAAAAAGTAGCCCGCCTACCTTTCAAAGAGCCATAAACAATATACTAAGGAGATTACAAAATGAAATCTGTTAGATGATATAATGACATAAATAAATGATGATAAAATGATTTAGATGACATAATAATTTACTCAACCAGCCTTCAAGAACAGCTCAACCAATTATGAGAATTATTTGATAGATTAAGGAAAACCAATTTCAAAATTCAATTAGATGAAACTGAATTCTTAAGAAAAGAAGTAGCATATTTAGGACATGTGCACTTCGGATGGAATTAAACCAAACCCCAATAAAATTATAGCAATACAAAATTATCCAATTCCAAAAAACAATTAAACAAATTAAAGGATTTCTAGGATACTATAGAAAGTTTATAAAAGATCCCTACATGGGGAGGTGCAGACTAGCTGCACCTAATAAGAGGGGGTTGGTGTCCCTCGCAATCCCCAATCAAACACAACACATAGACTGTCATCCAATATAAACATACACCCAATACACCTATGTATATACATTTTGTAACTTTCGCCTATACTTAGGGTTTTACGCGGGGGGTGGGTTGCAGACTATCTGCACCTATTGACAGGGGTTTAGCATCCCTCAAGCTATACAGGAGTGATACAATAAAACATTTCCGAATATACACACGTATAACACTCATATATATTTTACAATTCGTAGACACTGTTATACTACACGATTGACTGGAGATACATTAATACTCTACATTCATATATAGGGATTAGTTTGTTTTTTTAGTATGCAGAGCCGTAACACGTCTGGGAGTGTTTACCAGACCAATGCATGACAACCTTTGAATCTGGTAAGCTGATGTGAGCTTGCCCTGCTGAAGACGTATTTTTCAAAGATCTTCCCCTTTGTGTTTAATAAAGCTGTCACTGGTGCTGCAGGTAATGTTCGTTCAATTTGAAAACTCCGAAATGGTACTTTATTGATACAGACTATTGAAAACAGACTGTTGATACAGACACTCTCTGTTGAAAATGAAGTCCCTTTTCGATGTAGTTAATCTGTCTGTTAAACCTCACAAAGGTTTAAATTCATCTAAAGGCTTTATTTCTTGAAGTGATCTCTTGAATGAGAGCACTGAGAAAATATTGGAAGAACTTGCCGAACAACATGTTATTTAATGTCTAACGTATTTATAGAACTGAAAATGGTGAGAGAAAACCAAACGGTTCTATTATTTTAACTTTTGGAACTCCAAATCTTCCGGAGCGAGCGTATGCTGGTTTCTACAGTCTAACTGTTAGACCATACATTCCAAATCCAAGGCAATATGTCCGATGCCAAGAATTCGGACATGTTGGTAACACTTCCTCTAAAGAGGAAGTGTGTGGACAGTGTGGCATTTAAGGTCACAAAAGCAAAGGATGTTAAATGGAGACAAAATGTACAAATTGTGACGGTGACCATCCTGCATGTTCACCGAAATGCCCAAAATATAAAATTGAGAAGGCAATTTTAAAAATAATGGCTAAAGAGAGACTTTCCTTTCCCAAAGCTAGGAAAGTATATAATCAAAGAACTGTTCTGTTCTACCTCCAACCAAAGGTAAATCGTACGCAAATGTGATAGCTGCCCCACCACCCCCGACAACTGGACAGCTAATAAAACAAAATTCTAAATCAATATCTTGCAATATCTTCGTCTTTTGTAAAATTTCAAAATTAAAATACTGTAGGCAATCCCAGTAGACCACTGAGTGTAACAAAGAAGTCTCTAGATACCAAAAATAAAGGAGGGGCTGGTCTTCTAAACCTCTCCAAAAATCACCTTAGCTGCCTACAAAGTCTTCAACACCTGACTTTCCAGTCATTGATGTTGCTGTGGAGCTTGACCCTAAGACTTCAAAAACTATAACTAAAATTAAACCCCCTGATGGTGTTTCAAATCAGGCAGGTGTTAAGAATAATACAGGTCCAAACTCTTTTGTTAACTAATCCATTGTTATTTTTATTATTATATCTTAATCATAAAATATGGCCAGAAATTAAAACTTAGATAGCGTGATACAATTGAACATTAGGGGCGTGAGAAGTCACATCGAAGTTCTTAAGGTTCTTGTACTTGATACATCCCCTTTAATAATTTGCCTGCAAGAGACTCATCTCCATCAACCCCACTCATTTAGTTTGATGGGGTTTTCAGTTTTTTGTACTGATTTTGTCACTGCAGACAGAGCTAAAGGAGGAGTTGCAATACTCACCCACAACTCCATCTGTGGTACGTCTGTGAACTTTAGGACTTCATGCAAGCAGTAGCAATAGCGATCACTACACCATATACTACCTTGACCATATACTATTTAAAGCGAACAAAACAACTATAACCCTGGACTCACTGATAACGCACCACAGGGCAGTTTGTCTGTCTCTCTCTTAATGCACACCTTCTTCCGAAAATAATGTTAATAGTAAGGTTATATTAGATAGGCGAGTATTTAAAAAAATTAGTAGAAGACCAAAATTGGGATAGTGTTTTTGACTGTATAGATATGTAAATGATGCTTTTGAGTTATTTCTTGGTTTATTATCTGATAATGTCGATAAATCTAAATTAATTGTTAATATTGTTAAACGGTATAGGAATAAGGATAGAAGGTTAAAGCCTTGGATAAATGATGGTCTTGTGGGAGCAATTAAGATAAAAGATAAATTATTTAAACAAATGAAAGGTGATCCTAACAATATTAAAATAAGGAATAATTTAAGACACTCAGAAATAATATAAATAAATGGATTAAAGTTGCTAAATTACTGTATTTTTCTAATATTTTTGAATCAGGAAATTATGAAATTAGTGACCAATGGAAGGTTATTAACTCTTCATCTGGTCAACCGTCTAAAAAACTAGGAAAAATAGTTTTGCAATGTGGTGGCTTGAAGATCGAAAGTGATGACTCACTAGTAGATGAGTTTAATAAGTTTTTTTCTGAAATTCCAGTTAAGTTAGACACACTTATTGATAATATCGGTTTAAGAGAAGTTGAGGAATACAAAATAAATTTCAAACAAAAATTTCAGCCGAACTCGTTATTTTTCACTAAAATCTAGTCTGAAGAAATTGTAGAATGTATACACAGGTTAAAGAAGGGGATATCATCAGGACATGATATAAATAATAATTTACTAAAGGAGATTGGAAGTTTGATAGCACCTGTCCTGTCTCATATTTTAAATAAAATTTTAACATTAGGAATCTTTCCACAACAAATGAAAAAAGCTAAGATAGTTCCTATTTTTAAATCTGGAAAATCGGGTGAGGTTTCAAATTATCGCCAGATTTCTTTACTATCAGTATTTTCTAAGATATTTGAGAAATTAATAAAAAAACGATTAATGTCTTTTTTTTAATAAATGTAATTTTTTCCATGCTAGTCAGTTTGGATTCAGAAAGGGTCTTAGCACTGAATTAGCATTACATAGTTTTATGTCTAATATATATACCAATTTGAATTTGGGAATGAAAGTATCAGACTTGTTTTTGGACATCAAGAAAGCATTCGATACAGTGAACCATGAGCTCTTGGTGAAAAAGTTGGAATCAGCTGGAATGGGAGGGGTGGCTTTGACTTGGTTTCGGTCTTACCTTGGAAATACCGTTGACATTTGGTATACCTCAAAGTTCGGTACTAGATCTGATATTATTTCTTATATTTATTAATGACTCAGGTTCTCAGGACCATTCAATGGCATTATGACAGCATTTGCTGATGATACAGCTCTGGCCTACGTACATTCAGAGGCAAGTCAGTTGCAAATAAAAATTCAACAAGACCTGTATTTTTTGAGCTTATGGTTTAGTTATAATAGGCTTTCTTTAAATGTAGCTAAGACAATGTTTATATACTTTTCCATTTCTAAATCATTTCAGTTTCAAGTTCCGCTTAAGTATCACTGTGTTGACTGCTATAACCAGTTATGCGATTGTAGTGAAGTTACTCAAAGAGAAAGCACTAAATACCTAGGCTTGAAATTGGATCAAAAAGTATCGTTTCAAGAACACATTTCCAATTTTTAAAAATACACGTTTATGTTTTTAAGAATGTTTTCATTTATCAAAACATATCTACCTGAACAAATATAGTGACAAATTTACTTTGCATTTGTACATTCTAAGTTGGCTTGGTTTATCGATTTGGGGAAGTCCGTATAATTCACACTTAATTCCTTTATTTATTCTCCAAAAATCTTTCTTTAGAATGTTGTGTAAAAAAGACAGATTCCATAATTCTTTCCCATGCTTTATTGGTAAAAAGATTCTTCCTCTTCGTTATCTCTATGTGTTAGAAATGTTTTATAGGATAAGTGGTAATGAAGGGGCTATATTAAACCATGGAGTCCACACAAGGCAGATTAGCAAAGGACTTGTAATGTTACCCAAATGTCACAAATCCTTTACTCAAAAAACCTTCTTCTTTCTTGGGTTAAAATTTTATAACTTATTGCCTTTATATTTAAGGAATATCTCTATTATTACTCATTTCAAGGTTAAACTTAGATATTGGTTATTATCTCTTCCTCCGGTGGCTTTGGAAAATATGTTTAAAACTGTTCAATGACTGTTCTGAGTGAATGACAATAAACAGCATAATATTTTATTTAGTAAGTTGAATGTATTTGAGTTTGATTGAACTTAATTAAATGTATGAATGAATTGTATAGGCCAATTGAATTGCAATGTATTTTAATTTATAATAAATATATTTTGTAAATAAAATCTCAGTCTGTATGTCTGTTTGTGTGTATGTTGGTATGAATGGGATTTAATTAGTATTTAAGATAGCTCCCGCACACGTATAAGGGTTTTATTGCTCTTCTGTGTGCGTTATGTTTTCACTCTACAGTAATACCTCTTCTAAAACCAGGTATAGAAAAAAATGAGCCAGGAAGTTACCATCCCATTACTCACATTAGTGTGCTATGCAAGCTAGTAAAGATAATGGTCCATCGGCACCTTGTTTGGTACCTCAATAGTAACCCGCTGATTTGTAATGAAAAATGTTGCTTTAGGCAGGGTTGTTCATCTATCGATCAACTTGTTTCTTTAGAGTCTGCCATACACAAAATGCCCTTTTCTTACATCAGACACTGGTTGCAGTGCTTTTTGACCTGGAAAAGGCATATGATATGGCTTGGCGAAAAGGTATTCTGAATACTTTAAAATCATGGGGTATAAATGGTAATATTCTTGCTTTTTCAAAAAACTTCCTTAGCAACAGATATTTCAAAATGTGTATGTGAACTATGTTGTCTGATCGTTATCATTTAGAGAATGGTGTCCCTCAGGGTAGTGTACTGAGCGTGACCCTGTTTGCTGTGGCACTCAACAACATTACTGCTAATGTGCAGTGCCCTCTCTGCTGTTCTCTATTTGTTGACGATTTTGCTATATATGTGGCAACTCGAGTTATGGCAACTGCCGAAAGAGCCCTTCACCTTGTAATTAATAGACTGTAATTAATAGTTCTCTGATTCCAAAACGCAATTGCTTTTAGTCGTAGAAGACTGAACCATCAGCCTTTATTATTTCTTGACGGAACACAACTTTAAACTACTGCTAAATTTTTAAGCCTATTATTTGTTCATAGACTTTCTTGGATTCCACATTTATCTAATCTGAAAACACAGTGCAATAAAATTTTTATTGTGCTGTTGTTCGTTCGCAGATTGATTATGGCTCCATAGCCTACTCATCAGCAAGACTATAAGCCATTAAGAAGCTTGATTCGATACATAACTACACTGCATATTGTTTCTGAAGCATTTCGTTCCATCCCAGTTTCTAGCTTACTTGCTGAGACTGACTAGTGAACCATCTTTACTCGACGAAGATACAAATAATATATTGCTCATTCGAATGCTAACTTTTTATTTTTCACTGTCCAGGTTCATCAAGCACAACTCTCCTGATGTAGTATATCGTCACGAGTTTCACTATATACTTGATGAATACCCATCTAGTGAGATTATTTTCACAGATGGTTCTAAACTGGACAATAAAGTCGACTCGCATATTACTCATCCAGTCAGATGTATATGTATGGATTACCCTCGGCTTATAGTGTATTTTCTGCCAAACTATTTGTTATTTTAAAAGGCCTTAATACCGTTCCTTCTGGTTTTCGTCACTATCTTTTGTATTCCGATTCCAAAAGTGCTCTACAGTCTATCCAGGATATGTATTCTAAGAATCCCTTGGTTGACGATATCT
This sequence comes from Aphrophora alni, assembly GCA_963513935.1. Lineage (NCBI taxonomy): Eukaryota > Metazoa > Arthropoda > Insecta > Hemiptera > Aphrophoridae > Aphrophora > Aphrophora alni. Next base: position 117,327,597 of record OY740765.1, read on the forward strand.
TGTGTTCCATACACACACTTCAGCTACAGGATGACGGAGTATCATTTTGCGGAGTATCGAAGCAGCGAAGGAAGTTACAAGTCAGATACCAGTCACATAGCGTGTTATGGTATCTGACTTTGTATCGACAGTTAAACTAGTTTTGAATAGGAAATGGGAAGAAGAGTGGAAAAATACAGAGTCCAATAAGCTGAGAGAAGTAAAAGATACTGTCCGTCCATGGAATTTATTCATACGTGCCAGTCGTTGAGAAGAAGTGGTGGTTACCCAGTTCGTATCAGTCATTCCATGATCACTCATGGATTTTTGATGGAACAGGGGAATCCGCCACAATTCCCATTTTGCCAAGGTGTGTTATCAATTAACCACATCCTTACTGAATGTCTTGTGTTAAGAGGTGTGCAACGAACCTCTTAAGGTGGTGGTATTCTTATTTAATTTTACTTCTTACATATGCTTAGTTTCTAGTTTCATGTTTCTTTAGTTTTTAGTCACTTGATAACGGGAATTGATTCTTATTCCCGAAACGTCGTGTTTTGATTTTTAACACACAAATGATGGCAAATGTCCGAAAAATGTATAATAATAAAATTGAACTTCCATCATTAACAAATAACTTCAAACAGAGAATTGTATATAATGTCATGTTACAGTTAGTACAAGACTTTGAATATTCACTAACCTTAATCACGGTATTCTATAAATACAGATATTCTTGAGGAATTTAATAAAACAGTAAAAATTATTGAGAGTAATTTTGACGAATTACAAAATAAATTGTTAATTGTAAGTAAACAACTTAATGACCAAATTATAATTGAACCAGTACGAAGTATTTTGAATCAATTAAATATTGTATATAATGTTATGATACAGTTAGTACAAGACTTTGAATATTCACTAACCTTTTGTAAATTAGGAATGTTACACTCCAGTGTAATATTCACATAGGATTTATTTCAAGAAATTAGTAAAATAAAATTGTAGCCTACTAAATATAGACCATCTGTAGAGCCTGTTAGAGAATATTTGGAAACTAGAAAAATTATTAGAAGTAAATTGTAAAATTAATTCTAATGAAATAATTTATTTTATTAATTTGCCTATTTAGGACCCTTATTGAATATATGCTGTATACATTTTAATCTGTTGCAACATTGTACAAATCAAATTACATCACCATGATTCCAACTGTAAGATATGTTCTAGTTTATATGTCCATGTCTAATGTAATAGTATTAAAATTAAAGGAAAAGTGTATTAGCAGCATTCACAATGCTCATATTTGCTCATGCACACACATTGCTCATCAAGACAATAAATGTGAAAACTCAGTGTTAAACACAGATACAGTCAGTGAATGCAAATATGTAAACTTAGAAATTAAGGAGAATATAATTAATTGGATTCCAGAATTAGAACAAAACTTACTAATATTTCCTAATAGACAGATTGTGAAAATAGTTAGTAATAAAGAAACTAGTGAAATGTCTACATGTTATATATCTATTAAAAGTAAATTATAAAGGAATTGTAACATATAATGATCAGATACTTCTGCATTTAACTTATATTAACACGGGACATCCTAAGGTTTTGAATGACACCGATTTTAAATTAACTCTAGATCAACAACCAGAATTTTCAATAAATTTGCGAAGATTAGATTTAGAAAAAATTAACATAAATAAGATTTTTTAAATATCAAGAGATGTAATAACTTATGATTAGAATATATGTATCTTAGTATTATATAGTATTGTAATAATTATAATATTGTTTGTAGTCTATAGATTTTGTTATGTAACTTCAACTTCAAGGTTGCCGAGACACCCTTAACAGACAGACGTCTCAACCAACCCCCGAAGTTCTCTTTAAGGATGGAGGAGTTATGTAAACAATTATTTTATAGTTTGTATAAATAATAATGATGTTAGACTAGTTTAGCAAGTAAGCATAATTGTATTACATTTAGCTTAGCTTTAGATCATTAGTTCCTGTTCAACTAACACAGGAGAAAGTTCTCCATACACGTTAAGAGAACATTAACTGTTTGAAATATTTATTATAATATTTAAAATAAATTTATTTGGTATAAATTTTTTTTTTTAACCCAACATTTAACTTATATATCTAAATGAGGTGGTCTGTTAGTCTATTAATTAAAATCAAATTCTAAAAAAAAACAATGTTATATTATTATTGTAGACTTTATTCGGAATTAATTATTTTTATTATTTAATAACATTTATATATATATTTTTTTTTGTTGAATTTTCCAGATTAACTCTGAAAAATGAGCAGAAAATACCCCAATGCCTTTCGCTTCTTGGGTTAAGCTAAAAAATCAAATATAAATCAAAAGCACACAAGTACCACTGGTAAAGAGCATGATGGCCTGAAGTAGGAATGAGCATGTACCACCTGTAGTATATACCAGCGTTAATATGGAATTAATAGTTTATTTCATTATATGTATACTTGTCTGTCTTAGTGTAGAAACACACTGAGAGCGGCATAAAACGAAGCAAAGCACCACTGTGTTTTAAACTAATATATATTTCAACATTGTGTATGTCAGACGATTTGTGCTTAACGAAGCAGCAGTTATAAAAATAAGTCAGTTTATTTATTATTTTTTTAGGCATTAAGGAACAACTTGTACAGAAGTGTATACCATGTAACGGTTCTGTGTATATCTTACATATGTTGGGTTTAATTTTATAATAGTACTGTGTATTTTACAAAGTTATTTACTAATTTATTATTAATAATTTTACTTACTAGGTTCTTGCCTACATTGCTATACTTCCCAGCTTCAAAATGTCCAACGTGATTAGCTGAATAGGTGGTCTTCATTAATTTTTTAGAAACTCATGTTGAATTTTTTTAAATACATAAAATTTTATTCAACATAAAATGAAATCTATATTATTATTTTTTTTAAACTTTTTTTAAACAAGAGTCTTAATTTTAATGTTTGTTCACCTTAAAAATTATTATCTTTCACTGCCCTATTTAAAAAAAAAAAATTTGATGTAGTTTGGTTATGTTAGCAACTACATAACTTACGATTTATTTTGTCCATATTTTTTTATACTATCATTTTTATTTTCATAACTTGTTCTCTTCATTGGTTCGCTAAACACCTTTCTTTATTCAGATCAACTCACACTCACTTCTTCTTTTAACATTAAAAAAAAAAACCTCGCTTTGAGGACAACTGTCATATACACCTGACTACATCACCATCTTCTCAAAGAGTGACTAAAAATTCTGTTCCAGGCAGAGTTGCTCCCAGTTCACGTCTATGCAACTCCCACTCTCTAAGGTTGTTTGAATTTTACATTTTGTACCAATCAAATCACAAGATCAGGATCATGTCCTTTTATGACATATCATGTGATGTTAGGTCTTTGTTCCAGACAATAGCCGTCTTTTCAGCTACAACACATATATTTAAATTCACTTTTTATTCATCATTACAAAAACACCTTTATCCTTTTACCATATTTCAAAATTCTCATCTTAATGTTTTTTAACAATTGTCTCTTTATTTCTTAATTTAACCTTTTGTATCAATTAATAATTATTTCAATTACAGACTACAGATTATTTTTGGTTGCAGATGTCCCATGCTTACAACCAGAAATCCATTATGACAAGTTAAGCCACCCAGGATCTCACTTATAGTAAGTACAGGTGTGGCAATCCTAAGGTACCTAACTGGATCTACACCTTCTTCATCTAGCCTTGGGTTAGGTCCTTCTCTTTCATCTTTCCTTTCAGGCCTCTCTTGACCACCCTTTGTTCTTTTCTGACCCTAACAGAGTATTCGAGGGCTAGGAATGAGGTGTATTTTTTATTTTATGCTGTTTCCTTCTTTTTTTATCTTTAAACGACTAGAATAAAAAACAAGTTAACCCTTTTCTTTGGAGGGGGCCACTATCCTGGCCTGGGTTAAAAAAAAAATCATATTATGCTGTGATGTTATAAATGAGAATAAAATAGCTTTAGTAAAAAAGTTAATAATATTATTAAAATTAACCTTTTTCATATAAAAATTTAGATTTTTTATGTATTTCTCATTGGTATACATCTACTAATATTTTTGGTGTCCTTTGCATTTTGAATTATATAACTGTCAATGAAATTATGAGACAAATCACTACAATCATCTTTAGGAATGCATTCTCTTATTTTTTCAACACCTAGTCACCATTGTGACAACATTTCTTATTTTTAAACAGTTGGTAAATACTCAAGGAGATGAGGACGAATTCAAATATGTTGCAGTGGAGACCATAGAATACTACCATAGAAGAAAGCAAAAAACATATGATAATTGTATATCAATAATTGGAACCTAAATTAAACATACATTAGCATTTGCGTACAAACATAAGCCACAGGATGGATATTCTAATTTCGCCCAGCATCACAAAGGCATTAACGACTGTGCCACTGTGGATTGTGACAGTTTAGCATGCTAAAATACCAATCAAGGTGTCACTTTAAACTGGAAGTGGATTCTGTGTTTCTGACTACTTTTATGAACGTCATAAAGCTATAAAGCTACTCTCGTGTTCCTTTATACCCTTAAAGCCTATATTAAAAAAAAGACATTTATGTAGAGAAACCATTAACGTTTGTACAATAATGTGATTTTAAATTAAAATATTTATTGCAAGAAATGCTGAAACAGTCCCTATATGCAGAGTAATCCGCTCTGCATTGCACTGCACATTCCATGTCTCTTCATTATACTTCTGTTTTTTAAACTCTTTTATATTTTAATTTAAAATTTTATAATTTATTTTGTTTTGTTTTAGAGTGATGATGCAAATTGTTCAAGAACTCTGTAAGAGACCAGGACTGAACAGATCAGGTTTTGACATGCCGTGTATTTTTGTACCTGATGTTGACTTAAAGGTAATATAGAATTAGAAATAATGTTCAGAGTGCTTCAGAAAAGTCTGAATAATTTTAATAGTTCTCCTAAATGTTAAAATAAGTAGAATTTGCTAAAATACCTCAGTGTACAAATTAACATTTTTAGGACTGCAATATATTTTTCAGGCATATAAAAAATGACTGCATTCAATTTGACTATTTTAAGAGTTTTAAAAAGAATTGTAATTTATTTATTAATATATTTCTATATTTTTATTACCAATGGTAGGAAAATTGTCAGCTTTTAAGTTTGTATAAATGCAGAATAAAAATGTATTACTAATTTTTTTTATTTTTAATTCTTTGGGAGTTTTTTAAAATATTTTTTTCAAAATGATATAGTTAGACAACTAAAAACAATTTCACTTTGGGACATGAATTAATTTCATTCTAGAACATGTTTTCTAAATGGACACCAATTTTGGGTTTGTTAGGTAATTTCTATTTTTTTAAATTTTTTATGTAACACATCTACAAAATTAAAACTTCCAAAATTGGTGATTTTTGTACAGTTTTATCTTTTCTGCTCCCGATGCATAATCAAAATGGGTTTGAAACTCCTCGCGTAGTTTAACGATGGTTTCTACTGTATATTGTGATAGGAAAGACACACAGGATTCGTTAGAAAACTTTTTGCAGCTTTCTAAGTGATCCAAATAGTCCCCACATGACTTACAAAGAGAGACAGTTTTTTTCTAAAAACTTTCACATGATGAAACAAATCATTTACAAACGATTTTTCTTCTAGAAGTTTCAAATTCAAAAAGTTTAAATGAGAATTTTTCAAAGATAAAACATTTTCTGATTGAATCTGACATCCTGTCATTTCAGCCTATTTCCTTTTTGAATGTTTTGTTTCATAATGTCTCCGAATATTATATTCTTTCAACAAAAATATTGTTTCATTACAAATTAGACATAGAGCAGTATTTTTGTTTTCAACCACAAAGTAATTGATACACCATTTTTCGTTAAAACACGATACTCACTGTCAACATTCCTCTTTTTGGACAAAGACAACTGAAGTAAAAGTTATAAAACACTGTCACTACAGTCAAACACTGTATTTATTATAACACACTAGTACTACACTAAAATACTGTATTAAAAATTAAATAAAGCATTGTTTAGTTAGCATCAGGCTTCATCGACAACTTCACTTTCATTATACGTTGAGTGACACTAGACTAGGCGAGTAGCGAAGTGAGTCACCATCGGGGGGTAATGGGAATCTTCTGGCCTAATGTACCCTGGAGCCATTTTATCACTCCAGTTTAGTAGAACGTGGCCCAAACACATAAATTAAAAAGAGCTCTGGCCGATTGGAGCTTACGTCTAGGTGTAGCATACTGCTTTAACTTATCATATAATATGAAATGTTTTCACACTTATTTCATTGTTAGGACAGAATCGGTCGTTATACTCAAGGTACTCAGATATGCAGCAGGCCAGACAAAACCTCTTTGCGGGCCGTAGTTTATAGACCCTTGATCTAGAGTATTAGGGAGGCAATAGCACTCCTAATGCCCTCCTTAAGAGGACTTCAGGTTTTGGAAATATTTAAACGAGGCTTTACATCCGAGAGATCTTGATCAGGTTAGCTGCAGAGACTACTCCATCAACCATAGATGAATTAATCAATCTAGCACAAATTATCAAAAAGGGGTCCTGTCGCCTCTTACCCACCTTAAATTATCTATAAATTATCCTCCTAGGCAGCACCTCCTTAGTTCCACCAGCTAACTGCAGGAACTCCTAGAGTCCATGTTTTATAACCCCTCACATATCATTCAGCTGGAGATTTGAAACTTCTCACCCTAACCAACTTCCACCTCTGATGCTTCACCCATGTCCATCGACTCTAAATTCAAAACGAGAATTTTTTTTTGTCTTCCGGCCTGCTGGCTCTCGGCCATGGTGACACCTTGAATGGTTTTCCAAGGTATTGTCTCTTCTCTGCCTTAATCTACATGAGCGTCTGCTACTATGGTGGGTTTTTTATTTTTCACTAGGAGCGTGACTCTGACACATTATTGTGACAATGCAGGTTGTTCCCGGTCGGCTGTTAAACCACAATAAGATCCAGTTCTAGTAAGTCCATAGTTCTACGGTCTTACTGTGGAAACGCCAAACTATGCCGGTAGAACTAGGATTCCAGTATGTGTCAGTAAAATTAATATTTAAGTTCAATTATATATTAATAAATATGTTAATTATTTATTGTATATTAATAAAATAATTATCAAAGCTGGTTCCCTGGTGTGCGTGCCACTTGATTTGGCAGGGTTAAAGGAGCTAAGCTGTAATATTTAAATGTAGAGTGATCTGCGGACCTAGAATACAAAACATGGTGCTAGGATAGGCCTACCATTTTCCCAAATTCATTGTATTTATTTCTAGTCCGACCTCATCGTCTCAAATCTCGGTGTTTTGCAATATTTAATATAATTTTTTATATATTATTAACTGTATAAACTCAGAGATAATGTCCGAATCTCAATATTTTGCAATATATACATGGTGATTGGTCATCAGTGTGACAAAATTTTTGGGTTGAATTGCAAAGTAAATGTAACTTAGTGATGCATATTAGAAAGTTCAATTCTCAAAGTTGACCTATTAATAAATTATTTTCAATTTTCCTTAAAAATCTATGCTTTTTGACACAAATTTATGTTTTCTCGGCTACCAGTTGGTGTAACTCTACATGCAATAACATTTTCTTGTTCTACACGAAATTTCTAATAAGAGTGAGCCATTCGTTTAAAGGTTAAACAAAGGAAACGCCTACGTTTCCTGAGTCAACTAGCAAAGTTGCTACAGTTTCTAAAAACTAAGAAATCATTAGACTATTGTTGTTTTGCACACCCTTTATACAAGGAGATGACAAGTCATATTAAAAACTTCACCATTTTGTAAGCTTTCATAGGATGTGCCACATAACCAATTTTCATTTTTACCTCACCTTGTTTTTTTAAATATTCAAGGCTTTAAAACTAGCTCACTTAAAATGAAAATTGATTATATGGCACATCCTATGAAAGCTTACAAAATGGTGAAGTTTTTAATATGACTTGTCATCTCCTTGTATACAGGGTGTGCAAAACAACAATAGTCTAATGATTTCTTAGTTTTTAGAAACTGTAGCAACTTTGCTAGTTGACTCAGGAAACGAAGACGTTTCCTTTGTTTAACCTTTAGGAATAACTCATTCTTATTGGAAATTGCATGTAGAACAAGACAATCGTTTTTTATGTACAGTTACACCAACTGGTAGCCGAGAATATATAAATTTATGTCAAGGAGCATATATTTTTAAGGAAAATTTAAAATAATTTATTAATAGGTCAATTTTGGGATTTGAACTTTCTAATATGCATCACTAAGTCACATTTACATTGCGATTCAACTGAAAATATTTGTCACAGTGATGACCAATCACTCTGTATATATATTTTTTAATGTATTATTCATGAGAGTAGCATTGTCCAGGTGTTAAGCTTGTTTTTTTTTTAAATTTCAATTTCTCTTTGTGAGTTTTAGGCTAATTTTGGTTTTATAGACAGACAATATATACAAACATTTAAAATTGTTGACCAAATTTAGGGCAGTGTTTTTTTCTTTTTATTTTATTATATCCAATGAATTGATCATTACTTTCTATGATCTATTGCATTATTTAAGACTAACATTATATATTTATTTCAGCCAAACTACTGTGTAAATCAAATAGATGAGGTGTGCAAAGTTATTGAACAAACCATCAATCAAACTGTTCAAAATACATTAAACACTTTGGAAACGGACGCTGAAAATGCTCATAAATTGTTAGATATTCATATTATAACGGATGATGAAAACCGAGCAAAAAATACACAAACAACTGGCAAAGGTATTTAGAACCATATATTGTATTTTAGTTGTGTTGGTTTAGATTTCCTTTGTGAAATCCTAATTTTCATTTTTTATATTTTATTTCCATAATGAACTTCAATTTATTTTTACAGGATATCTGTCTGGAAAGTTTCCAGCAATTTAATATGAACAAATATACATATTTTTTGTCTAGGGCAGTGGTGTCTTGGGCCTCTTCAAATTAGTTCCCTTGGACGTTACACACTTATCTCAACATCTCTTCTACTTTTTGAAACTTTTTTAAGTCCTCTCGTAGAATCACCATTTACTTTTTCGTGTTCTCTTTAATTATTTTGATTATCTGAAATCTCTTGTTACTCAAATGTAATTTTATCTTTAGGAAAACCAGAAATATTGGATGTTTTTAATGTTCTTGCATAGTCTGTATTTGACTTTAAAAAAAATTAAAAAGGATGTTACTTTATGACTCGGCATTATAAAAATTAAATTTTGGTGTGATATTATATTATTCCAATACAAAAAACTACTAATTTGGAAAATGTATAATCTAAATATTCTTTAACAATGCAATTTACATTAAATCTCAGAAGTGAACATCGAGTGTCTAACTAGAATCAGTTAGATAGGTAGGTTTCTAGGAAACCACTCTGACCAATATGGAGGGGAGGAGGTACGCTACATATGCTTGACATTTATAAGTCGTCTTACTGTCACGTTTAGTATTGGTTTATAAACTCTGAGGGTGGTAGCTATGTTACCGAAATGTACATAAGAGATTTTAACTCTCTAACGTTAATTGTGTTAGTGTTTTATTTGTGGTTTGGGGATTACTTCTTTCATATTGTTACTAATCACAAGGCTCGTTGGATGTTGTATTTATTGTTGCTTCCAGGTCAACTGAGTTAAATATTTTCCATAAGTTAAGATTAATTAAAGTAGATATAATTTATTATATTAATAAAAAATAGTGGTTAGACATAGAAATTAACTACTTGTGTATTAAATTAAATAGATTAGAGTTAGATTTATGTATTTTACATCTTAAATTAGCTAATCAGTTCAATCCTAATTTGTGGTTTAAGTTAGGTAGAAAATGTATATAATTAATAGGCAATAAAGGGAAAATAAGTTTAAAATTTTGAATGAAAAACTATTAAAGCTTCAATATTATAATACTGATAGAAGTGTTGATATTAGGAAAGATCCGTTTGTAGTTAGAAATGAATCTAGTCAGACTTTTAGTAAGGAAGGGATATTTTGAGTAAGCGACTTAAATTTTCATTAAAAAACCTATTAACAATACTGTCAAAGATATTGTAGCCAATATTGAAAGTAGTATTAAATAAATAAATAAAAGATTCAGATAAAAATATTATCAGGAATGTCTGTAGGCTAAAAATTAACAGCAATATACACAACTGTAATAATATTAATAAGAAAGATTTACATATAATTAAGGGTCTGAAAGAGAAAGATTGTTTTTATTTAAAAGCAGATAATGATAATTCAGTTATAATTTTGGATAAGGATGAGTATTTTTTAGGGTCACCAAAATGTTGAATGATGGATCTTACCAAATTTATTAAAACATTCTTTGAATAAATTTATTACCGCGACCAAAGTAGCTATTAAAAATTGTAATTTGGTTGTACCTAAGAATGCATGATTTAAACTTTTAATCTCCAGTATTACTCAGACTATATTGCCTTCCAAAAATACACAAAAAAGGTAAATCATTGAGACTGATTGTGACAGGTGTCAATTCACCAACTTATTTGGTTTTACCTAGTAGTACACAAATAGAAAACACAATAAAACACAAAAGTTCTGAAATATTTTGTAAAACACTGTTTACTTTCTCAATCAGTAGAGAGTATAAAAAAAGACTAAATTGTTGTAATTTGGTTGATGAGGATGAATCTGTGTTGAATGTTGATATCTGTGGTTCAACACTCGTACAAATCCATTCTCTACAACGAAATTACAACAATTTAGTCTTCTTTTTATACTCTCTACTGATTGAGAAAGTAAAGAGTGTTAACTAAATGTGTTTTTCTATTTGTGTACTACTAGGTAACACTAAGGACTACTTTTCAAGGTTAGTCTGTGTCTTATCCATACAAAATTTAAACATAATAGGCTATGTCTAACCAGGATGGAGCTTGTGGAATGGTTTGTAAAAGAGTTGAAACAGGTACCTTTTTTATTAGATCTTTGTCTCGTTATGTTGACAGTAATGTGTTGAAAATAATATATAATGGTGTCATCTTCCCGTGGTATCGAATATTTCTTTCGTACATATGAATAGAATTCTGGTGTTACGTTACATAAGAAGGCTCTTAGGATTATATTTAATTGTGTTTTCATTGACAGTTATAGGCCATTGTTTAGAAAACACAAATTATTTACCATTTTCATGCTGTATGCTTATGTAGTAATTTTCCTCACAGTGCAAACCCATCTTAAAAAAAATTATAAATTGCCAAATTCACTGCTGTGGTACCAAGAGGAATGCATGATTTTCACAGGACAAAGGTGAAACTGAAAATATTAGATAGGGAAATCTTTAACAAAGGTGCTATATTGTTTAATAGACTCCATATTTAACTTTATTAGAAATAAATTTGCTAAGGGGTGGTCAATTTAAAATGGAGTTAAAGAGGTTTTTTTATACAAAGATGTCTACTCCACAAGTGAATTTTAATAGTTCTTTCTATTGATATAATTAATTTTAAATTGACTATCTCAACTTAACTTTATTTGCTATATGTATATTCTATATATGTGTAAAATATGTACATAAGGATACTATATATTGAACTATTTCATAGTAGCGTTACTACGAAAATGTTCTGCAGTAGAACCTCAATGCGTTAAGAGTAAAATATAATTTTTTAAATAATAATTAAAAAATTTCTATCATACCTTTAATGTGTATTTAGTTTCAAGTTTGCAAAATTAAGCAAAGCCTATAATATTTCCAACTCAAAATCATGTGGCAATGAAAGAGTTAAACTTTTTCATTACTTTGAAAAGAATACAAATATTTAGTTTAATTGTTTGCTTTTCATATATATTTTTATTTAAAAAGTGAAATAATGTTTAAATATTATATTACAAATGTGTCTTGTTGTAGCAATGATGGCAGCTTCTCTGTTTGGTATTATTCCATTCGTTATATTGTTCAACTTTCTAATATCTGTTATTGGGAAAACAACAGTAAGAACTTTCATTGGAGATTCCATAGCTTCTAAGTTGTTTACTATATTGGTAAGATATTTTTCTGCTACAGTTTCTTATACTTTTGTATAAATTTAGGAAAGTAAAATCACTTTATATAACCCCCATTGACAGACTAACTTGATTTATACATAATCGAAACGGTTATTTTGTAGCTTCCTGATAAACAATATTGCTAATAATAATATGATAAGCAATATTATTAAAAAATATTCCTTCCTGATGATCACCTTAATATCTTGTGCTGTCCTTGTAACCCATTGGAAAAAATTTTAAGCTCACAAAGGAACAGTAATGTAACACCTCCCAGACAGTCATTTTCGCAGATGAAGCATTTTATATGATTCTGACCATAAAAAAAGTTAGTGATCTAAGAACATAACAAGGTATTTTGTTGTTTATTCACAAATACGTTATGGTATTGTTTGTTGAAGAAATTTTGTTAAAAATAAACAGGTGTTTGTTATTCAGAAAAAAATTTGTTATGATTATTTTTAATTTGAAGTATTATTTGTTTTAATGAATAACAGTAACATTTGTCTCCTAAAATGTAACTCATTTGAGTTATTCAGGAGTCCTGACATTTAATGCAAGTACAAAATATTGTCAGTATGAAAATAGAAATAATCTCAGTGAAATTTTAAAATCCAACACGAAACTGAAAAATAAACCATAGTGTCAATTACAGTTATGTAGTCCTTAAATTGAACTCGATTTGTTAATCACTATATACTATAATCATGTTTAGATATCTAGTTTTTATTAATGTAAGTTTATTATTTAATTTTACACAACACCATTACAATAAACAAGGTTTGGTTGGTTGGTTTCCTATGGTGACATTTAGGCTTCTTGCATCCCAATATAATTTATTTACATTCTTTGATATTCTCTAGTTTGCGTCAAGTTTAGGCCATTGCAGGTGGTGATCTTTGTTCGTAACTGAATTTGTTTCACGAAACAGTGTACACTCATCAGAATCTAAAAATCCAAATGTATGCAGATGAGCTGACAAGCAGCACATTCCATGTTCATGCGAAATGTAGCTGCTGCTTCTTTTCTTGATCTATTTTTATTCTCCTCCCATGCAACTTGGATCTTTTTCATGGATCCTCCCATGAAACTTTTCTATTTTTGATTGAGAAGTTATCGTAACCTTATCATATAACTCTCTTGATGTTTTTTTCTTCTTAATTTTAGTTTTAGTAGACACAACATTCATGGTGGCTGTTTTTTGTTGGAGTTGTGAATCTTTTTTGGCAAGTTGGTCTACCAGTTCGTTTCCTAGTATCCCTATAGGCGAATGTACAGACTGTAGAATGATATGTTTCCTCAATTCTTTGAAACGGTTGTTTTGACATCATTTCGTGACGGTTGGATACAAACAAAATTGTATTTTCTATTAATACTTGTTAATTCTCTAACTTAGAGTTCTTATCTTTCATTCCTGTACTTTCACATCCTGAAATTTCCAACGAGATTAACTAAATGGTTTTCAACTAAACCATTTAGTTAACTAAATTAACTGAGTTAACTAAATGGTAACTCAATGATTTTAGGAAAACATGATTTTTGCTAATTATCTGATTTATTATACACAACCACTTTTTATCCTTATTCTTAATCTAAAAAAAAAAAAAAAAAAAAAAAAATAATAATAATAACTTAACCTACACTTACAACATTCTTTACTTCAAATGTTCATAGCAATTGTTAGAAAAAATCCTAGTGCTTTGTCCATTATTTTTTAATGTTTAATCTAAAATATGTTCAGTACTTACGATTATTTTATCATACACAAAACTGTTCACTTCTGATATAAATTGTATTTTGTAAGAGATTGTGTTGAATTTTGTTACTCTTTGCAGCTGTCCAAATAACGATATCACCTGCAAAAATGCTGATGTTAACTATATTCACTGACTTGATGGTCTTACGTAAGTCATTGATATAAATATTAAAATGGGTTGTACTTGATACTGAGCCCTGCAGTAGTCTGGTTTTGATTTGTTTGTATCCTGAGTCGCAGTTTTCATGTTTTACTTTTATTCACTGTAGCGACACGCTACCTCTTTGTATAATTACACTAAATTGTTGTGCATATGTAAATATAGTTGTATTCAATTTTAATGTCTGAACTTGTAAATAAATGACAGCAGAGAGAGAGAAACACTGAACCGACTAGGGCTGTGCAGAGTGGGAGAGATGCTCACGCAATCCCAGATGATATATAAATATGGGCCTTACTTGCTTCAAAATCATTCAATTTCACAGAGTAACCCACAACACTCCTCTCTCTCTCTCTCTCTCTCTCTCTCTCCCTCTCTCTCTCTCCCTCTCTCTCTCTCTCGCTGCTCCTGTTACCTAATTTCTCTTGTTTTCTTTATTATTCCTTAACTGCTTTCCTACTTTGATCTGTTGGCTGATCTCAGCAGGACGGACATTCTGTTTGTTGTCTGAGGGCTGATCTCCACGGGATGAGCGTTACCTCCGTGGTCTTTCGGCTAATCCCAACAGCATGGGCATCCCCATTTGTTGTCTGAAGGCTGATTCTTCCAGGACAAGCGTTTCAACCTCCAAGTAGTCTGTCAGCTGATTTCGACGGCACTCTACTTCATTGTTGTCTGAGGGCTGATCCCCTTTGGACGAACTCCTACCACGCAATGTTCCTACTGAATACACATATTGTCGAAGCCCTTCTGATATGTAAACGATAGTACCTCTAGCCTCAGTCTAAACCAAAACCAGCTCTGACATTCACCTTTGGAATAGTATCTTTCATAGCCAGTTCAGCATGTTATCCGTAATGATTAGTTCTTTTAATTTATCTAAAGTTTAGTTCTCCACTAAGTATCCAAAACTCCCTGAAAGTCAATAAAAACTGAGACAATACTTTCTTTTCTATTGAAGGCTTCTTCCTGAGTCATGTAGTCTGGTAGGTTGTTGAACATTTGCATCTAAACCCAGCCTGTTCTTCATCCAATGGGTTTTATTTCTCTAGATACCAGTTGAGTCATGCCATGATCATCTGAAAGAATTATATTCTATGTATACTGTCTTGTGGTCTAATTACTCACCTCATAAAGGCTACCGCGGTTTCAAAAACTCTAGGTTTCCATCATCAGGCCATACAAAATAGTCAAATCACTCATTAGAGGTCGTCACATAACAATAAAACACTAAAAACACAACACAACATAAAACCGTTAACAGCACAAACATAGTTATTTTGGCCAAAATATTGCGTGTGATACCGGTACCGGGCAAATCTAGACTGCGGAATTATTGCCGTAGGCACAGAGACTCCCTCCCTTCTCCGTAATCTATCGTGGTGGTCTAGTATGATGACTATTTATCATGCTGGCTGTCTTTATTGCGACATCGTAAATTAGATTTGATTTGAAGGATAGTTAGTTTGTCATTGAGGATATTAGATGGATCTATTTTTACACCTTTATAGATCTCCAATATAGTGATTTGACTACTTTGTACGGCCTGATGATGGAAACCTAGAGTTTTCGAAAACAGCGGTAGCCTTTAGGAGGTGAATAATTACGACAAGACAGTATACTATAGAATATAATTCTTTCATATAAGCATGTGGTCCGATGGCTATAATACAGCCATGATCATCCTTTCTTTAATTTTAACTAAAACAGATCTGAATGCTATTGGTCGGTAGGAGCTAATTAGGTGCTTTAATTTTTCTGGTTTTGGTACTAGAATTATAATGGTCTTTGTCCAATCAGCTGGTTAAGCTTCCCTTGTAATTCCAGAGTTTATTATATGTACTAAGAAGGACTTTCAGTGCTTTAGAACCGAGGTTTTTAACAAACTCAGGGAAGATTAGGTCGGGAATGGGTTGTTTTTTTAGCTTTTGTATTTCTTATGGCTTCATTTAGTTCCTTTACAAGGAAATTTTTGTGTAATATAGTGTCTATTGCTTTGTTATGCAGGAACTAGTTCTTTAGTATAGGAATTTTCTGTTTTCTTGAAAACTGTGTAAGAGTGTACTGTGATACAAAATAATTGTTGAAGACCTTGGCATTTTGTCAGTTGTCTTTGTTACCAACTATGAAGGGTTTTGATTATTTGGTTTGGAACTTGTTGTTTAGGGAATTAATAAGTATGTATTCTCAGTTTTATAGTCAATAGCATTGAGAAATTCCTTCAAGGATCTTTTCTTGACTGTGTTTATGGCTCTTTTCATAATCACAGCTGTCTTTCTCCAATCAGTCATATCCTGTGGGAGTTATGTTTTCTTCCTTGCCCTTTCTCTGTTTTTTTCTTTTTCTTTTTTTTTCAGAGCAGTTAATTCTTGGTTCCAGTAGAGTTTATAATTTGTTTCTTTGCCTCTTAAAATATGTGTTTTGGCACATCTTTTGTTGATTAGTAGTTACATTAAACAATAAATGGTGTAAAACCATTGCAAACCTCACCCATCTCCAAAACTAAATTAAAGCTAATCAAAACTGATTGTCACCAAAAATGTCAGTTCGTTAGTTGTCAATAAAAAAGTGAAAATGTACTGTGGATGCTGCCTTAAAAATATATTTAACTAAGGACTTAAACTTACTTTGCTTGTACTATATATACAATATTCTATTTCATTAAAATTGAGGTTTTAATGACAGCAATTGAGTTAAATTTTTTTAAATTCCTGAACCATATTTTTTTTACTGTGACTTTTTACATAGGTTTGCTTCATAAATTTTCACATATAATTTGAATGAAATGTATAGCCAGTTTTCGAGAAATTATATATTTTACAACATCCTCATAACAGGTTTTGTTTTTTACCGATAACGCATGACCCGGCATTTTTAGGAAAATTGTGACTCATACGTTTTGTTTGGGTCCCTAGAAGCTAGTTAGTTGTGAAGAGGTCTAAAGCTACTCTGTCTCCTGTCACTATGACCCAAATAGATCTTTTGTGACATCCTTAGATGCTATACTTGAGCAAAAAATTTTCAAAATCATTAATACCAATTTTTATAGTAATCTTTTGTTTTTCTTATGGCAGCTATTCCCAAATTTTGAGTTATCAACAAAATTTAAAAAACTCCTGAGATATGGGAAATATATGCCCATATAAGGCATTTTATTTAAATTGGTCCATACATTTGGACTGTAGAACACTGCACATATGTAGACAGATATCATTCCAAAAACCATTTTATTGGACTCAGAGGATCTCAAAACAGATATATCCGCAAAAAACACATTGATTTTTTTGACCCATCACAACTTTCTCAATACTATGTAACCCTCGTGGGCTTACTTACAGTGTGTACAGACGTTACAATTCAAAGGGCCCCTAGCTGGATCTACATCTTTTTAAATCTAGTCTTGGGTTAGTTCTCTCTCCTTCATCTTTCATATCATTTCTCTCTTAATCAGCTCTTTCTTGTTCTCTTCCGATCCTAACATTATTAGAAAGTGTAGGGCAGTGTTCGTTTATTTTATATCTTCTTTTTTGTAATGTATAGAAAAGATGATCGAGAAGATGAAAGATGATCCCTATATGTGAGAAAGTAAAAACAATAACTGACATTTCAGATCCTCGTCTTTTCCCCAAATACAACCTGGATCCAATATATCAAATTGTGATCTTAAAAGGATTAAATTCTTAAATGCAAATTTATAATAGTTTTGTTGCAATTTCAAACCAGATCCATTTTAATAGAGATTTCATTCTATTTAGGCTCCAGTTGAAACTGCTTGGTCATTTATACCAGAAGGCTTACACTGGCGTACATTGTGTTGTATCATCATGGTATCCTGCGGTATGTGTATGTTAATGTGGTGGTCATTAAAACTAAAGCCAACGATGTCTCATCAGAAGAGGATGTATTACTTAACTCTACGGAACCACGTAGTCAATGTAATCTTATTCAAAAAGGTAAATCATTTTAAACTGTTTTTATAAAAATACAAATTTTTAATTATGTTATTTTTAGAGTTTAAATATTTTATATGTGTTACATTTTACTAATGAAGTTATCTAATATCTATTTACTTTTATTACACCTTGAAATGTCCACTAACATAATTTATATCAACCTAAAATTCACGAATCAGTGAAATCAATATCATACAGTAAAAAAATGGTCATTTGTGTTTAAAACTTGCACAAATGTATTGTTAAGAATGGATTCTTTCTACTCAGATGGTTTTCTGTTCAGTAGACTTAAGTTTGCGTACTTGAGTTTGTAACCTAACCAATCCTGATTTTGTTTTGTATTGTTTGCCAGCTGATTGTTAATGTGTGTGTGTGTGTGTGTGTGTGTGTGTGTGTGTGTGCGTGTGTGTGTGTTAGAGAACATAGCCTCTTAGTTCATACTGTAATAGTCATTTAGCAACGGATATCACTCAACAAATATTATCATATATATTCAAAATTGATTACAAATACAATAGACTCACAACTATCTGACCTAATGTAGCGGTCGGCTAGGCCGGATAATAAAAAAGCCAGATGTTGAGAGTAAATCCACTTCCTTTGGAATCAATACCCAAATTTGTGATAACTAAACAAACATCAATAGCATTTTATAGCAGATTTAAATTTATGTCTATAGACTTTGATCATAGAATTAATGTTAATTTGACCTAATTACTAGAGGAAAGTAAAATAAAATGATGAAAATATTTATAAAATTGTAACATTTGTTTAAAAATGTAACAAAGATTAGTTGTATTGGATAACATATAAAAACATTATCACTCATTTGAAAATTAACAAAATAAGTGTACACCAATAGAAACTGAACAGTGCATAAACAACCAATAGCATGTAGATATCCTCTACTAGCTGTACTGTAAAATAATAGAGTCTTAATTTTATTGTACTTATTTAAAAAAAGTTACACACGTCACACAGCTACAGTGATCTCTTGTCAATAAAGCAATTAATTCTAAAGGCAAACACATGTAATTACTTGGGATATAAAAACTTTTCAGATAACGTTTACTATGGATATAAGTCCTATACTTCATAAGGTCTTACAATCGAAAAGTATGATAAATTAACTGTTTGACTAAATTTTTGGATCCAAATAATATTATTTATACATCCTGAGCCCAATAATTGTGAGTCTACTATGTATATAATGTATGTCTTTGTTAAATTTGAAATTTTGCATCTAAAGTATACTCTAACTAATATTTTTTGTTAGTCAGATGATGAATATTTTATGAATTTAAATTATTAATGGTCGAGTTCAGAGTAAAATAAAATAGAATTGAACATTTAAGATACCAACACCAATGGGTGTATACTGAACTTCTTGTATTGTTAAACATACCAAACCAGGTAGAACCCACCGGTCAAACCAGCAACCCACTAGAGTTTTTAACAATTAAAAACTACTATCATCAGATGATCTTAAGAAAGACAATATTGACTCGAAAGTCCTGAAAGCTCTGTGTGCATATTTTGGCCATATCTTTGGACAAGTTTTTCATTTTTATTTATTTGTTCCAAATTTTGGGGGTAGAAAAAACTCAAAATTATGATTTAATCAAAATCGGCTTCAATGGTTTTCATCAAGTTTTGCTCAAGTGTACTTTAGATATTGGTCATCATTTCTCCAAAGTACTTGTTTGTGGTTTGTGTAATAAAAAATTTAAAAATCGTCATGAGGCTGTTACAAAATAATAAAGTATTTGCCAATTTCGTTCAAGTTTTAGTGAAATGTGAAGATTATTGACTCAAACTCTTGTAAAAAATTGCAAGTAAACAAAATATTATTATTCAATAATAACTGGCAAAAAACTAAAAATAAACTTTGACCACCATCATTCAAATCTTAATTTTAATGAAATACAACTTGTGCTGAGGACATGTTTAGGCTCTTTTTAAATATAATTTAATCGTATATAACAAAATCGTATACTGGTATCGCTACGTGGATGATGTCCTATGTCTTTTTAACGGTACTACGAGACAGTTAAAAAATTTCTTTAAATTCATTAATTCTGTTCATAAACGTATTCAATTCACTATGGAAATTGGGGAAGGAAATAACATCAATTTTCTTGATCTAAATATCAACATAGAAAATAATGTTCACTCTTTCAAAATTTTTAGAAAACCTACATATTCAGATGCTGTTATTCCAGCATATTATAACCACCCCATTAACCATAAACATGCCTCCTTCCATAGCATGATTCATAGACTTATAAGCATTCCCTTATCTCCTACAGATTTCCAGAATGAATTGAATACTATCAAACAAATTGCAGTCAATAACATGTACAGTACCAAATTAGTTGATAATATTTTAAATAAAAAATTAAAACGTAAACTATGTGATTCTCTATATAATTCTAAGTACAATGAAAAAGAAAACATCAAATATTGTAAGGTTAATTTCATTGGAAACACTAGTTATAAAGTTGGAAATTTAATATCTAATACAAATCATTATAAACCTGCGTTTTATTGCTCTAGAAATATAGGAAAATTAATTATTAACAATAAGGATAAGAGAGATAGTTTAGAAAATAGTGGTGTGTATAAAATTTCTTGTAATGATTGCAATTGTGAATACATAGGTCAATCCGGAAGGTCAGTTAAGAATAGAGTTAAAGAACATGTACAAAGTTGGAAGTATGGCAAATCTAATTCAAATTTTGCAAATCATTTATTAGACACAGGACATAATTTTGATCCTAAGTTAAACGTTAAACTTCTGCATATGGAACAAAAAAGTAGGAAACTCAATAACCTGGAATGTTTAGAAATTAACAGATCAATTTTAAAAAACCATACTTCCAACTTAAATGAACAAATACATCTTAACTCATCACCACTATTGAGATCTATTATGTAACCTTTGTTTTCTAAAACACCCCCACTTCCATCCCACAGGTCATTGACCTTTCTTTTGTCATTTCTCAACCCCTTTACTCTTCTATCCTTTCCTTTTGTCTCACATTTTTAGTTTAGACTTGTTTTGTTTTCAATTTAGTTGCTTGAAAATGCCTAATGGCGAAACATATGTCGCAATTAAAGCTGTTTTGTGGAATTAAATAATCATCTCATTATTTCTTATTAAATATTATTTTTTTATTTTTTTTTCATATATGGCATCCATGGTGAATTTTCACTTTTTTTATCGATAACGTACCAAAGTGATATTGGTGATGCTTAGTTTTGGTTACTTTTTACTTGATTTTGGTGATGGGTAAGTGGGAAAGTTTGTGCAATGTTTTTGCAGCATTTCATTTAATCTATTTTTGACAATTTTAATATTTTGTTTCAGCAACTCTTCTATAATGAGTATCTGGAACAAAGTGTTGGTTCTCATGATTTGTGAAACTCATCCATCAACGAGTATGAACAAGTTCCTTCCAGCATGCCACAGAAGATTGTCATGAAAAGGCAAACCAAAGTATTTTATTTTGAATTTGTTTGATGTTAATATTTCGTTCATGTTATTGCATTTAATTTAAAAAAGATATTATAATTCTTAAATGTTTTGTTGTTGTTGTTTTTGTTGTTGTTTGTTTAAAGGTGAAAACCTAACTACAGTATCACCATCGCTTTAAAAAAAAAAAGAAGATAAAAGTAGAGAACTTCTAGTCCACGAATCCTCTAATAGTGTCATATTTGGAAGAGAACAAGAGAACCCTGATCGGAAAGATTAAAGAGAGGAAGATTAATCCTAAGACTAGATAAAAAAAGATGTAGATCAAGCTAATAAACTTTGGGATTGCTATATAAGTAAGACTCTGTAGGGATGTTATTTTGTAAGCAAATAAATGTGAGGCGTATTAAATATCAAGCTCAGTTCAAACAAAGAATTGCTTATAAACTAATTGCTTAAGCGTTGTTGTTTTTTAGAACAATTTTTTGTTCAGTAAATATTGTTATAAGAAAAATCAACATAAGTTATAATCTCATCCTTCAGGAGGTCGCTTATAGTGAGTATAAGTGTGACAATCGCAAAGTCCCCATGGTTCTACATCTTTCTTCATGTAGTCTTGGGTAAAATTCTTATTTTTCATCTTTCCTATCAGGTCAGCTTGACTAAATTATGTTCTATTCCGACCTGGCGCTATTAGTGTATACGAGGGGTTTATTTTTATTTTTATTTACCTTTAAACAACAACAGAAAAACAAATATGATCTCAGTTTAAAGTTCATATAAATTAAGTTTGTATACGTTATGTTACTCAACTATTTTTATGTACTCTAATGTTCCTGCTTATTTTCTATGTTACATTTAATTTAGAATTGGATAGTTTTTCGGAAATTGTTATTTCTTTACCCAGCAATAGCCTCATACGGAAAAGTCATTAGTTGTGCACTGTCTAACAGACCGTGTGTGTGACCCAGTAGACAAATGCGCATTAGATTCACAGTACATGGTGGAATGAGCGTCTCATCCAAAAATATGGACTGGGATATGTTTCCCCCACATATGAAAATAAATGGATGGATAATACATTTTAAACATTCCAATATGAGCTTTATTTATTTAAATATTTGTTATATTATTTATTAAGGAGGTAGTTAGAAAAATATTGTGACGTACTTATACCTTTCCAAAACAAACTTATTTTTACTCAGCTCCTTAGTGGACTAAAATGTTCTTTCCTATGTGCCACAAAATAATGTTTTGAATGCCCAAATAATTTAGTATTTCAATAAGTATATTATTATGTTTATTTATTTTATTTTTTTTTTATTATTTTTTATTTGCTTCAAGTCATCTTATTTTACACTTCACATTGTTAGATCTCGCTTAGAATTCTTTCTTTACTCATGGAGATTTTGTTATTTTTAAACAAATAATTTGCAGTTTGTGTTTTTAATTTACAAAGACAATTTATTTTTGTTCTTAATCTCATTAATAATGTTTGTAAACAGAAGGCATAGTTTATTACACTGTAACCCTAGCAGTGATGAGCCATAAAATGAGCCGTAAAATTCATAAAACATATTCAATTTCAGTTAAAAAGTTTTATATATCAAAATGTTCATAAATCTCCATAGAACCGGTTTGTTTATATATAAATAAAAATGTTCATACATTTTTGAATATTAACACAGAAGAAAATTGCAATTTAATTTTTTTAATTTTAATTTTCAATTTTTATAAAAATATAATTACCCTAATGACAATTAAAAGATGCAAAATATAACCACGGTTATAGGCGAGCGGTGCACCCCCAAAAAGACACATAAAAAAAACGAGATGACCGACAACCAAAAAGACGCCAGATTGAAACCTATTGGGATCCATAAATCATGTCATTGCAAACGAAAAACCTTAATGACATTTTTTCGTTCCGGTGGTTAGTAATTTGTTATTAACCAAAAACTTGCAATAATTGCGATAAATTGTACAAAAAGAAACACTTTTTGACTCTTGTTGTTTGTTTTTTTTTTAATGCTTCGTTTTCAAGTTACGAGCAATTAAAGGTCGAAAAATGACTAAAAACCGCAATTTTCAAAAAAAAATTCTCCGCTTTCAAAGTTTTTTTTTTGTAGTGCAAATTACTCGTCAGAGGATCTACTTTCAGGCTATATTTTTTTAAATCTCGATAATTAATTTTTTCCTTGTGAGATTTGCAATAAAAAATCATGAAATTTGCGGATTTCTAGGCATATTTATCGTGAAGGGAGTGAGTGAAATATTCATTAGGTGAACATTCTTTTTGAGATAATTGTCTAACAATGTATGCTTTCATCTTTTTGACTCGTGCCATTTTATCGGGAAATCCTTTAATTTTTATCTGCACACGTTTTATTGCCGACAAATAACTATCGAGTCATTTTTATGAAAAACTTTTTTAGTTTTGAATTACGTTTTTTTGCAATTACAAACACAAACATTAGATTCAGGTGAAAATCAAATAAATATAATGTTTTAAAAAGGAAATACACATAGTAAAAAGTATTGATTTATTTATATAAACAATATATTTACATATACTCAATTAGAACTATCACTGAATATTCTAACTACTATAAAATAAATCCTCACTGTCACAGTCATCTCTTGAATCAATATGATTATCTGACATTTTGTCGAACATGTGCAAAGATCGCAGCATTTGAAACCTTGGGATAGACAAGAACACATTTCTTCGGTTTCGCACGGCGACTTTCCGCTGCAGGAACAAATGAATTTCTGCAACATTTCTATGGCTGTATCTCCTTCGAAATGATTAATGTATAATACCTTTATTGTTCAATATCCATCCGTATTGAGTTGGATCAAATGATGTTACATTTTTAAATCTTGCTTGAAACCATTCGTTTACTTGTTTCTTGTTTCTATTTCATTTTGCATTTTTTTTTTCTAAGGATAAATTATAAATTTTTCTGACAAAGTAATGGTTCGGAATATTATTTAGACAAACTAAATCTGGCAAGCCCACTTCAGAATAAAATACAATATCATAATCGCTGGCCAAGTGTAAAATTTTTGATTTAAGATAAGACGAGCTTCCTGTAAATTGTTCTCCGTTATTGTTACAAAAGAATACTTCCGAAAGTAGAACAAATTTCTGTGAGTGATATAATTTCATAAATAATAAATCTTTCTTTGAGGTTGTTAAGTGTAATTTTCATTATATCATTATAAGAATATCTCGCTGAATTTTCCTCAGTGGGAATACAATTATTACTTTTTTTCAAAACCAGGAGTTTTAGAAACATTGCTTTCACTATTAGAATTACAATTAACGCTGATTTCATTTTTAGAAGAGTTTGATTGTTTTGGTGAACTTTCTGATATCTTTCTGGTTGTTTCAGTATTTAAGACTTCCTTTTTCTTTTTTTTTAGATACAAAACTATTATAAACATTGATTTTTATGATAGCGAGCTTCTACCGATGACAAGTCAAACTCACCCAGTACTTCCAGACGACGTTGTACCTCCAAATCATTTTTTCTTACTGCAGCTTCTAAGATTGTGTTTTTTATATTTCTCCAGCTGATACTCGTTGAAGAACTGAATTTCCTTTTTTTTTCTAAAAGCCACAGAGAAAACACAATGATTGCCAATCGAATTCTGTTAAAGTTGAATGAAGTATATTTCTCGGACATTGATCTTGTGTTGAATTCTCTACATTTCTTTTTTTAGTTAAAGACGAGATAGAAGATTTTTCTTTATTCATGGTAAAATAACATTTGTCATCATAGACTAGCTATTCGGAATAATAAATAATATATAGCAAACAATAAGTTAAATAGCGAAAGAAAAGAAAAATGTTTTCTGATATCTAACCTGCAATTTTGTACAGCAACGAATATTTATAATACTTCGTACATTTTATGAACAATATATTAAAATGCTGTGACAGCAGTAATATTGTAAAAAGTATACAGCACGTTTTAAATTAGGATAATAATTTGCACTGTTAACACATGAAAAACTCCTTAAATGATGTTATGAAGTAACTTGTGCAGTTTACAAACTGTTGCTGTTTAATCCACTATGCGTGTTTATGCAGTTTTAACAAGTGAAGATCGCACAGGCAAGACTCGCGAAGGCGTGGTTGGTTTGAATTTGTATCGGATATCTGTATATATGAAAATCCAATATTCTTTATGCTTCAAAAGAATATTAATAGTTAATCAAAAATATTAGTTTTATTCGTAAAATTTGTGAATGTTCTTCATAAAAACGGCTCGATAGTTATTTGTCGGCAATAAAACATGCGCAGATAAAAATTAAAGGATTTCCCGATAAAATGGCACGAGTCAAAAAGATGAAAGCATACATTGTTAGACAATTATCTCAAAAACAATGTTCACCTAATGAATATTTCACTCACTCCCTTCACGATAAATCTGCCTAGAAATCCGCAAATTTCACGATTTTTTATTGCAAATCTCAAAAGGAAAAAATTAATTATCGAGATTTAAAAAAATATAGCCTGAAAATAGATCCTCTGACGAGTAATTTGCACTACGAAAAATCAAAAAAAAAACTTTGAAAGAAGCGGAGAATTTTTTTTTGTAAATTGTGGTTTTTAGTCATTTTTCGACCTTTAATCACATGTAACTTGAAAACGAAGCATTAAAAAAACAAACAACAAGAGTCAAAAAGTGTTTCTTTTTGTCCAATTTATCTAATAAGTCGATCAGTGTAACGATTTTTTCATTTCTCTTAATTTTGCAAGTTTTTGGTTAATAACAAATTACTAACCACCGGAACGAAAAAATGTCAAAGGTTTTTCGTTTGCAATGACATGATTTATGGATCCCAATAGGTTTCAATCTGGCGTCTTCTTGGTTGTCGGTCATCTCGTTTTTCTATGCGTCTTTTTGGGGGTGCACCGCTTGCCTATTTTAGGAATCAGCTAATATATACACATATATAATTATTGATCATATCAAAAATAAAATAAACTATGAACCTTTAATATCATTATCAGATATGAAATCTATCTGTAGGATATCAACTGATATATCACTATCAATGTCGAATATCATTCAACCTGTACAGATCCATTTGATTTATTTACAGATAATACATTGAAATAACTATTTATTTACTAATGATTATACATAAGTTATAATATAACAGAAAGTAAGTCCTATTCAAATGTAGGCCCAAATTTACTGTAAAAAATGTCACCAGACTGTGTATAATTTGGGTATAACTTGAGAAAGTTACTGTTCAAATATGCTCTCAACAATTTTAAACTATATACACACTCATATAAAACAAAAAACTAAAGTAGAAACACAATACAGACTCAAGAATTAAGAGCTTCTTACAAAAGTAAAGGGCCTATGATGTCATAAAAAACTTTTTTTAAAGCAGTTTGTATATAACTCCTAAAATTTCAACTATATATAAGTACAAATAATGATAAATTAACAACATTTTTTTCAGGTATAATATTGTTTACAATGACTTCATATAGCTAGTTGGTATATAAATCTTCGACACATTTCATGATGCTATCACTGCTAGGGTTAACAAATCAACTAATATGGTACTGTATTCATGCGGAAAAATTACTTTTAATAAATTGAAATTAATTTAGCATTTATATATTGAACTCTGTATGTGTCTAGAAGAGATCTCATTTTAGAAACTTTTAACTCAGAAAATATTTATCATTTAAATGATTCAACTTTATGTTTAGACTTTGTATTTTATTGTATTTTCTAAAAGGTTATTTTTTATTAGGCTGCTGAGGAACCAACAAGACTAATTAACATAGTTTAAATACATTTTATAGATCTTTAAATGAAAC
Organism: Aphrophora alni; assembly: GCA_963513935.1. NCBI lineage: Eukaryota > Metazoa > Arthropoda > Insecta > Hemiptera > Aphrophoridae > Aphrophora > Aphrophora alni. Next base: position 117,354,900 of record OY740765.1, read on the forward strand.
TTAAGGTTGCGGATTATATATATATATATATATATATATATATATATGATCATCGTAGCTGTGTCACAACATCGTAACACCTAAATCATCATGTCATCATTGTCACTGTACGTATGTAGCTTTTGTTGAGAGTGACCCCATCACAAGTGATCTTGATAATGCTAATATACTAAAGCCTTATTTATTCAAAATTCTGGTTTATCCAAAAAAAGTTTTGAGAAAAATAATATATTTTTTCGTTTAAAATGTTGTTATATACAGTAATTGAGCATATCATCACAACTCCCCTTGCTTGTTGTCTTGTTTATGTAATAAATACAATGCATATACAGTAATACAATAGCTAACATTGTACTTTTGTATGTTAGCTGCACAGCACATTAACTTGAGGGGAGACTGTATGACAGTGCTGAGCATAAGGATAATATGGTGAGTGGGATTGTACTGTTGAGCCACATTTGTGACAGGTGGTTTCAATTCAGTTACTCGATTCAACGGTTATAATAGCATAGTTATTCAGCAGTTGTTTGTATCCAGTGGTATTTAAGTTGATTGTTGGTGTTTCCTTTTTTTAAATCAGTTTGTACTTGTGCGAAAATCAGTTTTTTTACTTGTGGTAAAAAAATATATACATAAAAATAAACAAGATCGTTGTTACTATGCAAAATAAATTGGAGGCCATTTTTAACATTGACAAGGGTGAGACATTAATAAATGTTGCTGAGAAATATAGGCTGGGTATTTTCACTGTTAGTGAAATAGAGATCAATTTGAAGATTTTTATGTAATTCATGGAAAAATATGTAGCCGGAAATGCCAAAAAAATAGTGAGCTGAAAATATATAAAGTATCGAAAAGTCATCTAGAAATAAAGAATTTAATGCAATGATAAAAGAGATCGAAGGCTGTGAAAATCTACAAGAGGAAGAAGTATCTCAGTGAATAAATATAGACAAAAATGATCCTGGATATCAGGTTCTTTCAGAGGATGAGTTTGTCTATAAATGTTCTACTAACAAATCCGTAGAAATAGACAAAAGCTATTTTGAAAATTTTAGAATTTGATTTTTTTTTTATCAATTGTTATTCACATTTATACTAGAAAACGTTTGTAATACTTGAAAAAAATGTAAAACAAAATTTTCTATACTCAATTGGACTTTGAAGTGAAATTTAGCCTTCGATTTTTGTGTGTTTTTTGTTCTTTGCCATACTGACTCCAAAATTATTTTTCAAACTTTTGTTTCATTACACTACTAAATTCTATGAACCTTTCTGAATATAATGATATATAGAAGTTGGTTTTCCATAAATATTACAATTTTTGGTGAATTTTGAAAATACATTCAACAAATTTCCATTTTTCATAAAGCAATTTCTGTATTTTTGAAAATGTAACAATTTTTTTCCTCTATATATATTCACAAATATATTACAAATCTCTAGTAATAGTTGAAAAAATTCCAAAAAAATTTTTGTATGGTGTACATTACCATTTCTGTTAAATTCTTCCCTCCGTTACTTTCCGATTGTTGGCTATTTGACATTATAACTAAATTTTTTACATCTAACTTTTTTTCCTTTACACAGCTAAACTCTATGCACCTTTCTGAATATAATGATATATTGAAGTTATGTTTTCCATAAAGGTAACAATTTTTGGTGATTTTTTGAAAATAAGCCTAACAAAACCCCTTTTTGTGTTTTTTTTTTAAATGTAACAAATTTTTTTTTTTTTCCTAAATATATTCACAAATATTACACAAAACTTTTGTATATCTTGGAAAAAGGTGGTAAGCTATTGATTTTGGATGATACAGGTTTTTCTGAAAAATGTTAACTTCATTTTTTGACATCTAACATACTTACTCCAAAACCGTTTCAAAAAACAAAAAATGTATTACATAGATGAATTCTATGCATCTTTCTGAGAAAAATGATGTCTTATAAGTTAGGTTTTGTATAAAAATAATATTTTTTATTAATTTTTAAACAAACGAAGAAAATTAACATTAACATTGAAGGGTTACATGTAACATAAAATAAATAATTATGTTGTATCTGTAATTTTTCGAACAAATTATTTGATTTTGCACTTAGTCTTTACATACAATTATGAAGAAAAACTGCAAATTTGGTTTATGTAAAATGGGTCTGGTCTCATTAACTTCATATAATCGAGGTTTTGTGTACTTCCATTCAGGACTCCTTATTTGGTATAGCATTAATCGCAGTTACCCATCATATCTAGTGAAACATCTGCACTCCAACATCTGCAACATGTGCAGTAGGACAAATGTATCTCAGTACCTGATGATCGTACCATGTAAATTGTGTTTAAAGATCTATAAAAAATAATTAAAATATAATGATATTACTTAAATTTTTTTAAAGTTGTTTTCTCTTCTAAAAATGGAATAACTTTGTAAATTAATTTATTTGTATTTTTCACAATTTAAAATTTTATTTTTAATGGCAGATTGTGTTGTTAAACTTTTTATTTCATGAATCGATAGTTGTGTTTAGAAACAAATTTATACTTGTTTCTTTAATATAAATGTCAGTATAAGAGATTGCATGAAATTGTTAAAAATATGTATGCCTTTAAAAATATTGTATTTTAACACATTATTTGCTACTTGTTGACTATGTTATTTATATGATTCCAATATTACATTATTAATGTATTTGTAATACATTTTTGTAAGAAATATGTTCTTATTATTTGAACCTTAAAAACACCCTTAGATATCAATGTTAAACAAAATCTGTACACTGGTTTCAAAGACATTAGTTCTTATGGTAATATAGAGAGACAGAAATTTTGTAAAAACCATCATTCTGGACTCATTGCCCAAAATAAATGTTTCAGAATGGAATGAAGATAAGGCAAGTAACTACATGTAACAATCATAGCATGGCTGCATAGTTCAGTACAGAGTAGGTGATCGGATCGGGGGAAATGCAAACAGGGTACACTTGAACATGTAACATATTAGCAAGTAATGTGATTTTATTAATAACTCCAATAATGTCTAACCCTCCAACATATCAGGAACTAACTTTGATAATTTAATTTGACAATTAATAATCAGTGATCTTTTGCAGATGTTAACCCTAGTCCATGGTATATAAGCCCATCTGTGCCATTAACAAATAAAAGCTGGTCATGTAATGTTACAGCCCCTGAGAAAATGCTGCTGCCACTTCTTACTCAATTGTATTCAATCACTGTAAAATTTAGAACACACTAGTGAAAATACAAATAATGGCTGCAGTGCAAAAGGAAGCCATCTTGTTCATCGTGGAACTAGAATAGAGATTTCATTGTGGAAAGGTCACTGGATCACAGATTCTAATTAAAATATAATTAATATGTATAAAAGTTCGTCACGTGATTCACTTACTGTGATAGAAATACTACCGCTGTTTCAGATGCCTCAAGCATTCATCATCGTGTGTGATATCACTCATGAGAGGTCATCATAACATTAAATAATTGTTATGAACACAACATGTATGCACAATCATCGTTCGAAATTAGTTGTTAGTACCGGTACTGGGTATGGAGGTGAGTCTAGTCCTTTGTTCGATGTCATTCTCTTATATGCTATATTCGTTATGAAATCAAATATTGAGTTCTAGTTAAAAGACAGTTGATAGTTTAGAACATTATGTGCATCCAGTTTTACTACTTTATAAATTTCAAACTCTTCAGTCTATCTCATGTACCTACTTTTTTCACAGAATTTTATCAACTTCATATTGGTTACAATTCTGTGTATTTTTGTTCAAAATTGGTTGTAGGTTTCCTGAATATTTTAAATGTGAGGTGGTCAAACTTTTTTGAGATTGTGACATCAAAGTAATTCAAACTATCGTTACAATAAACATAATATACAGGAATCCTAAAACTACAAATCAGACTATACATTCTCATCACCCCATGCAACAGAAAATGACCACATAGCATAATTTTGTTCATAGACTTTTGACATTTCCTCTTTCCACAAATTATTTCAACTACAAAATACAGATTTAAAAACACATAGCGATAATGGTTACATGAGCTCCATAATTTATACCATAATCCATAAACATAGAACAAAAATGGTAACAAAATGCTCACACTACATAATACTAATAAGGAGAAGAAAACATTTGTCTACAGAATTTGGTAATTTCTTGAACACACCTTGCAGAATGAATATTGTCACCATGTCTTTCAACACACATAATAAATTACTGACAAAACAAACAGACCGTCACAAAAACAAAGACAAAGAATTTAGTGATAAAACAGGTGTCTACAAGTTGATATGTGATGACTGCCACAAATATTATACAAGACGGCTTCAATATAAATACTGCCAGCTTCAAACAAAACACACATGATAAAATTACGTCCTAACCCCTATAAACAATTTACATCCATTCTACCAATTCACATAAAAAACCTTACATTACAATATAAACACTGCCAGCTTCAAACAAAACACACATCATAAATTACGCCCCTAACCTAACATAATCCATACAAATAATTTACAACCAATTCACATGAAAACCCTTACATTAAAATATAAATACTGCCAACTTCAAACAAAACACAATACACACGTCATAAAATTACACCCTAACCTAACCTATTATTATTATTATTATTATTATTATTATTAAGACTGGGGAGAGTGTTTTAAAAGCGCCTCCTGCACTGCGACCTAATTAGATCTTTTGTGCCCTCCTCTTGTTGGACTCAGGAGAGATCTATGTCTTTGACAAAATTGATCAAACCCCTGGTCGGGAGGTTTAGTAATTCTTCTTCCGAAATGAAGATAAATTCTAGAAATTTATGTCATTTTAGGCATAAGGCCAGGCACTCCATGATGATGTGTTCCATGCGTTCCACCTCTTCACCACAGTACCTGCAAGTGTCATCATCCACCAGGCCCATCTTACTTAAGTGATACCTGCAATGGATATGTCCTGTTAGTATACCACAGAGGAGTTTTAGCTCTCTTCTGCTTAGGTTTAGCACCTTCCCTCTCTTTTTATTAGGGCTAAGGAACTTCTTGGAATGTATAAGACCCGGCAATGCATTCCAGGTTCTGTTGATTATTTTGTGGGCCCAGTTGGTAATAACCTCCTGGTAATCCCTAGGGCCAAATCCATACATAGGAGATGGCCCTGTAAAGGGTTTAGATGCACCAAGTTTTGCTTGCTGGTCTGCTTCCTCATTGCCTGCTATTCCCTCATGCCCTGGCACCCAGACAAGTTCAACTTTATTCTTGTCCGCCAGCTGGTTTAGGTCCTGATGGCACTCGTGAAGCATCTTTGATCTCAAGTTGTTACTTTGAAGTGCTTTTAATGCCGCTTGACTAACCGATATAATGCTAATTTTCTGTGTTAACCTAACCTAACCCATACAAACAATTTACCAACCATTCAACTAATTCACATGAAAAACTTACATTACATTATAAACACTGCCAGCTTCAAACAAACACACATCTAAAATTACGCCCTAACCTAACCTAACTCATACAAACAATTTACAACCAATTCATATGAAAAACCTTACATTACAATATAAACACTGCCAGCTTCAAACAAAACAATAAACACATAATAAAATTATGCCCTAACCTAACATGTACAAATAATTTACAACCAATTCACATGAAAAACCTTACATGTTATGTTATGTTGTATATTTTTATTTGATAATTAGTTTTAGTGTTGTTATTGATCTTAAAAATTGTGTTATTGTTTTTGTGTCATTTGTATGGAGCATCTCCGTGCTCAATTTTGTGAAGGTGATAATGACCGCAATGGTTTTACGCCTTAAAACCCCGACAAAACAAAAAATTCTCACAAGCTGATGTAAACATGCTGATAGAAATTTTTTCTCTTGTAAGTTTTGTAACCTTACATTAAGAAGCGAACTGGCGAAAAGTAACATCACCATTATATTTAGTAAATACACATTTAAAATCAAAGATAACTTGGATCATAGTTTATAAACTAATTTGTGATAAATGTCTTAAATAATATATAGGACAAACTGGCTATTTGTTTAAGAAGAGATTTAGCAAAAATATAGTTAATAAAAATGTCAACTTTTTAAGGTCTAATTTTGTTACACACTTGGTTGGTTTTGACCATATTTAAACAGACTTCCACACTAATTTGAAAGTGTCCACATTATGTGCAAGGGTTGTTATATGAGTGTGGCTGAAAAATATTAAATTTATAAGATAGTAATGTTGGAAAACCCAAAATACATTTTTGGAGAGATGAAAACTGATATGTTTTATTTGGGTCTTTAGAGGCTACACTTGAGCAAAAATTGATCAAAATCTTTTGAAATGCTTTTGCAAAAAACCTTCTTTTTTTCATATGGCAACTACACCCAAATTTTTGTTATAAAAAAAAGAGTTAATATGTGGGTAGAACAGTTGTAATTTAGTTGTACATTCAGCTTCTGATTATGGTGTTTAGGGAGGAGTTGGAGCACGCAATATATGGTACACTGACCTTGAAATTATCAGAAGTGGGCAATTAAATGGCAGCACAAGAACCACTAATTTCAGAATGTCAAACCATACTATGGAGATAGGATTATAAGGATGCAATATGACATGATGTCCTTGAAGTTACTAGAAGTAGGGTGTTAGATAGCAACACTAAAATCAATAGTATAACTTGGTGAACACCTGTAGCTAAATCTAACTTCGTAAAATATTGGGATCTTCCTAGTTTATCGAAAATATCAGTTATATTAGGTAGTTGAAATCTATCGTCTATTGTTTTCGCATTTCAGAAACAATAGACGAAACATCTGGTTTTTTGGTACAATCCAAACGGGTGAATTCCAGGGTGATCTAGATGGTCGAATTATTTTTTTGTTTTAACATATCCTGAATCTGATTATTTATATCTTTTTTATAAATTTCAGGGTATCGATAGCTTTGTCTATAAACTGGAATCTCAACTGTGGTCCTAATGGCAGGTTTAATTTGATTGGTAACAGTTAAATCATTTCCTTCCATGTTAAATATATCGACATATTCTTTTATTAACTTCATAATTTCTTCTTTTTTTTCCGAATTCATATGATTTGTCTTATTTTATTTAAATCTAATTTATTTTTTTAAATAATTGATGTGTTTTAAGTTGGCATTGGGTTGTTTGTTATTATTGATGTTAATAATTTCATAATTGTTTAAGGATTCAATCTTTAGCTCTTTTGGTGTAATTATTCCATCTTCCGTGTTACTATTGATAATTGGACATCTTCTGTCTCTTTAACAGTTACTAAGTAAAAAAAACTTGTTACTTTCTTCTTAAAATTTTCGTTAACAATGGGTGAGGTTTATTTTCAATATTTTGTCCACAAGGCTCTTTTGTGTTGAAATATAATATAGATATGTCTTTATCCGGTGTACTTAATTGGTTATTTATAAAATTTATATTTAATACTAACTCTTTCATGTTGTCTAATCCTAATAATATATCGAAATTGTTATGGAAATCAAATAGGTAGAATTTTGTTTCTTCTTTTCCTAACAAAGGTAACTTGCAGCTATATTTTTCTCTTGTAACACCATGTGTGGATATTACTTCAAACGGTTCATGCTTTATTGAATTTTTATGTAATGTAATTCAAATACTAGATTTTTCCTAATAAAATTTTGTGTGCTTTCAGTATCTATTATATCTTTAAATTAGTTTTTGGGTCGAAAAAATATGGTAACTCATTATTTTTATTATGGATATTAATTACTGCGAATTTGTTCCGAGGTTGGTATCTCCTAAAAAGTAGTAGTTTTCTATTCCACAAGCATTGAAAGTTTAATTCATCAAATTGTTCTTAAAAAGTGTCAAATTCAGTATTTGGATTTTTTTAAATAATTTTAATCGTTTGTTTCAAAGTTTACTTCAAATTCTTCTTCTATGGGTTTTCTTGTTAATTGATAAATATTCATAACTGGAATACCGGTTTGTTTAATCGAAATACTCAGTGGAGTCGGTTTGTATTGCTTTTGTTGCATATCTATTTTCTGTTGATTACTAAATGGTTTTGGTTGCATTGGTTTATTATACTATGGATTTTGGAAGTTTAGACAATGTGGTGGATTTTTAAAGATTTGATGGGACTGTTTGTGAAAGATTTTGTTTTGTACTGGTTTTTGTATCTTATTAGGTTTATTATACGCAGGCTTATTATTTTGTAATAGTTATTATTTTTAAATTGAAAATCATTAGTTATCATATTTAATGCTTCTTCTAAACTACCTGGATTTTTGTTTCCCATTAAGGATCCTATTGTTTCTTGCAAATCTCTCAACACAACACTTAAAGCTAGGCCCTACACGTATGTACATAGTATATCTCTAATGTTTTAAGGTTCTTTATTAATGAAAAATGCTATTTGTAGATTTAATAATTTTTTAAGTCTTTCGTTGAATTTAAAAGGTGATTCATTAACTTCCTGTTATAATTCTGACATTTCTAAATTTAGAGTATAACAATCTCTTCTATCTGAGTTAGATGCTATTAGAGTTTCCTAACTTCTGTCCAAGCAAATGTATTAGTATTTATTACTACACTTAAAGCTTGTCCTTTCAAAGTTTTCCGTATTTAAAGGTGACATACAATAATGATACAATTTTATCACATATGGAGATAAATCGACTGTGCATAGTTGGCTTACCATTATATTCAGGAATCATATCTAAATATACCTTTTATAGTATTAGGGTAGACATTTTGGTTATTAATTGTATTAGTCAGTTACTAATACATAACTTAACTAGATTCTTTTTCTAACACAATTATCCTAACACTAATTCAGAGAATATAAAAATATTTTATAATAATAATAAAAAAAAATAATATCTAAGCTTATTATTTTTATTTTGTTATAAAACAAAAATTTATTATCTTTTGTGTTAATTATTTATTTTAAATAATAATCTTTATTTAATTTTGCATTAATTATTATTTTTAATAATTATCCTTTTTATTAAAATTGATTTTCTCAATTTTACTTATTTCTGAAAATTAATTATTTATATATAATTAATTTCTTATTAACTACTTACAGGATCCACAAAATGCTCATTTTGGGCTTGGGTTGTAGCATGAAGAGATGTCTATATTTATTTCTTCTCTCTTCTTTCGGCGAGATGCCCTCTTGCTTTTTGCAGCTGTTCAAACAATCATGTGCATTGAAGTTCGAAACATTGTGGTTCTCAACGAATGACTGATATCAAAAGTCTTAATTTTCTCATAGAACTCCGAAGATATCTTCTTTTTGAAAAGCGTCTTTTTCTGAAGATGTCCTACCTACTGCGCCAGTTACGTATCCGGTTCGCCACGTTGAGTTTTTAAGAAACATTATTTAATACTAAAAACCCTATATTTATTATAACAAATAAGTGTCTTTAAATATTATAATAAATATTTCATACAGTTTATGTTCTCTTAAAGTGTATGGAGACATTTATTTCTTCCGTGCTGGTTGAATAGGAACTAATGATCTACGTCTAAGCTAGATGTAATACAATTATCCTTACGTTGCTAAACTAGTCTAACATCATAATTATTTATTCAAACTATACAATATTTGTTTACGTAACTTATATTAATATTTCAGGATCAAGATGACTTTAACCAACTTTATTATGCTTAATCTAAATAATTCTTTAAACTGTTGTATAGTCTTTATTAGCTTTTTAGTACTTTATATAGAAACGACAAAACAAAAACTGTAGAACTTTAGCTGTAACTTATGTAACTACTAAAAATGTTGACATTGTCGACGAAGAGCATCTAGTCTAGATAAATTAATTCTTTAGTGAGTTTGTGTAGTGATATTTATTTTCCTTTAATATAGTTACTTTACTCATTAATGTGGTTTAAATAATTAATAATAAAATAAATTTGTAGAAAGCTATTTCAAAAGCGATGTATTAATATAATTTTTTTCATTAATTTTACATTGTACAAAATTTAAAGTGGTGTAGTAATATTTCAAAGTTACATTGCTACAGTATCAAACTGGCTAATAAAATTGAATTTATCTGCCACAGAAAGGGTGTCGTATTGATTTGTATAAGAGTCTGAAGATTAATTTGGCTTGGATTGTAGTGTTAAAGCAGCAGCCTCTTCCTTATAGACTTCCTCCATTACATCGCTCATCAACTTTTGGAGCAAAGAGTTTCCTTTTTTTTAGGAACATCATGAATATATGGTATAAAGTCATTAAAATTGATAGTCTCCGTCTTCATTAAGAGATATTTTTTGTTCCAAGTACGGAACTTTTTACTTTCAAGTTCGAGTAGTTTTTCATCGAAGTTGGACTGTTCTTTGTTCAAGTGTCTTATTTATTTGACAGGGCTTTTAAAGGTTTTCTTTGGGGTTGAGGTGGTGGGAGTTCGTTGTTTACTATCACCTAAATTCTCGCAATGATTCCCAGAAGATGACGTGTCAATTGTTTGAGAATTTGGAGGTAGATCTGCCTAGTTCTCATGAGCAAACTCTTCGGCCAAATCACTAATTTAACTGTCTTCGTCACCTATCATATTTTCTTCCACATGTGGAACACTACTTTCCATTTTTCTCGATTTGATTGTGTCTGCCGAAAACAAAAGTTGTCTTAAAAAGGGCCAAAAAGGCAGTTTGGATTTATCTGCACCACTGTCAGTTTTGGTTTTCCCTTGCTTCATGAACTCCTTTTCGAAACGTATCCCTTAGGCCACGCTATCTTTTCTTAAGTACTTCCCTGAAACAAACAAAAAACTAATTTAAAACCTTGTTAATGTAGTTTTTTTTAAATTATGGGATGTATTGCTATACAATTTTTTCGTTATTAAGTAATTTTTTTAACCAAAGTATAAAGGGTGTGTTAGGATTGGCTCTCTAAAATATGCCTGGGTTCTTATTTTCAATTTAATATCATCAAAACAGTGGTTCAGTATACTAATTAATTTTTATTAACAATGACTATCTCCTATCTTATTATAATAATACAATATCTTTATTACTACTATTAATCCAGAATGACTCTAATTATTGTGACTCACAGATCTGATTCTACGTTATATTTTATTATTACTTGTGTCTGAAATAATTACAAGGTTTAGACACGAAGTTTGCTCACCCTGCTTGCCATTCATGGATGCTCATCTGAAGTCTCAAAACTCCTAGGTAACTCGTATACGCCAAGTCCGTCTGACTATCTTCCAGAATTATGCTCCCAGGATTCTCTTGCTCGCCAAGTCCGTCTGGCTATCTTCAAAAATTCCTGCAACACTTCCCTCGATTAATCTTGGCCCACTGACCAAGTTTTCTCCCACCCAAGGGTTTATATGTGTTTGTAGCATCAATGACGTCTGCCTTGCTTGCAAGGTAAGCAATTTCATCATTTTTTCAGGTCTGTCACAATAATTGTTGTCATACTGTGTTCCTAAAAAGAACTTAGACTATATTCCTAACTAAAATTATCCTAATTCCTAACATCACCGGCGCCCTCTAAACATCGTCTCGATGTTAAAAAAAAAACATGTCACTTTAGTCGTTCAAAATAGAAACAAACAAAATATACAAAACTACAAACAAAAATACATCACCACTATACCTAAATATTGCATCACAACTGACATACATATACTTCATACAAATAATCTCAAAAATAAAATAAATTTTTACAATTATTAACCATTTTCATAATTCTAAAACAACTTATGTCACATTTTTAATGTTTATACTTTCAAAACATACTATTTATATAACACACTGGTGTTCTGAAATTTAAATTTAGTTTAACATGATATGTTAAAACACATACCATAATATACATAGTAATTCATAACAAACCATGAACAATACAATTATTATTAGGCTACAAATTCAATGATGTCAATTATTTGCTGCCACCTTGCCAATTTATCCTTCCCATCAGCTCCATCTTCATGACGTGAATCAGCAGTTGAATGTGATTCTGAGAATAGACTCGTAGTTGCCAACATGTCACTTAGCCTTGAAACTATCAAGCAGTAAAAAAAAATTAGTTATCAATCTTACAACAGTCCTACACATGGGTTGCTGTCATTAAGCAAACCCCTAAGCAAACGTCATGTTTTAATTTCCTTGTAATTTAAAAAAAAATTAGTTACCCTCTGTGTCTAAAAATCATTGCACTATTCAACCCCCCTGGTTAGAGTCATTCTGTATTGTACATTAATCACAAACTTATATTATCATTTATTTTAAAATCTCATTACTTAAGTTATTATTATTCATGAACCTTCCTTTTTCATTAAAAAATTCTCAACTTGTTTGGTTTGCTGGGATAATATGCTCTCAAAACACTATTTATTACAAAAACAAACTTCATTTTTAATTACATACATTTCAAATTATATCATTACCTTTTAAAATAAAAAAAATTCACCTATTGTCTTCAAAAACTCCTTTTACATTAATATTACATCATAGTGTCTCATCTCAAAACTCATCATTATAGGCTTCTCATAATTTAATAATTTGATTGCATTGACCTCTTATAAAAAAAAACTTCATTGTTATTATTTATATGCAGAACTTTTTGGTTACTGTCATATTTCGTCGCAATAAAAAACTCATATATCCTCGTAGAAACTCATTTAAAACCTTATGTGTATAGTGCCCCTTTGGCTCGCTATCACATTTCGTCGTAAATCTCGTAGAACCTCAATAATAAAACCTCTTTAACCTCAATGAAACGTCGCAAATTCTTCTTATATAATCGCAGAAACCTCGTAAACTTAAAAAACTACCTTTCAATGCAACCAAATTACTTTCTCCAAAGAAAACCTCTTTATAGACTTCATTTTTCTATTTGACACTACCCTATCATATTCCTGTAAACTCCATATCTCCTTTATTAACCTAAAATATCTCTTCATATTACTTTATTTGTATTTAAAAAAATTAAAATCTTACTATCTCATAAAACCTTGATTCTAAATTATCATTATTCCCAGCAAACCAATTATGTCCATTAAGCACAAGTAACTCTCTTGATAATTCATTTATATAAAACATTTTATCTTTAAACCTCCACTTATATATATCATCTATTTCATTTTTTAATCATTTAACTTCAAATTTACTCAAATTACATTATTTATTAATCATATCAATATTTCAAATCAGATACTTTAACATTTTAAACTTTAGTAATTTATCAATCTAACCTCAAATTTGCCTTCTAAACTTCTTATTTTAGTAAATTCTAACATGTTTATTATTTATTATTCCCTATTTATCTAAATCTTAATGTTTACTAACTTTCAATTATATTCACATACAATCAAAATATAACTAATTTTAACCTAAACTATACTTTCTTAAGAAAAATTTATTTATTATTATTTTTTATTATTGGTGTTCCTACACAAACAAAGAAAAATTCAACACCTGACACCCATAAATATCCGTTTCAGCTACTTAGTTCACCGAAAACAAGATAAAAATGTATGTCAAGTTTGTTGTGAATTCTATTTCCGAGAAGACTTTTGACGCAAGAAGCAATGAAAATAATCAACAATGATTTGTCAGCAGTCTATGATCTAACCGCCGCGACCTTGTGTAATGTAAACTGCCGACGCGTTGTTTATGTAACTGTTGATCTTAAGTGGAACAAATTCTTTATAGCTATGCGATTTCTTAAAATGGTTTACATTTTGTGATAAATTGCACACTTTGGTTTAGCATGTCTAAATTTTCGTCGTAAACCATTATTTGCCATAGAAATCGCATAACACTTTAATTTGTTGTAAAATAATCAGCATTCACACTACACACCTTGCCAAAGGTATGCTGAAATAAACAATCAAACTCCAAAGAATTTCCCTACTCAGCATGTTATATAATCTTCACATTACACTTCATTCACAATAAACCTGACCTAAGTATTTCTTGCAGTTCAATGCTTATGAAACATACAAGACTAATTTAAACTATTTACTATAGACGCTGACAATATCAAATGTTCCAAAATGCATAACAACCATATATATACCTTCAAAATTTAATTAATTAAAAAAAATTAATAATTCTTAAATCAACAGATTAAATACATTTACACAAAAGGGATTAATAATCTTCAGAAATATCACAACTTTGACAACCTAAAAGCGTAGAACAAATTAAATATAAATGTTACTTCAAAACTTAATAATATTTCTCTCAAAGTTTATAATAACTATTTACAAATCATCTTTTCAACAAATTAAACAATTAATATAACATAGTAATCTGTCATAAATTTCAAAATAACGAAACAAAACACTAAATACAGATAAATTAATTGTCTATAACAAATTTTTCCATTTTAACGTTTATCAAGTAAATCAACTTCAAGTCTACATTCAATTAATAAAATGAACAAATAAATAAATAAAGTGTTTAGTAAATACTAAACCCATGACCGATAAGACTTCAACAAAACTCAACATTTTATAAAATGGTTATAAAACTTTTTAGTAAAAACTAAAAGAACGGCCGATGCACCATTTGTTAGGAACGGCCTCTCAAAGCTATTGCCTGGGTTCTTAGTTTCAATTAATTATCATCAAAACAGTGGTTCAGTATACTAATTAATTTTTATTAACAATGACTATCTCCTATCTTATTATAATAATACAATATCTTTATTACTACTATTAATCCAGAATGACTCTAATTATTGTGACTCACAGATCTGATTCTACGTTATATTTTATTATTACTTGTGTCTGAAATAATTACAAGGTTTAGACACGAAGTTTGCTCACCCTGCTTGCCATTCATGGATGCTCATCTGAAGTCTCAAAACTCCTAGGTAACTCGTATACGCCAAGTCCGTCTGACTATCTTCCAGAATTATGCTCCCAGGATTCTCTTGCTCGCCAAGTCCGTCTGGCTATCTTCAAAAATTCCTGCAGCACTTCCCTCGATTAATCTTGGCCCACTGACCAAGTTTTCTCCCACCCAAGGGTTTATATGTGTTTGTAGCATCAATGACGTCTGCCTTGCTTGCAAGGTAAGCAATTTCATCATTTTTTCAGGTCTGTCACAATAATTGTTGTCATACTGTGTTCCTAAAAAGAACTTAGACTATATTCCTAACTAAAATTATCCTAATTCCTAACAGGTGTTTGTGAAAAACTATTACAAACTTCAGAAATAGGTTATGTGTATCAAAATAAATCGAAAATTAAGAATTTGTTTTATATCGACTTACTTTTTGATATATTCACCATTTTGTGTTTTTTCATATTAATTTAGATCCCAAGAAAGATATAATCGATTACGTTGAAACTTAGCGTGATTATTATATTCATAACCACCTACTTTGAGAAAATTTGATTAATTTTGATATATAGAAGCTCCCCGAAGTTTATTAGGGTTTTTAGTAAACATCCTGCACAGACCGAGTTTGTATTTATACCACATGAGTAATCTCATATTGTTTTATGTTTAATATTCTAGACATTTGTTGGTTTTGAAATTGGATAATATACTAATTATGTTGTAGTTAATTAGGCCTACCATTATTTTTAATTTAAAACAGTTATTTCGTTTTCTGTTTTTCTAAAGTTCACTCTTTGTCACTGGTGCTTTGCAACTGGACCTTTATTTAAAACTTTCAACTACTCTTTCTGAATGTAGGATGTGACTGTCGGACGAATTGTTCACGAAACATGTACAGCCACATGGGATTCATTTTGCATAGTGCATATGGCATTTCCTTCTAACGAAGACGTTAATAAAATATCAAAAGGATTCTGGAAGAAATAGATATTTCCAAATTGTGTGGGATGTGTTGACGGGAAGCATGTTCAAATTTAATGTCCTCAGCATTCTTCTAGTATGTTATACTACAACTATATAATATTTTTTCTATAGTCCTGCAAGAAGGAGTAGTAGAACCTGACTATAAATTCATCTGTATTGACGTTGGCGCCTATGGAAACAAAGTGACAGCAGTATATTTGACTTGTCCAATTTTAATAGACAACTTAAATGTGATGCCCTGAAGGTACAATGTGAGACACAAGTACCCAACAGTGATTGACGTGTACCCCATGTCATCATTATTGATGAAAGTTACAGGCCGTGAGGCAAGTGATGAAATTCTCGATGCTCATAAGAGGGGAAGTGTCAGGTTGGGGAGAAAGCTTCCCCTCATCCAGAGTCCCGGAGTCAGTGGTTCCTGATGTACTAGCCACCTGCCAAACATCAGTCCTTTGCTATAGAATCTATATAGTTAAATGTACAATATTCCACTGACATTCTATCATGAATGCTGCTTTAAAAACAAATATCAAAGTTGCTTTAAATTTATAGAAAGAAGACATTTTAAAGAAACATTTTCATGTAAAAGGACAATATGATTGTTATTTTTTTAAATACAATTGTTTAATAAACACCCTCGTTTTTCTCAGATAAATTTTTTATAAACTTTTTATTTTCTGTACTATATTTTTCTAGATACAGTTATAAACTGAGAATATATTATGTTTATTACAGAGTTTGCTATTAATATTTCTTAGTAGTGATTAGTATGACTACAATTTACGACACTTTTGTAAAACTTGTTCAAGTGAAACTTAATTTTTTGGGTAATTTTTACATAAGATTACAAATATTTATGCTTAATAAAATTAATATTTTTTAGGACACTAATTTAAGGCAAGATGTTAAGATATTAGGTAAAGCAGTAATAATAAGTGATTGTGATATAAAATAAAACAAAAAAGCATGTTTATTATTTACATAGAATATTTACACAGTAAAATTTACTAATAGCATTGTAATAAATATAAAATAATTAATTTATTAACAACCTTACAGACACACCATATATTTCCATTTAAATATATTTTATCGTTTAATACACGTAGTATTCCTCTGAGAGTAAGTCTTTAACCCTCACTTAAATGAAATTCATCCATTGTTTTGAGGATTACAGATACGGTAAGTCGAAATCATCGAATGTAGTTTTCACTTTTTTTCTAGTCCATTTTTTCTTAAGGTAGTAAACTTAGGCAATTTTATACCAGACGTTTTATTATGTTCATTGATAATTCTTCTAACAGTACTAAAAGATACACAGCAAGGAGAAGCTACTTTAGTTTATAACGGTTTTTCACTTAAGCTGTCATTTTCTTTTTTTCAAGTACTGTAATTATAAACATTATGAATAATCTTCCTACTCTGGCTGTGGATCACTTTTCTGTCAACAGACTTGCTAGCTGACATTGTGTGACATTCCTGGAGGCAACAGCCTCACAACTAGGCATATATACCGAAACAGGTATGTAAACTAGGTATTTTTCAGCACTAGTCCGTACCTAGTACGGTATCAGAAATACTAGGAGTACTGAAATATTAGGACAGGACACTGTCTCTCTCTCAGGCGATTGGATCTGTCTGTGGATGAGTACTGCGCATGCATCAAATGTGCAATGCTTTGCTTGCTACATAATAACAATACTTCTTACTTCATAACTCCTCACCCCTTCTACCTAGTATTCTGAGAAATACTAGGTGCCTTTGAGCCTCCTATTCTGAAAAATACAGGCATGCCATCCAGATCCAGCCATTGTCTTATTTATTGTCTTGTCTTGGACTAGTCTCTAGCTCTTGTGTTGCTAAACTTAAAAGTGTATTTAAACGGAAGTATTTGAAGTTCTGCATAGTTTACTTTGCAAGTTTATTGTTCAATTTACAGTTGTACACCCTTACATAAGTAGTGTAATCATTTTAGTTGTAAATTAAGTTTGTTTTTGTGTCAAAGTTATTGTGTAAATGTGTGTTTTTGCTAAATTCAAATTAAAGTTCTGAAATATTAACATTCATAATAATTAAATTAATTGTGAAATACAAAGTCAATAATTTTGTGTTAAAGTGTAAAGTGTGAAAAATGGCTCCAAAAGGTAGCAGTATTGCTTATGACCATTTCGTAGATTTAGATGAATATCAAGCTGAGTGTAAAATATGCAAAACTAAAATGTCCTACAAAAGTTCTGTTTCAAATTTAACTAAACATTTAAAGAGGAAACATTTACTAATAAATTTAGTTCTTAGGAATGAAATAGTAAATACTTCGTCTTGCCAAACTGCACCTGTCTCTGAGGGACTAGCAGGACCATCGTCAGCAACTGAGCCTTCTGCAACAAATTCTACATCTGCAGTAGACCTAACCTCATCAAGACATCCTTTAGGTCCAAAAACAACAATCACCTCATATATCTACAAAAAGAACATTGGGAAGTGTAAGAGTGATATTGACAGACATATAATGGATTTATTTATAACAAATTTCCAACCATTCCGTATTGTAGAGGATAAAGCATTTAGAAATATAATCCAGTTTGCTTTTCCTTCTTACACCATTCCTACACGCAAATATTTTGCAAATAATGTATTACCCAGTAGATACGAAAGGTTATGCAAAATAAAAATGAAAGAAGTAAAAGACAATGCCAAATCTATATGTTTAACCACTGACATTCCTGGACTTCCTGTACCAATGACTCATATAATATGGCAATCACTGGACATTATATAGGCGTAATTACGTTTGAATTAAAATCTGTTCTGTTAGATTGCGTCTTTTTAGAAGGTTCGCATATTTCAGAATTAAAAGGTGTTATTGACGAGTGGAAAATTACTTGTAAAATTGTATTAGCCATTTCAGATAACGGTGCTAACATTAAAAAAGCTATTGAGAAGGATTTGGGATGGAAGCACTTCGGATTCTATGCACATACTCTCAATTTGGCTATGCAGTCATCACTGACATCATCGGAAGATATTGAAAATGTCTTGAAGAAAGTTAAGGATGCTGTAACATTTTTCAAAAGATCTAATCAAGCATGGGAAAAATTGAAAAAAATATCAAGAAAATGCAGGGAAAACTCCTAAAAGACCTATACCTATACAAGAAGTCAGCACTAGATGGAACTCAACATATTTTATGCTAAACCTGTTTTTGGAAATAAAAGAAGAAATAAACAATTCGCTATCTAACCTCAAAACAAATGTAGCGCTGTTAACAGATGATGACTGGGAATGGTGTAAGCATTTTATGTTTAGTTTTGAAACCTTGCGAGGAGGTAACTAGAGAAGTCAGCTCTGAAAAATATGTTTCAGGAAGTGTTGTGATCCCAATTACAACAGGCCTTACAAAATCTATTGAACATTTAGAAAAAAGTTCACTTTCACCCAAAATTGAAAAATTTAGGACAACTTTATTAGGGGAATTAAAAAAACGTTTCGCAAACTTGGACCTTAGTCGTACATTTACAGTGGCTATGTTTCTGGATCCAAGATTTAAATTATATTTTCAAAATCCTACTGTCGCTGATAATACAAATATATATATATATATATATATTATAAATCTTGTGACCACTCTTATAAACAAAGAAGAGGGAAACCATACGGAAAATGTTGAAGAAGAAATTGCTTCCGTCACACTATCAGCTTAAAAGGTATCATCAGTATGGCAACATTGTACTGAGACTATGCAAAATATTCAACACAAGGGAACAGCAACATCACGTGCAATCCTAGAAGATCAAAGATATCTCGATGATAATGTAATCACATTCAATGATAATATTACTCCCTTAAATTGGTGGAAAGAACACCAAAATGTGTAGCCTACCCATTATTGTGTCAATGCAAATATTGTTGCATATTCTTGCCATACCTGTGTGCAAATTAAATGCACTTGCAACTAGTGTACCATGTGAACGTATTTTTTTCTGCGGCTGGACTCATCCTTAATGACAGAAGATCGCGATTGGGAACTAGAAAGTTACAACTAATGTTTTTGCAGCAAAAATCTTATAGTAGGCCCTTTTTATTTTCTATATATGTTTATGTAAAAGTAAAAAAGGAAGCAAATCTTAGGTTTTACCTATAAGTAATAGCATTCACCACAGTAAGAGTCAGGAAAATGCCTAAGTCTTTTGCTATCCTTACGCACAAATTCAAAATAAAAATCATATGCTCGCCTGAACATAAACTCGAACCTAACCAGATATGCTTAACAGTCAACTTTGTAATGAGACAATAAAGTATAGTATTTAAAAAATATTTGATAAAGTTATTTTTTAGATTTCTTTTTTTTTTTTTATGTGACTAGGAGTTAATTCAGACTAGCATATATAATTTTTAAAAAATAATTATTGCCATATTACTGTGGTAAATACCAGGGTTTATCGGCAAACCCTAAGATTTAGCACTTTTTCGGCTTTTACAGTAGCATATATTAGGCATATTTACATAAATATATGTGTGTAAAATACTGTTCTTCTGTTATTATAAGCGTAGGCTATGTCTACTGATGGGTCCATTTGTCTGTGCGCGCGGCGGGGAAGAGGGGAGTGATTATCGCTCATTTCCAAAAACATGTGGTCCCGCGCGGCGCGCCGGAAGTAGATTATTCACCTGTCTTCAATGTAGCTTCGAGTTGTTTGTAAACATCATGTTTCTATATGCACTACAAATCTTGTAAACTGTAATTATGTGTCGCGAAAGGTAAACAAACATAGTTGGGGAGCGAGGCCTACTTTTACAGAACGGCTAGTAGCGTCAGAGCCGCGCGCACATACAAATGGTCCCATCAGTACTATAGGTGAAATTTTACAACACGCCACCCTGCTACGTTTTTATCAGGAAGGTGGCATGTTGTTATATTTCACCCTACTATTCATTAATTTGTTTAAAAAAACAAAGGAACATTAAATTTCTTAATTCACCATTTTGCTTCTTAAACATTGCCTACTGATTCATTTTTCATAAAGAAACCTCTGTAAATTGCCCTTCCATTTAGTTTAAAGCTTAGCGGGTCGGTTTTTTCCCCACTCGCCCCTACAGAGAAATTAATTTTTATTATTCCTTTGACCTACAGAAAATTTTTTTGATTATCATTAAAAGAGAAAAATATATTGTGTCTTGTACAATTTTGGTAAAGTTTCCAACGTTAAATATTTTTAACTGTAGATCTAGCCTATTTTAAAAGTATATAAAATAAAATCTTTTTTATTTTATAAAATTGTAGAATCAATATACATTTTACATATCACACCACAGCCACTATTAATACATTTTTTGATGTAGGCCTATTGTACCTAATCAGCTGTTTTAAGTACCGGTATACATTGTTATGTAGCTTATATGAAAATCTCAAAATCATTCAAAAATTTTTCAAAATTTTTTCACATGGGTTTGGTAAGTGTAAACTATTTTTGTACTAAATTATAAAAGTAATGTAACTAATTAGCTGTTTTTAAGTATGCATTTTTATGTAGATTGCTATTATAATTTAATCTATATGTAAAATCTCAAAATCAAGTTTAAAACACTTGATTTTTTCCACATTGGTTTATGCTAGGCCTAACCTATTTTTGTGCTGAATTATAAAAGTAAAGTAGGCCTACCAAATTAGCTGTTTTAAGCAAAGACTGTTAAGACGATTACTATGATAACTAAATTTGTATCTAAAATTTCCAAATCAAGTTTAAAACACTTTCCAAATTGATTCACATTGGTTTATTCTAGGCCTAACCAATTTTTGTGTGTTGAATTAGTCTATAAAAGTACGGTAATGAACCTAATTAGCTGTTTTAAGCAAGGACTGTTAAGACGATTACTATGATAACTAAATTTTTACCTAAAATTTCAAAATCAAGTTTAAATCACTTTCCAAATTGTTTCACATTGGTTTATGCTAGGCCTAACCTTTTTTTTTTGTGCTGAATTAGTCTATAAAGTACTGTAATGAACCTAATTAGCTGTTTTAAGCAAGGACTGTTAAGACGATTACTATGATAACTAAATTTGTACCTAAAATTTCAAAATCAAGTTTAAAACACTTTCCAAATTGATTCACATTGGTTTATGCTAGGCCTAACCTATTTTTTGTGCTGAATTAGTCTATAAAAGTAATGTAAATAATTAGGTGTTTTAAAGTATGCACTGTTATGTAGATTGCTATGATAACTTAATTTGTAATTTTATCCCTTTCAATCTTCATTCTTATCAGGTCTTTCTTGACCAACTCTCGTCTTTTCCGACCCTGACATAATAGAGTACCTATTCGAGCGTTAGGGGTCTTTATTTTAAGTTGTATGTGACCTTATATACTTACCCAGTAAGTTTTGTAATCGTCACAAATTTCTACTTCTGTTTTTAACATCATATTCACTTTTGACCTCAAGAAACAGGAAACGTGATTTTCGACATGCCGTCTGTCTGTCGTCAATGTCATATATTAGTAACCCCATCAGCGGTCACAAAAATAGATAGGAACATGAAATTTGGTATAGTGTGCTCATATAGCACCTTATTGTAATTTTGAAAAATGTAATTTTGAATGTCGAAATGTCGTCCTTTTTAAACTTGTAGTTGTGTGTTACTCAACTTATAATACACTAAATTAGATCGAAGTTTGCAGATTGTGCTTGTAATGTAACAACCTAACGATGACAGATAGCAAAGTTATTGTAAAAAATGTAATTTTGAACACTGACCTGCCAAGAAAATGTAATATTCGTGTAGTTATGAAGGCAGTGTTGCCAACACTTGCATAGCTAGTGGATGTTTTTTCACATATGTAAAGCTTCAAGGCCAGCAAGACTCGAGACACTGAGAGGAGAAAATTGAGTTGTAACTTTTAATATACACACAACTTGCAAGACTCGTCAGAGCCAAGCCAACGTCAAGAAAGTCGTGGAGACAATTACGAGGTTCAGAAAACCTGTTTGTTTTATCCAATTGTTTTAGACAAACTGGATAAGACTTCTTGATTTACCAATACAGTTTAACATTTTGAACACAGATAAACTTTTTGGCATTACATTTACATGATCTGCTTGTAGTATATTGTATAATATGGTTGGGTAAGTATCATCATTGCATAGATCAGCTTCGTTTTTTTTATAAGGCAATAATGACTTACCTAATAACGCACCTAATAGTTAAACTTTAAAAAAATTAAAGTTATAGTTTTTAAGTATATCTAGAAGTGTACTTCAACACCAAACTAGGGCACCATACAGTATTTGAGGTTTATTACCATATCATAAAGCCATTTAGTCATAGCTGGAGAGAGACCCCAATTCTTACTAAGAATTCGCTTACATGCCATAAGTGATCTGGTCGATTTCTGCAAAATGTGGTTTTCGTGTTTAATCCAGGGGAGTCTTCTATCCAGAATAATATCTAGATATTTAACATCATCTGAATGTTCTATGTCAGTATTTACTAGACTTACCTTAATTCTGTCTATTTAAATGTTTCTCGTGAATAGTTAGTTAGATGGAAGTCTTATCCGAGCTAATGGAAAGACCCTCGTTCCTGCACCAGTCTTCAATTTTCTTTAATGCTCTATTCATTAATTCTGCAAGAACACTTAAGAATTTACCTTTTATCAACATTACTATGTCATCTACAAAACTTTGTATGTAAAAACCTAATTTATTTAGTTCAGTTATTAGGGGGTCGACTACCATGAGAATTCCTCCTTGTGGAGTGCCTCTCACAGCTATCACATGTAAATTCTCACATACTGTTGCATGGATTATTTTATTTCTTAACATTGATTCTAGCCAATTGCTAATAGTGTTTTCTAACCCCCGATTTTTAACTACTCCTATGATTGATTGATTATCAGTATTATCAAAGGCCCCATGTATATCAACAATTGCATTTAACACAAATTCTCTGTCATATATTGATTCCATGATTATACATACCAGTTGATGCAAAGCTGTTTCACAGGACTTATCTGACTTGTATGCATGTTGGTTGCAGTGAATGGGATTCTTTCCATACTTTTAAGAAGATAGAAGGACGAACATATTATTCAAAATGCTTCGGGATTTGTATAATTTCCCTTTCCTGGTTTCGGTTTAAAAATTCCTTGCTATTGGTATATAGCCATAAACCATGCTGGCCCTGAAGGTTTCGCAAAGTAGAAGGAGGAGTGATTCTGGAGACTTTTGGATTAGAGCCGGAAATTCAATCTTCCTGGTGACTTAAATGGATCAAATTTGTTTATAGCTTATTTAACCATGGATACAGTAATAACTTCTCTGGCAGTTTTCCAGTCAGAATGAGAGGCTCTTATAGGGGTTGTCCCATTCTGATTAAGGATTATGCCAGTTTCCTTTCATTACAATAGTATCTGGAAGGTTTGTTTTGAGTCACCATTTTAGTGTGTATTTATCTGAAAAAGTAAGAACACCTCTAGAATCATTAACGGATCCAGTTGGATGAATCGGTTACTTTGAGATAACTTTGTGTGTCCTAGAGACTGCTTTAGTATAGTCAATCTCTTGGTAAAAGTTTCTTCAAGAAGACCTTTTATATTTTCTTAATAGAGTATTGCATTCAGTTAATAATTTATGATAGTTGTCCCACAGACCGGTTTTCTTAGGTTTATTAAATAATAGTCTAGTAATTTTTTTTAACATATCTAAATCTCTATTCCACCATTTTGCTCCCCTTCTAATGTATACCAACTGGATAGGACAGTTATTATTATATGAATCAATAATGGCATTTTTTTTTACATAGCTGCCATAGAAGAATCAATATCATTTTTATCCCTGGCTTTCTTACTGAGGGAATCTAATTTATAGATTAATTCCTCATGATAAGAGTTCCAGTTAGTTCTTTTAGGATTTCTAAACTTTTGAATTTCAGAATCAAAATTTAAGTTCCACATAATATGTCAATGGTGAGATGATGAAATTTTACCCAAAACATGCCATTCACCCGTAACCTTTGTGACGGGTATAATATATTCTGTGGAAATTGTAATGTCAATGACTTATTTCCTTACTTTGTTTCTAAAGGTAGGTTCATCACCAACATTAACTACTAGCCTACTACTAGTACACTTTTAATGTTATGAACTTCTAAAAGAGATTCTAGTATTTGTGTTACTTGAGCCCCATGCTATGTGATGAGAGTTGGAGTTTAATCCTATGAGGATATTCTTTTTCTCCTTCTCACAGAATTTCATCACCGTCTCTAGTTTATCAGAGGGTGGAGTTACCTTCGAATAATAGAGAAGGTAGATTGAGCTCATGATGACGTCTCTTTTACCTTTTTCTGATCCGTTGGTAATCTTAACCGTGGTGATATCTCTGGAAATGAAATCAAGCAAAGGCAAACATCTCAGTTTATAATTAACTACAATATAGGTTCGCAAGTTATTATAAGAACCATTATATATGACCTTACCTCTTGCATCTCCCAGGCCTCTTATCTTTCCTCCATTTATATATTCACTTATTCTTGAATAAGGGCTAGGTCTATGTCCTCAGTTAAAAATTGCTGACAGATGACTGCAGAAGGAGCCTTACTGTGGTGGCGGTTACACTGGATTATTCTCAGAGACATTGTCTAATTGTTTGTCATTCTTCTGGAGTATGGTAAAAACGCATTTTACCAAATCCCAGATAAGCTTTCATGTTTGATACTTTTAAAATTGTCAAAGATGTATCGTCAAGCAATACCATGATGGTTTGGTGATTTTTGGTCTTAATTGAACCAATTACCTTCTACTCCTCGTTTTTGAGGGACTTATTCTGTCTGGCAGGATCTACCTTTGAGTTAACCTTAGGAGCTTTGGTACCTTGCAGGATGTCCTTTTAGTCACCAATCCATAGCTTAGTAGCATTCCAAGGTGTTATATTTGTGATTTTTCTCTCCAACCACCTTTTGTTTTCTAAGTTAGTGGCTTTCATCTGTTTACTTTTCATTTATATCAGTTAAGATGGTATCTTGAGATAAATGGCCTTCCTTCCATCTTATCACGTGACCCCAAAGCTACTGAAGTTGTTTCTATTTCATTTTCAATAGCAGTGTCTGAGCTCACTGATGTATTAATGTATTTACTTTGTGTTGAGTCCATAAATTTTCCCACGAGTTTTAACATTTTAAAAAGTGGCTATTTACTATGAATGGTTACCTGGTCCTCCATAGGCTCCGCTTGATGCACAATTACCCTTTTACAATTCATCTATCGGCACGGAATTAACCTTATGATTGCCCTAAGGACACTAGTTACCTTAAATTGGGGAATGTTTATCAACCTTCTGGTCTAGATTCGCTGTGTTTAAAGCAGGGTCACATCAAACAGGATGCAGCTTTTTGTTCACACACATCTGTAGATATGATTATCATCTTCTGCTACCCCCTGGGATTTTGGTCCTAAATCCCTTAACCCCTTGGCTCTATTACTTTGCTTAGCAATTTTGCACTTATGAGATTCAGCATAGTACAAATTAAGAGGTAATTAAAAACCACTATAAGCGGTTTTTCCTCCTTCCAAAATGGTAGCAGCAATCCTATATTTTTTGTATTACTTCTCACTTCTATGAGAAAATAATTTTAAATGTCTTCCCTATTCCAGCGGGTGCATTTAGAAAATATGTTTACTCATCTGATGATTCTATGCAATTCATAATTTTGTAATAGATACTAAGCTGTTCTTGTGTTAATAATACCTCATTATTTCTTACTATTTGATCCAATTTTTCCAAGTTGTAGTTCATTTCTCTTAAATAATCAATATTGTCAATTAATTTTTCATTTCTTGTAGGCTGTGGTAAATTGTACTGGTTTAAACCACTTGCTCCTAACTCCATCACAGCATCCTCGATCAATTTCAAACATCTGTCGTATATCTTTCGTCTATAAATCCTTGAACTAACCTATCTACTGTATGCCTAAAATACTACATAATATAGCACTCAAATGGCACCAAAAATGGTGCCTTTCAACTAACAGATCTTTCATAGCTCTAAGTTTAAGATGGAATATCCTAAATATAATGTCATGCCGAACTTGAGATTTTTGCCCAGGATAACAATACATCTTAAAATTCTACGCACTTTGGATTACATGTAAAAGTGATAAAATGGTCAGGTTGACCTTTACAACGAATGTATGTCATTGAATCCTGAGTCCGTTCATGCATATATTGTGGTTATCTGGTAAAAGAAGACCACCATTCACATCTCTTCTTCCGATTGCATCTTTCAAATGAATATATTCATCAACACTCAGTTTGCTTAGGTTATTTCGAATGTAATTTAATCTTTCACTTTCAATTTTGGCAAACATATTAACCAAAAAAGTAGATTTGAAGTCTTTGATGTAAGTGTTGTGGTGCTCATCTGAAGTTTCAATACTCCTAGATAGTTCGTACAGGCCAAGTCCATCTGGCTGTCTTCAAGAATTATACTTCCAGGAAACTCTTACTCGCAAAGTCCGTCTAACTATCTTCAAAAATTCCTGCAGCACCATCCTTGATCAAGCTTGGTCCACTGACAAAATTTTCTCCCACCCAAGGGTTTATATATATATATATATATATATATATATATATATATGTTTGTAGCATCAATGATGTCTGCCTTGCTTGCAAGGTAAGCAATTTTATCATTTTTCCAGGTCTGTCACAATAATTGTTGTCATACTGGGTTCTTAAAAAGAACTTAGACTATATTCCTAACGAAAACTATCCTAATTTCTAAAAGTACTAATATGATATTGTACTAATATTGACAATATTAATATTCAATATTTAAGGGTGTTTGGTAAAAAAAATTTTACATTATTTCTACATAATTGGTTTTGTAAACACTCTTAAACAGAACACGGGCACTCACTCAAGTGTATTAGCTTTTTGGGCGATTGTAAGCAGAGTGTTACTGCAGACACTCAGTGGACAGAGTGTAGTGACAAAGTTATTGGATGCATAACTATATGTTACATCAGTGTAGAATTACAAAAACTCAGGAGTTGATATGCCAAATAATACAGCTGTTATATGATGGTAATGAGGAGCAAAAATATTTCAAAGCATATGATATGCCCAAATATCATAAAAATATACACTAAAATTATTTAAAAAAATTACAACAAAGTACAGAGTTTACCTAATGTTAATTTTAAAATTATTAAACCATCGTACAGTCTATCAAGATGAATCCTACATTACATCAACAAGACAACTGAAATGGATGGACAAGAAACAAGGGGAGTTTTTACAAGCGCTCCTAATAAATAATTAAGTAGATTATAACTTAATACTTTCTTGACATTTTGGTTTTTTCCATAACATGTGTTTTGCTCTCATTGAGAACATCAATAGATCTTCAAGAAACAATAAATATTCACATTACATATTGATGGATATATGGCCACATTTAATCATTCTCACCACCAAAAAATGGCTGCATTTAATTCTATAGTCACCTGAGTTTTAAACATTCCATTCTATAACCCTAACCTAACCTAACCATTTTTCCTTGTTGTTAAGCAAAAAACCTCTCGGCCATCATCACCTTATATAAATAAGAAGAAAAGAGCATAAAATAGACCCTTAGCTCCTTTAATAATGTAATATCATCAGAGTCAGAAAAGAACAAGAGTTGGTCAAGAAAGACCTTGTAGGAAAGATAGAAGAAAGGGAATTAACTGAAGACTACATGAAGAAGAGTGTAGTTCCAGCTAGGTCCGTCTTTCTATGATTGCCACACCCATACTCACTTGAGGGAGACAATGATTCCAATGAAAGATGAAAGATTGAATTAGTTTGCTTATTATAAAATAAATCGTCAAAGCTAATAAATTTAATAGAGAAACCAAAAACACACTACATTCCCTTTGAATATTAGAACATCCATTCTTAAGATAAACAGGATTTTTAGAGTGCATAGGGACTTCATTTAGCTTTTAAAAGTACCAATATCCTAAGTCCAAATTTTCAAACCCAAGGTTCAACTACAATACTGTTTGTTTGATTTATACAAATATATTCAGTGTACAAGATCTCTTGTGGCAGTTGTGACAGTGTAGGTCTATATATAGGACACTAAAAAATCATTTAAAAAAAATGCTTCAAACATTGATGCTTTGAACGTCTAAAAACATCAGAACATCTGGTGTCTTCCATTATATACGCAATAACCTTGAGATTCTGCCCATAACAAAAAGGGTAGATATTTGTCACCCTTAAAGACCTTCATATTTACAAAGAAAGTAAAAACAAGACAAACAGTCTTTTAATTAAAATATATAATGGGAACCAACCCCTTGTTTGAGATGTAAGATAAATCTAGAAGTTACTTTGCCTCGTTTTAAGTGAATGAACATTCGGACACGAATGTGTCTAGTTTTTGGAAAAACCTAGAGTCAAGACTGGTGACAATTAAACAAACAAAATTTTAATTACGGACATTAAACGTTAAGTTTGTAATGTGTGTTTATTTATTTTTTTATGTGTCAACATTATATGTAATATATATTTTTCATCTTTCTTGAATACCTGATTGATGATGTTGTCAATGACAGTGAATCATGAGTAAAAAATTAATAAAGTACCAAGATGGTAAGTTTAAAAAATACTTAATTATTTTATCGAGACATTTTAGTAGGTACATAAACAAACAAATTTATATATAATATAAATTGCAGCACAAAAAATGTCTTTGTTTTTGCAATTATCAACTGAGTGAAATAGAGAGTAAACATATTCTATGTTTGACAGTATATTGAAATTAAAATTCGTCAATCTACTTAAAAAATATCAAATTATTGCTCTTTACTAGTTCTGAGAATGGTATATTAGGTCTATTTTACTATCATTGCAAGATGGAAAATTTTGGAGAGAACTAAGGGCAACATACAATCTTTAAAGGATGTTGAAGGGTTCTCCAAGACTCAATGCAGAAGATGCCCTTAAACTGAAGAGGTCAGACCTATGGAAAGTCATTGGATTGTTGATAAGTTATTGGATGTTCCGTAGTTATCTACACAGAATGGGTGTTTCATGTAACAGGACTTTTTGTGTAGGAAATGTGGTAAACCCAAGGAGACAGCTCAGGACATAAATCTGACTGCCCAGCTTTGAGTAGGAAACTGATTGTGTCCTTAGGTGCTTCGTGGAGTGGAGGACAGATAGCAGAACAGAACAATTAGACCTGTACTTCAACACAACTTCAGACAATCAACATTATCCAAAGTATCTCACGATTTTACAATAACTGAAATTTGATTGAAAAGGAAAGATCTGTTAATGAGGGTGTACAATAATCTTCATAGCTGAGAGGTAAAACCAGGACTGGAATCCTGGCCTTCCATGCAAAATCCAAAACATATCCAAAAACTATATGTGATGGTGATGTGATATGTGATAATACAACAAAAGGACTATTATAATACAACTTTTCCTTTAATTTATATTTTGAGTGTTATAATAATGTATTCGAAGTTTCATGTAGAAACAAACCTTAGTTAGATACAATACAAGGAAAACACAAAACCTAAGCATTCCAAAACATAGGTTTGCATAAATTGCTGAATCAATAGCAATCTTTTAAAAAGGAAATATTTAAAGTTTAATAGTTTGCATTCCACCCAGTAATTCATGGAATGACAAAATATTTTATAATGTTTAATATTTAATGTATTCATATTATCATTGTATTTTGATATTATTGTCAAAACTAAAATGTAAATACCTCTTGGCTGCGGAATAAATAAATATTTAAAAAATAATAAATGTGTGATAAAATAAAGAAATAACAATGTTTAATTTGTTTTTGTTTTTGTTGCAGTCTTGAAATCCGAATATTCTATCATCATATTAAATTAAATACAGTAGCATATCGAATTTAAACACAAATTAAATTTAAAGTATTAAATTTAAAACATGTCTATAACAATTAGACCATTTACTACTAGATGTAAAGCTTCAGGGGATCGGCCCAATCCTACAATTCTAGAATACATACCACATCGAGACAATGTACCACAAAGAAAACTAAAAAGTAATGTTTTTACTATTCTACGTAAAAAGAAAAAAGAAGATTTACAGGAAATAATCCACCATTTGAATATTCTAAGCAAACAAGAAATTTGAATGTTTATGTGTCTGTCAAACTAAATTTACAAAAAAAACAACAACACAAAAACGATGAAGAAGTTGGCGACTCCATCTCCAAAAAACAAAAAATTGCTACAACAAAATGACTCTTGTTACAAAATATAAAACATAATTATTTGTAATTAAATTGGACAAATACTTTTTATTACGTTAAAGACAATGTATTGTTATTTATTAAAATAACAAACAGGCATATGTGCATTTTGTACTTCAATATGTATTGAAAATTAATAAATACACAAATTTTCTAATTAAAATATTCTTATTTCCTTTATTATGATTTACATTTCAATAATAAAGACAAAGTTTATGTAGTAATATTTTGTGCAAAATAAATACAAATCCTGTAAGGTAAGTCCCATGTGCGAAAAATTTGAGTTTTATTGCCCTCTCTTGTATATTGTCTGTATTATACGTTATACATTCTCAAGTTTATCAAACAGTATATTTACGTTGAATTAAATTAAAGAATTATAATCAGAAGAGGTTTCAACACCAGTCCATTTAGAAACATTTTAGTCACAGATTCAACATACCTTATCTACATTCATTTCGTGACAAATCTATGAAAAATATTCACATCCATATTACACACTACATAATAATAAATATTCAGAAGTTCAATATTAGATGGACAAACAAAACTATGACAATCAACCATCCTCTCCCAAGATTGGACAAAACTACTGAATATACCAACCCATTATTTTTGTAGTACATCTACTCAATTGTATGTAAAATCGACAATAGTTTCAATGACGCAGTTATTTATTTTATATAAAAAGCATTGCACTACTTAATCAGGTATACTTTTACAAAAGATTCGAACAAATACAATTGGTCCGACATGTGGCCAAAAAGGATTTATTTATTTCATGTAACCAAAGAAGATTATAAATTACATAGAATTAAAAACCGAGGCTAGAAAAGCCAAAGAATTTGACAAACTGGAATCAAAAAGTGGACATTGTCTCATATTTACACAATACAACAAACAAACAGTTAAATGTGTGTACTATGTATTACAAGATGAAGTTAAATGTCTACAATTTTTTAGATTTTTTTATTTATAGAAGGTATATATAATTTATAGAAGGTTTTTACCTTCTATAACCTGCAACAAAAGACGTGAAATTAATGTTTTTGGTTTGTTGAAACTGCCTCTTTGGTTGTGTCAACGTTTACCTCATGTGTGGTACACCATTTTAGGGAGGTTTTATCTGAGAGTAAAAACCAGTTATCCTCTGGTCGGATGGGTGCAGTTACCAAAATAAAAGCCCAATACTCTTTAAACCAACACTATATTTAAGTATGGAATTTGAAGTTGAAATTTTAAAAATGGCTAGTTAATGGAATGTGGTTCTGTACACAGCAGAATGAAGTCTATTCTGCAACCATACAATGTCAGGTAAGAAAGGGAAAACAATATAACTACTAAGCTCTTATCACACTGTAACACTACATGCACGAAAAGAACCCTTCCTCTACAAGTTGGTGATTCTACCACACATGTGCTTCAGAGGCTTTTCAAGGTTAGAAACAATGATTCAAGTAGGGCTTTTAAAATCTGACCATAAGTGATTTAAGATTACTCTGTACAAACCGAATGGAATGATTTACTACAAACTGGAATTTGATGGTGAGTTTAAAGAACTGCGACAGCCTAGAAATCAAACGTGTGTTACACCCAAACATAATTTCCACCTCTACAGAGATTAAAGAGACTAAATGGTGTCATCTTCAAGAGCTGAAAAGTCTCATACCGGCTGATTGTCATTTTTTATATTAGTATTCCATATGAAAAGTCACCAAAGCAAATCAGAAAGTCCCAAAAGCCCAACAACAAACCCCATCTGAACAAGCAGCCAGAAAAAACATTATAGTAGTAAAATTGAAAACATGGTTTTAAAATAGGCTTAGAATAAAAATTCAAGTAATAAATCATTATTCACTCAGACCTGCAGAGAATGTTGTGTTACCTGCATGACTCTGTTAAAGTTAAATTAAAAATTCTTTTAAATATCTTAAACTATTAAAATATTAATAGTGATACATTTAATATAAGTTGTGAAAAACTACGTTTTGGCTCTGTATATTCTTACTCAACGATTGTACCACCCTGTAGATTGTATTTCACAGCATTATCTTTTGGATTATTCAAATCTACTACGACTTGCTCCTTTACTGCTATTATTAGGCATTAAATATATCGTTTACACTTTTTCACTTTCAAATTTCTAAATAAACGTAATTTAAAAACGTTGTAAATATTGATCTTATTTCAGATGAATAGATTCAACAAGTGTAATAATAATAAGGAATGTAAAATCCTTATAAAATCTACTCGCGAATAATTATTAGTGACTTTTTAACCACCTGTTAGAACTAACAGTAAAGACCGTACTTAACCTGGACATAAGCCATTGTGCATCGAAAATGGCTGACCCCTATAAAGTGGGTATTTTATGTAAAAATACAGATACCGTAAGAAATGATATGGTTCAGGAATATTTGGGAAAAAACTCAAAACTTTGACAGATGTTAAAAAACCTAAATTAAAAATGACGACTTACGAAGCAATGCTACGAAAGTTAAATATGTAGCCTACTTATTTAGAGTTAAATACGGCATATCCACAGATGGTGCTTTAACACAATGATTCACTAAAAAAAAATGTAATTTCTATATTAAAATTAGTATAAAAATAAGCAAATGTAATGTGCAGAAAAAAAAATTTTCTGGCTACGAAAATAGTTACAAGTACACGAACTTGGTTATTATCAAGCTTGGAAACATTGAACAGCTTGAGTAGGCCTAAAGATTAAACTAATATAAAGCCCATTTTGTGGGAAAACGCAATTTATCTAATAAAACAAAATAAATCTGTCAAACACGACTGTTGCGTAAATATTACGTCATTTTATTAACCCTTTTATTTTGATTAAAAACAAGAAGAAAATAATGTATTCAAGTCCAACTAACAAAACGTATAAATGATATTTCTAAAAAAAAACTTCAATTCGCATAGCGACGATTGTTCTTCCTGTCTGTTTCGTTTAATGTAATAATATAAAACAATAAGCACATCATTGCCAGACTTCCAGTATGACAAAGCTTTCTTCTTTCGTCAGGTGTGAAATATTGGCTGTCCAAAGTTTGGCAACAACGCTCTAATTTGCCTGTATTGTTGTTAACACCTGCATCCTATAATTTACCTGTGAAATGTCACGTACACCATGTTACGTCATCACATCACCCCATATAACATCAGATATTGTCCTTCAGAAATTGAATTCTGATTGGTTCTTGAAAGGCGTCATTTTCCTACCCTTGTCAAGCTTTGGCTTCATTACATTCAGTTTGGCTCTAGATTCCTACTCCGTAAGTCGTCAACGTCATGATGAATTTCACCAGCAACTGACAAGTTTATATATATATATATATATATATATATATATATATATATATATATATATATATATTGTTCCAGTTCCAATTTACTATCATATTTTTTTATTATCAGTGCAGTTCTAGTTTTCTGTATATGGATTGTGCAATGTGTGAGATTGTGGTTTGTATATTTTAATGTTTTGGTATGAAACTAAAAGAAATTTCTAAGTGTCTTACAGTGCGCCCATCTAGCGGTACGTCTAAGAGCAGACTTTCAGACAATTACGTAAGTACAAACCTACAATTGTTAATCATATATTGTAATTATTCTATATGCAGAATTTATGTTTTGAATTGTCACTGATTGGTCCTCCGGAAAATTCCAGTATTTTTTCACATAGAAATACATAACAAAATCCCGTACATTATCGTACAACGACATAAGACCTTTGCATGATTTCTATGCAAGGATGAAATTCTAAGCTCTCGCTGATAAAATACATAGGCCTACACTTTTAAATACCGCTTGAAATAGTTTCTAAGACTCTACGAATGTCCAGAAAAAGGCGATCTGTCTATTCATTTTCGGATTATATACATGAAAACTAACACAAAATGTTAAATATTATAAAGTCGAATTCTCCTTCACTATCCGTCTATTCCCTGTTTTGTTA
The DNA here is from genome assembly GCA_963513935.1 of Aphrophora alni. Classification (NCBI taxonomy): domain Eukaryota; kingdom Metazoa; phylum Arthropoda; class Insecta; order Hemiptera; family Aphrophoridae; genus Aphrophora; species Aphrophora alni. The sequence goes on from OY740765.1 coordinate 117,389,979, forward strand.
AATAACAAATTTAAGTTTAAAAAAGTGTTTTTACAACCATTCCATTTAACCTCCAAAAATATTACAAAATATACAAATCAATTATCTATAAACTCCAGTCGTAGGCTATATATGAAAATTTATCTAAGCTTTGTCAAAATGTTATAAAGTTAATAGGTTATGCAAGAAATTTATTGTTTCCAAGTAGTTCTTATAGATTGATATTTTACACAGAAAAAAAGACTTGTATTATTCTTTGTTTAAGAATTTCATCTTTGCGTAAAAGTTATGCTAATCTTGTCTTTCTTATATCATGCATAGCAGATTTGTGTTGTTTTATTAATATTTATATTACAATAATTAGTCACTGTACTGGATTTGGATGTTGCTTGGCACAATATCCACTGCAAATTTGTTCGATTGTCAGTGAGAAGTTAGAAAATTAATCTTGAAGTTGCTTGGTTATATAGAGTGACTCAAAACTTTTTATTTTTCTATACAGAAAATTTAGAATTTTTAACTGAAAAGTCTCGTTTTTCCTAAAAAAGAGAAAATATAACTAGTAAAATAGAATGAAGTTTACTTACTATGGTCAACTCTGTTGCATATGAAGTGCAATATCACACTATTTGGTCATTGTTCACTATTCAATTTGACATTCAAAAAACAACTTTTTGGGACTTTGGTGACTTCGAAACATATATACAGGATGTTTCAGGAGGAATGGTACATAATTCCCAAAATTGTTCTGTAGCTAAATATTAAACAATGCATAGGTCCAAAAACTCTTCGTTTCCCTTGTCGGTAATTTTGTGTTTTTTCGAAAAATAATAACTTGAGAAATTTTTAAGATGTCGAGTTTAAATTTGGTATTACACATTATTTTACGCTAATTTTCACGAGTATACCAATAACCAAAGCTTTATTTTGTACATTTTCAAAATGTAGTCGAAATTACCAAGAAATTAATATTTTTTAAATTTTATCGTTAACTCAGTTATCCTCTGACCTACGAAAACTATAAAAGAGGAAAATATTTTGTCTCTTGTTCATGTTACGTAAAATTAAATAGTTTTTTTAGTATTAAACATTGTTCTTGTTATACTGGTAAAAAGTAGCGTAAAAATTGTGTATAGCGAAATTAAAACTCGAAATAGAAACACTTTCTAGTTGTCATTAACTAGAAACTAAAAAAATAAAAAAATGGCCAACAACAAAGTGTTTCTAGACCTATGTTTTTTATGAAGTGTTTTGCCTTATATTTAATTTTAGAAACACTCCACGAAGTCTTTCTGAAACGCCCTTTATACAGTGTGTTTCCAATTGTAAAATGTGTTAGTAAAATACCCCCCCCCCACCCCACCTTAACTTTACGAACATACTGTATGGTTATATTTCTGAGCAGATAGTAGACCTTTAATGGATTGATTATCATCAATTGTAATGTAATTCTTTCCGTGTTATATTAATATACTTCCAATTAGGTTTTTATCCATGAAGTATAACTTAAAATATAACTTAACATGCGTAATTACAAGTATAGTTATAATTTATACGGCATTGATATGGTTTGTTTTTATGCCAGGGAACCCCGACAATTTCAAAAATTAATTAATAAAATAAGTTTTTCAATACATCCTATAAAAATACGTTAAAATATTTAAGTGAATCTACTGTGTATTATTTCAGTTTTAATATTAAAATTATTTTTAACGACTATAATAAAAATTTAAATGTCCAAAATAATCTAATAAATGGATATAGATTGGACATAAAGTGACAATACCGAACGAGACAATCCAGGGGTGAAAAGGGGGTAGGAAGCTTAGAGGGGGGAAGAAGGATCGTACTAAAGGGAAAAACAAATCAAAACCTGTGAAGCCAAAAGAAGGACGAAGGGTTCAGGCAAATTCAAGGATGGAACTGGGAAAACCAAAAGAAGGTCGAAGGAAAAGAAACCATTCCGAGAATGAGCTGGAAGAGAAGCGAAGCGAGCGAGAGTGTTAAGGTACTAGGTACAAAAAAGCTTCAGAGACGTGAGTTATCGGTAGAAGGGCCAAGTCAAATCGTCGAAAACAAAGTAAATAAGGAAAACATACTTAGGCACCGGATATCAATGGGAGACTACGCGAAAAAGGAGGGTATCGTAGTAACCATACCTAAGCAAGAACTGGGCTTAATTCCAATAAAGGAGGAAAAAAGTCGATCAAAACCCAACCCTAATAAGTTTGAAATAAAACTTAAAACGAAAGTTAAGGCCAAAGGCAAAATTAATAAAATAAAATTTAAAAAGAAATTAACTTTAAGAGAAAGGAGAAAGGGAAAAAATAAATTTAAATTAAAAGGAACGGTAGAAGTAGGTGGTAAAGTAATAATTAAACAAAAGCCTAAAGTAAAGTTAAAAATAATAGCAAATAGAATAGCTAAGTGTAAGAAAGAATATTCATAATAAATATTAAATAACAATAATATGTAGTTAGTCCGTTAAAGAATAAATCCCTAAATTAAAATAAAAAATATGTTAGGAGGACGGAAGTACAACGGTAAATAGAACAGCTGATTGAGAGGGGAATGAAGTTAGGACATAGACCGAACACTAGGTCAAGAATTAAAGATAAACAACCGTGACACAGTCCAGTGATATAAAATAAAAGTCAGGTAGAGGAATGTCTCTTCCGTTTTAATTGAAATATTCGCAAGGCGAGGGGGGAGTTGTACAGGAAGCTAACGGGATGTTAGTTTGTCAATACAACACCAATCTGTTTACTTTAAAAAAGAGGGATCCAACAAAGCATAAATTCATTTAAAAGTGAACCAAAGAAGCCAGGAAGAAGAGGAGAACAGTTTTGAAACTTTTGGAATAGAAGGAACAGTGATCAAAAAGGAAATGTTAAAATTAACCAAAATTAAAGAAAGTAGAATTGGAAAATTAACGAAATCTTCAATTCTTCATAACACAAGAAAGAGAGGTCGCACAGGTTGAAATAAAGTTTGGACAGAACCAGGAAGAAAGGGGCTTCAAAACTAGCCAATTCAAAAGATCAAGCGAAGCGAATGGGAGTTATGACGAGTTGAGGAAATCGAGGGTTTAAAATGCAGATTTCATGTTACGAGAAGAAATCAAGGTCGCGCGCTGACATAGCTTGTCACAAGTAGTGGGGGAAGGTGTACCACCAGTCATTCAAAATACAAATAAATCTAACTATTAAAATTAACTAAAATAAAAGAAATAATACATAAAAAACAATAGAGATAGCGACAGAATAATTAAATAAACCAGAGGGAGTTCAAAAGTGTATTAATTAAAATTAAAAAACCAAAATAAATTGAAGATTAAAGAAAGTGTAAAATGTGATGAATGTGGCTATAGTGTATAGCAAAATTTTTGACGAACTGATTTGGAGGAGATCATATCGACAGTCTCGTTTTAACATCCAAGAGGAAACCACTCTTTTAGTAAGTCTGAAGAGGAAATCATCGTGAATAAAAATCGTTAGTGTTCAGTACTTCTCGAGTTTTTATTACGATAACCAAAAGAATGGTCGGCCTTAGAAGAAGACAACACTACATCTAGATTCAGCTTGCCGAAGTCAACTTTAATACGAACTCCGGCAAATATTAAATTTAATATTTGTCGTTATCACCGCCAAGAAGGAAGCAGGACTTCTGAAGATTCCCCGGAAGAAGACATCACTGTGCGAGTTCGTCAGGGACCACAACAATCTAAAAATGGAGGGAGAAAAGACCTGCACTACTCAAATAAAAGAAGGTACTGCTTAAATCAAGAATTTTAATATATAAAACCTTTTAAAAACTTGAAAAATCTAAAATTCAAAATTTTAAATTAAATCGGGTATAATAAATAAAAAGAAATAAGCAAAAAGAAACTATTAATTCAATTAGAGTCATTGTCATTATTAAAAACTTCAAATCTATTTTTAAGCAAACAGATTGGTCAAATATTTAAGTAGGAATTCAAATTTTCATGATTATAAAATAAGATGTATATTGTTTAGAATTTAAGGATTATAAGATAAGCATAGAAGTAAGTTTGTATCAAATTGTTTATGGAAGTGACATTTTAAACTCATATGTTCGAATAAGGCAACTAATGACAGTTGTAATGATTTTAACTCATAAAGTCAAGTAGTGTTCAACATTCAAGTAAAATTTGTTCCACAAGTAATAAATTTGTTATTATTCAACTTTGTTCTCTGTTCTTGAAATATCCTTAATTAAGTAAATTCCAAAATTTAAAAAGAAAGTAAGTGCTCTAAAGAAAAAGTTTAAAGTAAAATAAAATAAATATATTTTTAATCTGATGAGATAACAAGAGCTCCAAAAGGCACACCTTTTGAGACAGAGTCTAGAGAAATATAAATAAAGGTAAGATAGATATATAGAAATTTAAATTTGTTTTGTATAAATGTATTAGCATAAGAATTCAATCAAGATATTAGTATTATTTGTGTACACTATTTTTTCAGAAATTAATAAGGAGAGTTAGGGTATATGCTACGAAGAGACAAATCCTCTATCTTTACTTATTTGTTAAATTCTTGTGAACGTCCGGGGTAAGTTAGTTGAATAAGAAAAGGGATTTTCCGCGTAAAAGCCAAAAGTAGGCTGACGTCTGTCCGTCGTAAGTGATTATTATTTGGTAATAAAATAATAATCGGCTCATGCATTCGCTCGCTATGTTTAAAAATAAATTGTTATATTTATTTCATAAATATACAATAAACTCGGGATTAAATAAACTGAATATTATCTAAAGTGGTTTGTAAACTTTACCAGAAAAGGTTATACGTCAAAAACCATCTCTCTCACCCGAAATTAACCCCCAACTAAAAATTTCGTTATCGGTTCCTATGGCTTTTGATATTATCAAATTAAAAAGTTCATAACAAACAATGAGTTTTGGTGGTAAAAAATTGAAAATCATCCTATGAATGCATCAAGTAATGATTTGAAATGTGATTTTGGTACAAATGTACAAAAACTACGTAAAAACAAAAACAAAAAGTTTAATGACAAACCATTTAAATACAGTACCTTTCAAAAGGAAAACTAGTATAATAAGAGGTGTTATCTTAACAATAATCACAAGAGATTTTTAAAATGTTTACCATTTCTCTCCAACCAATAAAAGAATATGTTTTCGAAATACAATTTGACTCTTTGAAATGTTTCGCGAGTTATCGCACAACACTCTTGAACAATTCAGTTTCTCAATTCTTGTAGTTACAAAAACTTAAATGGTATTAAATCTGGTCATCTCGCTAGCAGTTCAATAGCTCCTCGCTATCACCTCTATATCTGTCAGGACAATGATTGTTTAACCAGTCCTGGTTCTTTTTCTATAATGAGTAGAAGCAGCATCCTGGTGGAAGTAAACGTTGGGCTCATCGTACTCTAACTCCTCTTTCTCATTCATTGTATTTTCAAATAAGTCTTTCACCAAAGGGTTGATGTATTCTTCAAGTAATTTATTGTGCACTATACCATTTAAGTTGTCATCAATGAATAAGGGGCCAACAATTGTGTCCCCAAAAATCCCTGCCCACTCATTACGTTTTTCAGACCATTGTGAATTGCCTTCTACGAAGGTATGAGTGTTCTCTTGGCTCCAGTATCGACAATTTTGTGCGTTTATAAAACTATTGAAAAATATTTACTATTATTAGAAAAACAAATATTATGTAACTAATTATCATTTCTACAATAAAGAGTAAACATCTCCTCGATTCTACTGTCGAAGTCGTCCTCGTGCTTTTCATGTAGAATCATCATGTCATATAGAAGCCACTTGTAAGGTTTAATAACTTTATGGATAACGTTTTGTATTTGTTACATATAGTATAATAATTCATTTGTGCCACCAAGAATTACGAAATTTTGTTTATACATTTCTTTTGCTTTGTACGTTAGACCTAGACCCAAGTTGACAGTTTAGCTGATCATCAAAAAGCTTACTAAATAATTTAATTTGCGGTTTTTTAAATTAAACCTGTAGCCCACGGATTAGTGATATTTATACTGTAGATATATATTAAATTACACCTTTGTTACGTCTACTAATCCAACAGTTTGCCGTAGACGGATACTCAAAAGTAAAGGCAACTTTAAAAAACCATTTCAGACTAAATTAATTTGTAAGTTGCTGTCTTTTTACCCGCCATTCTATAATTAAGATTTTTTTTTAAAAAAAAGGTAACCGGGTTGTGTGATATATAAAACTGTGATCAGAAACCAAATCTTCGGTTTTATATCTTTTTCAATATCCAGCTAATCAAGATAAAACCAAATTCGACTTTGTAAAGTAAAGAATTATGCACAAGATTAATTATTTACAACACATGATAATATCTACAATTTTTGTATCCATCTCGATTGTGTAAAATGTATTTCATTAATCTATAATTTAAAAAATGCTAAAATTATTAACTTTTGATATGATTTTATTATCTTTTAAATAATATCAACTTGTATTTAGAATACAAAGAGAAATGAACATTTTCTAAAACAGAGTTCACAATAAAAATTTATAATCAATATCACAATTAGTTTAAAACAATAAATATCTTTTTGAGCATATTTATTTCGAAAATTTCAGACATTAATTTCTTAATAGTTAGATAACATTAAACAACTTATTTTAATACTTCATTCATTTCCTTCATTTTCTTTTATCTAGACAATATATTTATTGGATTCAAAGAAAACATTATTTTGGTTCTTTACTAATATTAGGGGGATAAAATAATTATCAAGTTCTTAATGAAAAAAGGATTTTAACATTTACATTTGTATAAGCATATAATTGAGAATTTTTTAAAATATTTTTATTATTTGTTTTTGTATTCGATTATCATTCAAATAGGTAAGATTGGAGATAAAATATGGTAAAATATATTATCGTTAGTTGCTTACAGAGATTTCTCTACAGAACCAAAATTTATTGATTCAATATATAAAAAATGTTTATTACTGCTCTTTTAAATTACTTGTCTCTCATCAAATATACACTGTTGATCCCGGCATAAAAGAAGGGAAAGGATCTTTGAATGTAATCATATAAAGGTTGTAAAAAGAACCATCATAACTTTATTCATTAACGCCTTATTTCAAGAATTAATTGTTGTGATGGATAATAGGAATAATTTATTTTTAACTCATTTTTCAATCGCATCATAATTCCGAAACGTAACATAAAATTATTTTATCAAATATCATTTTTGTAATATTATCCCTTTCATGAATATCCTAAAATCTTGGCTAAATAAATTTCTACAAAACACACATCACACATATACTTCTTTACGTTTCGTTTCATTGATGAAATCATCATCTTCCGTTGTTACCAAATCGAGAAACGAGATTTAAAATTTTTATGTTTTTTTCATACAAAATATTTTTTATATTTTCAGTTTAATCTAAATAATTTGTTTGTAATAAAGTCTAGTTTATTTATGACAAGCAGGATCTAGTAATACTTATATTACTTATTACGCCAATAATTTAAAAAAAAACTCTATTGTATATAAAGATCAAAATTTCAATATCATCTGTGTATTAATTTTGGGACATAACTTCAAATTTGCATCATTGAAGAGTGTTGTTTACCTCCAGCATTACCATTTACAAATATAAATATATTTTGTGAAAAATTTTCTATAAGTACAAGTAACTAGGGAGTTTTTGGCAGCAGAATTGGTTGCAACCGGCATTTTTTTTATTGACTAAGTGTCAAAAATAATAGTTAAAAGTTGAACTCCATCCTTTTCTGTGTATATACGGGAAGTATTATTAAGCCTTACCCTTTTGTTCTATCTATTATCTCATAAGTGAAGCTCAATATTTATTTATGTTTTATATTACATATACAGTAATCATTTAAGTAACACCAAGAGTCAAGAGTTTTTTGTCTACTATACATACCACAGACAGACGCAGCTACACTATGATTATATATGTTCTAAATTCCCTATAAACAAATTTAAGAAAATTTGAACATTTTAAGTTTCGATGTTACTATAATTCTGTGCTTAGTAACATACAGCATGTGTGGTATGTTGAAATGATCATTTAGGAGCACATTTTGTTTTTCACACAACCATAATATGTGTGTTTTCAAAAACAGAATATGTGTATTTTCAACAAGACAATATGTGTGTTGATTTAATGAGCATATTTTGTGTATTTCTTTGGGGAAATTAAGTTGTGATAAAAATGGCCACTTGCGAAGTTATTGTACTTCTTTTGTCACAATATACGAGACGAGTCTATGCGTAAATATCCTTTAAAACAAAAAGTTTTCAACAAACTTAACATTTGGTGAGATCTAAAGCACACGTCCTAACAGATTTCTATCTATTTAAAGTGTGTATCAGTACAATTTTAAAATATAAAAATGAGGATCATATAATACAAATAATGCTAATAATATCATACACACACACATAATAATAAAACAAAATCATTTCTGTGATGAATCAGCTACATTGCCAGTTATTTGTCATAAAAGAAGAGATAAATATGTAAAGATGACAGACACTCTAGTGGCCTATGTTCAAATTTGGTACTTTATAACGTGTACTATAAAGAATAACAATTATGAAATTAAATGTGGGACTATTTTTAAAAATTACTGAGTATGGCATAGTTAACAGCCAAAATTATTTAATGTAGTTTGTTTAAAATTGCATTATATATCATTCTATAGACAATCTCGGAGGATGTGTAAATAAATAAATCCTCCTATTAGTTTCAAACTGCGCCCAGTTCACTAGGAAACTACCATAATCACTCTAGTGATTGAATTTTATATCCGACTTTTCATTATAACTTGGAACAGTACTTCGGTAAATAATACAAACAACGTAAGTTCAACTCGGCAAATTTTAGCTACAACTATTAAATTTGTGACCATAAAAGGACCAGAATCCTTGGATTTATTCGTTTAACGTTTCATTGTGTGTTAATGTATAAATAATCTCTGTAAAGCTTAAAAAATTAAGAAAAATCTGGTATCCATACAACATGTTGGCAGGGTAAGATTATCAAAATTCGAGCTAAACCAATGTTCCGAATAAAATTAAAACGGCAAACATTATTTCATTTTAAACGTTTATATTTCAAATTCATAAAATCAATCTTGAGTAAATTTGAGCTGGGTGGTGCAATTATTTTAATTAATCTTGAGATATTAACAAATTGGTCTATCCTTTGCAGCTGCAAAGATAAATAATTTAAAAGACAACTTTGTTAAACAGATACTTGACAAGCCAAAAACTTCATTTTAACTTTAGAATTATTTTGGGGGATCATTATTTTGTTTTAAGATAAATAAAAATTTTCTGCAACATGTCAAAATATTTTTAAAATAGCTATAGACATTTCTGTAACTCTTTGCCTATAGTCAAAATTAAGGAATACTTTTCTAATTTCGTAAAGTCTTTTTACCTTGCTTTACCCTGCAAACAAATGCTGAAAGTTGTATAATTCATGATGATTCCTAAATAGTTCGCAAAATAAATATTTAACAAGTCGTTGAAATAAGTTACAAAATATTATTATTGAAATAAATTTATGTAAACAAAATATTTTAAATGATCATTTATTATTGTTTCACAATTATAACTTTATTTACCAGGAGGCTTCCTAACTACTTTTGTCTTTAAAATACTTTATCCAGTTTTCCCATTTATCTTCTATCAATAGTCAATCAAATAGCACACTCTCTAGTGACATGGTCTCTTTTAGTTACACATATCAGAAGCTAAGAACTTAGCTTTTAATTGAATATAATAAAAATTGTGCGTCCGCGCGGTTAATTATTAAAAGTAACTTAACCAGTCATTCAATACCCAGCATATTATTGTGGGGGGGGGTCCATGTAAACACAGGCTCAATTATTGTCAAAATGTTCTTGGTCGTTGTTTCAAACCTGTAAGAAACATTATCCAACATTTTTCTTTTACAAAACCTCAAATCTTGGAAACGATGAAAAGACTAAAATGATAACTCCAGTTTGCGAAAATAAAATTCCTTTTACAAAAGATGTACAAAATGAGATACACGGCATTGTATTTGAGATTCAAAAGTCCAACCCCTCAGATCCTCCTTAGGTTGAAAAGATCACGAATAAAAAAAAAATAATAAAAAAAAGTAAGTTTTATTCTTATGAATTAAGATTATTTTTATTTGCTAATTGCGGAGTTTTTAGCCTATAGGAAGACCTTTTTGACACTGTGTATTGTAGTTTATTTATGCTACACAAGAGACTAGCGTAATATAAACATTTTGTAAAAACAGCTTTCAAATGGGATGTATTTATTTTTTAGTTTAGTTGAATGTTTAAAAAAAAGTTGAGTCGAAGTTATTTATTACACAAATATGGTAGACTTTTATAAATAAACCATAACCATATAATTTTAATGTGCATAGTGAAATTATATATAAACTACTTATTTTCACTCCTTTCATTACCTGGACAAAAAAAAACCTTCCTCTGAGGCCTTTCTTTGAGAAAACCATATTGGTTTAGAATCCTTTCTTTAGGATCTCTGTATTTATATTATTGAAGATAGTTTTTTAAAAATAAAAATAATAAGGAAATGGAAAATAAAAACAAAGTACAGTTGGCTATTCCTGCACTGCCAGAATTAATAAATACAGATCTTTTGGATGGCTTTAATTTAAATTACAATCAAATACCAGTTAAAATTATTTATTACACAGTTGAAAAAAGATGACAAATATATCAAGGCATCTATTATTCAAAATTTTAATTTGTAATCAATTTGCATAGTGGAAATGATATTATAAAACAAAACTTACATGCATATAAAGCTTGAAACTGTTGGTATGTCTATACTTCAACGATACATAATTAAGGCTATTATTTTTAAAAAAATGTCTTTTTATACAAAGTATACCTTAATAATTAATACTTCTACTTTTAATTTGAAAAAAAAAAAAAAAAAAAAAATTTAAGACCTTGTTGTATCTTAGCGATAGAGCAAGTGTCTCACAATCAGGAGTCTTATGTTCATATCACACAGTCTCTGACTTTTTTGTTTTCTCAAAAACACTTAGAAGAAATAAGTTGAATATATTTAAATAAAAAGGATTGGATTTATAACATTTCAAATTCGGAATTGAAAATTCTATTGTTTTTAAATGAGTTGTATTATAAATGAAAAAGAAGATTAAAGTGATCCTATTTGTATAATAAAATGCAAAATAATCAATTGTAAATAGATATAGAACGTCTCAGTAGTTACAATACTTAGCCTCTCTAAATTCTTTTGTCACTGAATTATTTAAATAAAGACCTCTAACTTTAACTTCTGGGGCACTCTTTGTCGTGTACTAAAAATTACAACCCTTTCAAATTAATATTGCATTTATTTAATAAAAACAAATCCAAATACCCAAATTGGTAGTCGCTAGGACCACTTTATGAAACGTTTCGGTAAAAAGTATTAAATGTATTAAAAGCAGAAGTTCATAACAGGTACTTACTCTAAAACAACTAACATTAATTTTTAGTTTTTAAAATATATTTTTTTATTGATTTAAAATTCAGTAACAGTTTACATTATTTGTTATGAAAAACATAAGAAATTAACAAAGTAACATCCAATAACAAACCAGAAAACAATTTTGAACCACTACAACTTAACTCTCTATTCTGTTTTGTATCTTCTTCTATTTTCGGCTATTTAAAAAAAAACTTATTTTTTAATGCACAAATTAAATTATTTACACTCATTTTATACATAATATGGCCTAAAACTTTTGTATTCTCTGGATTGTGTAAAATATTTTCCATTAATGCAGATTAAAAAATGCTAAATGGTAGCTCGTTATATGGTTTTATTACCTTTATAATCAACTTGTATAATAAGACTTGTAAAATAATATCAACTTTTAAATGTAAAGATATATGGAAAAAGATAATGAACATTTTCTAAAACAGAGTTCAAAATAAAAATTTATAATCAATATCACAAATAGTGTAAATCATTAAACATCCTTTTGCGCATATTTATTTCAAAAACTTCAGACATATTTTCCTAATAGTTAGAATAAATTAAACGACTTACTTAAATAGAATAGATTTCCTTCCATTTCTTTTATCTAGACAAAATAGTTATTGGATTCAAACATAACATTAATTATAATTATTATAATTAATTTACTAATTTTAGCAAAGAAAAAATATATTTCTCAAATTCTTAACGATAACAGAATTTTAACATTTACATTTGTGCAGCCTTATAGAAATGACGATTTTTTAATTTTTTTCTCTTTTTCTGTTTTTGTTTTTGATTATCATAAAAATGCTAACAATGGCGATAAAATATGGTAGCTCATAGTAGTATCTAGACTATTATCGTTAGTTGTTTACTGAGATTTCATTGCAGGAACTACATTTATTGTTCAGACATTTTAAATGAAATAGGCATTGTTGATCCCGTAAAAAAAGGGAATGCATTTTCAATGTAATCATATTGATGGTTGTAAAAAGAACCAATATCACTTTAGTCATTGTCGCTTTATTTCCATAATTGTTGTTATAGATAATGGGAATAATGTATGTTTAACGCATCTTTCAATCTCATGCAAATTCCGAAACCTAACAAATATTTCTTTTATGAAATATATTTTCTAATTTTATTCCTCTCATGAATATCCTAGAATCGCGCCTAAATAAATTTCGCCCATTTTAGGAAACAAATATATAATTCTTTACGTTACATTTTATTGATGAAATCACATCTGAAGTTATTACCATCAAAAAACTAGATTTAAAAGTTCTATGTTATTTTATTTATTTATTTTTAATATTTATTTTATGTACAATATAATTTTAAAAAAAATAATAATGTCTAGAAATTTGTGGAAACCAAGGTCTAGGATTACTTATATTACATATCAAGAAATCAATTCGAAACTCTCTTTTTATATAAATATCAAGTTTCAAAATTGTGTTTATTACTTTTGAGTAATTTTGAGACATAATTTCGTTCTTGTTTATGTCCAGCATTACCAAATAAATATAATTGTGAGAAAATCTTCTTTAAAATAAGTAACTTTAGAATTTTATCCAAAAGAATCGGTTGCAAAGCGTATTTTTTTATTGTCTAAAGTGTCAAATATAATAGTTAAAGCTAAACTCCATCCGAAATATTTTGTATTCTCATGCGTCACTAAAGTCTCCTCTACTTGGTTCTAGGGGCCAAACGATCGTCGGGATATAAGCTTATTTTTTACTCATTACTATATTGAAAGAAAAACTTTCTCTGTGGAGGCAAGTTATTTTTGTACATTTAGGAGACATTATTTTAAAAAAATAATCATACAATATAGTAGGTTTAAAAATCTTCAACTTTATTACAACATTTTATTTATAAAGTTGTATAGAATATTACTTTTACACTAGAAAAAATTTGAAGCAATTAAAAACTAAAATGTTCTATACAATCGAAAATGACTTATATATTTACAGGTTATAGCACATGGAAAAAAAAAAAAAAAAAAAAACATAAAAAGAACCACTTTGTACATAGCTTTCAGAAATGTATTATTTTTGTAGAAAATATTAGTTTACACAAAAAGGAAAAATAAGCATAATGTCATTGGACTGGTCTAAATTCATGTGCGCATATGTTTAGATGTTTAGAGATGTACACAAAGTTATAAAGTACTTACACAACTTAAGTAACAAAGTAACAAATTACACAACAAAAGAAAACAGGAATATTAATTATAAAAATATAAGAACAATAAATAACAGGTAAAAGAGACTATAAATGATAAATATTTTACAAAATATAAATACAGAAGTAGTTGCACCAAGAATATAATACCGTAATGACAAAACATTATGGCTTAATCAAGAAATCAGCAGTTTTATTTCATGTTGCAAAATTTATGAAATCATCTGTTTAAAATTGAAAAAAAAAATATATATATAACAAAAGCAAAAATTATCAGGTTTTTACTTATAACAAATAATAGTTTTTTTTTTCCGATATCGCTACCTATCATACAAATACATAAGTCGGTATAACTGTAGGACAATCGACAGCTGCTGCCGGATCAAATGTTAATGGTCACACACACACACACACACATACGCATACATATATATATATATATATATATATAATTTTGCGTGGTAGTAATTTACAGTACCCAAATTGAAAACCTAACAAACTACCTTAAAGTGACCTTGGTTTTATAAATGTTTTGAATTAGTCAATTAGAATTTCGTTCACAAATTGTATTTATTTACTATTCAGTTTCTTTGGAAACTCTAAAGTCATTACAAAATATCTTCCCAAATTAGTGACACACACACACACACACACTTGCTCAATGGAATCAAAGAAAAAGAAGGTTATGTCTCAGCCTAAGGGAATTAGATGTGCAGAAGGAAAGCTTGTATATTGCTGTGGATATTTAGCATATAACAATTAATTCCCAAATTCATGTAAAGCTTTAAATATAAATTCATGTAAATTTAAATATTTAAGTTTTAATTTCAAGTCATGAAAACATTAACAGTGTTAAATCAGACAGATATTCTTGATCAAAGAGGATTCGACGGAAAAGATAAGGACGACAAAGTGACACAGACAGGGACGTATTTCCCAAAAGGAAGAAAGCCATTCGTCTAGGGAGACTAAATTTAAGAATGTAAATAAATAAGAAAGGAAAACATAAAACGCGCCTAAGTTTTCCACGCTCCTTTTAACAACATTAAAAACTTCACCAACTGAATGGTTTACACTTTCTGTTAATGAAAAGAATGGCATTTCAAATATAAAATTAATGGTTTTACATTGTATAAAATCTACCCTTCTATCTTTTGAACTGCATATCAGAGATACAGTTCGTGAAAGAAGTTATTCATATAAGAAGAAGTAATAAGATATACTTACTGTTCCGTTGATCTTAATTAGTTTCAGAAAATCGTGGAGTTAAGGGTAAAAAACAGATTACAATTTCTTGAACTCCAATAATCACTTTTCATTACATGAGATTTGTTCGAAATTCGATAATTAAATTTTTTTTTCTTTATTTATTGAGCTACTTAGAGTCTTAATTTACCGATAATTATGAAATTGATATTATTATCAATATTGAAAAATATAATTTTTACGGGTAATAAGAATTCGTAACAACTATACTATTGTGAATAAAATGTGTGCAATATTTAACACCGATTATTAGTCTTACTACGGATGTGTGTATGAGAAAGTTTGTGCAATATTTTGACAGATTATTAGTTTCAGTATTTATGTATGAGAAAGTTCAAGAATATTTTGACAGATTATTATTTTTAGTATTTATGTGAGAAAAAGTTTATTCAATATTTATTGACAGAATATTAGTTATAGTATTTTTATATAAATATAAGAAGGTTTGTGCAATACTTTGACAGATTATTAGTATTAGTATTTATGTCAGATAAAATTTGTCCAATATTTTGACTGATTATAAGTTTTAGTATTTATGTATTAGAAACTTTATGCAATATTTTTGACTGATGATTAGTTTTAGTATTTATGTGTGAGAAAGTTTGTGCAATATTTTTGACCGATTATTAGTTTTAGTATTTATGTATGAGAGTTTGTGACGCTTGATTCCTATTTACCTCATGCTAATAGTATTCTGTACCTGGTGCGCCTAAAGAAGTTTACATTTCAAAAAAGTTTGACAATTAATTATATAGTTTTAGTTGCTATTTTAATTTTGTTACAGATTCATTATGGCAGCACATTATTCAACATCGACGACATCAATAGAAAAATGTCCAAGTGTTTTTTGAGTGTTGAGTTAAAAAAGACTAAAACAGTATTGAAAAAGTGAATTTTGAAAATAATGTAATTGGATATATTTTATTTTTCATTGTTATTTTAAAACAACATTTTTTATATGTATTTACAAATTTGTTGCATTAATAAATATTTTTATTGATATAATTGGTTTGCGTTTTATTTTTAGTGATACCAATACTTTCTCTACTGTAAAACATATATTTAATTAGAAAGTTTTTGATTAGTTTTATGTCTGGTAGAGTACAGCACTTTCCTACATTTAAACAGGAAGTATCAGGAGAATATAATGTTAAAAGAGGTCAATGCGCTGTGTTTCAAACATCAGAGACGCTATGAAAATTTCATACCAGAAGTCATCCTAACAACTTCTATTCACTGGGTATCAAGTTTTTGTGTCAAATCAGATAGACCTTCTATCAAATCATATTCATTAGATAACAAGTTTTTTGTAACTTTTCAAGGTATCAATAGAATATTATGTTAAAAGAGGTCAATCAATGCAGCTGTGATTCGATCATTAGAGTTGCCATGAATCTTTCAATCCTAATAGACCTCCTAACAACTTCTACTCACTGGATAACCTTTTTTTTTGTAACTTTCAAGCTATCAGGAGAATATACTGTTAAAATAGGTCAATGCAGCTGTTTTTCATAATCGGAGTTACCATGAATATTTCAATACCAATAGACCTACTAACAACTTCTATTCTCTGGGTAACAGATTTTTGTAACTTTTGTAAGGATGAGGAGAATATAAGTTTTTTATGAGGTCTGGATTTTTTTTGTTGTTATGGAAATTTCTGCATTCTACCTTAGAAAAATCGAAGCAAAAGTTTTCACAGTTTTTATGTTGTGGAAAGTGCTGCCTTTTACCAGACAACAAACCAAGGAATAATTCTCTCAGTATATATTGCTGGAAAGTACAGCACTCTACTATACATTTCATGTAAAATATTGCTACCTGCAAGACACCTTTTTTCTGTAGGAAACAGGACATGTGTTAGGAATAACTATATAAATTTAAAAAGGTATTTTTCTGTTATTTTACATTTATTCATTAAACAATTTTTATGATTACAATTTTGCAAATATTTCTTCTTCCTAGTACATGCAACGATTGGTAAATAATAATTGTTTATATAATACATCTCACTACATAACCACTTGTAGTTACATTAAACAATTGACATAAAACCATATAATTTATGTTTCACCACTATATAAAACCAAACACAACACTGAACTCTTGTTTACATATGTGTAACACATCATATCTTCTGAAACAAAAAAAAATAGAGAACTATAAGAAAATCTGCAAATACTTTAAAATAAACAAGGTAAAAACATTAAACCACATTAACTTATACATTAAACTAAATAAACAAACAAATAATTTTCATGGGCTTTTCTCTAACATGCCAGATTGGGAGATACAGACAAAAATTTTTACTTCACGATGTGTGCCTGCCGCTGACAAATTTTTGCGCATAATCTTACAACTAGCACAGCTGGGCGCGCACTGAGCTACTGAACAACTGAACACTCACAACACTGAAAGGTTTTCAGAAAGGCTGAAACACAAACACCACGCACGGATACATAAACTAACTGAGGTGATTGTTGCCACGCACGCGCAAACGTTCTCTTTCTACTGCACATCCCCAAGACAGTTTCATCACTCGCCTTACGGCCTGTAATTTCTGAAACCATATTTAATGCGTCCTTATCCTGATAAAAATAGTAGGCCAAACGATTATACTTTTAACAAACGTTTGTCACTTACTGTGAGGCATACTGTGGAATGCCATTAGGTATTGTTAGCAATAAATGGCGTATACCCCTTAAAGCAATAGAAACAATTCCAGAAGGAGAAGATGTAATTGTAAAATGTATCTGTTTATTGCACAATTTAATTATAGATTCGAAAGGATTGATACAGTTTCAGTCTCACACAATTAAAAATGATTCATGTAGTAGTATGCGTAGCAGATTTGGTACTTCAGGTTAGAGTAGAAGTGCTTTGAGAGCATGTACAATATGAGACACTTTTCAAACTTATTTTGTAATTAATAGTTTACAGAAGAAAACATTTCCTTTTTACTTGCTTTCAAAATAAAATTATTTAAAAAATGCTTAGCAATAGTATACAATTGAATAATAAAAATAAAATACAATTATCAGTTTCTTTCATTTCCTCCGATACCTCGTTCCACAATATTTTCTGCACATATGATAATTTGTTTCTCGTTGGTCTCAAAGATATTTCCTTTCTTCTACGAGCAAATTAAGTTTTCACAATCTATTTTGCACTGTGTTTCACACTAGTTCGCAAGTTATATCAGAGCCGAATGGGATCGGTTCGAAAAACGCAGCTGTACGGACAAAAACTGTGGAATTAATTGGGTCTAGTGGATGCGGCCACAATCAAAAGCTCATGTTTTTATCGTTCGTGTGTTTTCGTGTGAACTCGGACAAACTCGACTTCGCAGCTTTCTGCTTCCAGTGGATGACGACTATCGACTAGCCTTATTTTAAGCATGCATCATAGACTACCGTTGCGAAATGCGAAGTTCATCTATGTTACGTTTACGGACGTGTATTTTAACAATAAAGTAGCATAAAAAGTAATGAAATAAGATTTGGTGTTATTGTTAATGGCGGAAGATGGCCTTTGTTCGTGGTTGTGGGAGTGACGTTTCCCATAAATTTCTTGAAATCCTTCAAAACGATTTAAAAAATTTGTCTATTGAAACAAAGAAAAAATTTCCACAAATTAAAGAAGTGAGTATTTTGGAAAAAAAAAATTGAATTTACATGACAATGGTAGGCTAACTTTTTTTGGTTAAAGTTGAAATTGACATTTTTCAATTGTGGTTAGGCCTATCTTGTAATTTTGTTTGTGTTTTTTTTTTGGTGATAATGAAAACCAACATTTGAGATTTAATTGGTTTTATTACATTAGCAGTTTTTTAGTTACTTGGAGTAAATAAGAAATAATCACTAATGTAATTTCCTTTATGTTTGGTTAAGAAAATTGTTGAAATCTTTTACTACCTACCTTATTTTGAAACAATTAGGCCTAAGCCATAATTGGGATATTTATTGGCTGTAGCCTGATAGTTAGTTTTGGGGTTTTTTCTTTTTATTCTTTTACTAAATACTTTACTTCTTCAGAAGGTAATTATATAGATTAGCAGTTACAGCTAATTTTCAATATTTTGTTTGTTAATTCCTTACTACATATATTTATTCGGTAATTATATAGCAGAGTAGCCTCACTTCAAAATCAATTTTTATGAGTTTTATTCGTAAAAAAAATGTTGGAAAAATATTATATTATAGAAAAAAGTGTCGGAAAGATGATTAAAAAATATAATAAAAAAAAGTTGTTTTTTCGTGAAAAAATTTATTCTGTGTTATCTTTCATACTCATGACATTCACTTCAACAAACGTTCAGAAGGTTTGGCCAGGTGGTTTTTTATATATATATATATATATATATAGCAACCTGGCCAAACCTTTCGTGACATATAATAATACAGCCCTACATATTTACAGCAAAGAAAACATTATTTATTCTTATGAAGTAAGGTATAATACTTGTTTTCATCATTTATGGCGAATTACGAGTGAAATACTTTTAAATTCAATAAATTCCTCTTCTACTGAATTTGGAGCAGAATTTGACTCTGATTAAGATTTTCTTGTGTAATCTTGTGTAATTATATTATGTAATCATCTTTCCGACACTTTTTTCGATAATAAAAATATTTTTCCAACATTTATTTGACGAATAAAACCCATAAAAATTGATTTTGAAGTGAGGCTACTCTGCTATATAATTAACATATATTCTTAAAATTAATTCACTTTTTAACCAAAAAAATTACAATTTGAAAACTACAAAATCTTACTATTTATAGGTTATACATAATAGCAATTCTTCACATTCACATCTCATAATGTGAAATGGGAATCCTGTATGGTTTGACACATACATGCACATTACATCATTATCATCACAATTTTATATTTGTGATAGTAATGGTGTAATGCACATGTGTCAAACCATACAGAATTCCCATTTCACATTATCCTCAAACTAGGAGTGTGTCTAGTGTGAGAGGCGTATCCTCCATTCTACTTGCTTCTCTAGCCTGACTTGATGGTATAACCCATTCCAAGAAAACTAGGTACACAAATTACGGCTTAGCTATATTTAATTTCTAAAAATACAACTTCGTGACAGACTGCATCTCACTTATCTTATGATTTTGCCTACTTGCTCACAATATTTATTTTATAAAAAGTTATAAAAACTAAAAACCAACAAATATAAAGTTGTGTAAAAAAGTAAGTATATGTATTGATAAACTGTAAAAAGTTTTTACATAATAAAAGAAATGACGAAAATATTTAAAACGAGGAAAATGTATATTTCTCGGCTGAATGATAGCTTCCTGCAAGAAAGTTGAAGATATTATTTTGTTGATAGATTATTTTTTTACAATTTAAAAAATTTGTACATTAATACAAAAATTAGGCACATTCTAGAAGTATTCGAATGCATACTGGGCATACTGGTTGGTTAGGCTACTTGAATATCTAAGAATGGCACGTAATATTTAATATATTTTTGTGGGAAAAGTAAACAGGATGATAAAGGGATCCCAGGAAATACTTCCCGCCTTCCTGATGCCATTATTCTTTGATTCCAAATATGCATTTATGTAATAACTTAAGGCATGCACAAAATGTCTGTCAATCTGTCATTCACATAGCCTATTTCTCGCATAAAATGTTAACTTGGTCGGCTAATAGGTGTTGTGCTAAGCGTGATGATTAGTAATCATAAAATGTTAAAGAGTCAATGGAATAAATTTATGGTCCAAACTGCCTAAATATTTTCTCTTTATAGCTACTGTATATACTGTGTCAGTAAATGTCGTGCCAAGCTTTAGGTAGTGGTTACATAAACCATATTATGTTACCCACTTCCAACTTATTTAACATAAATTAAATTTTCCATTCGCCTTCTTCAAATTAAAAAAAAGGGTAAATGTTTACTTTAAGGTGGCGCCTTATTTTCTGGATTTTCTTTGTTTATCGTCTACTACATACCTTACTTCGGTACTTACGTATTAAATCAAAAATCACAATCTAAAAAAAATCAAATCCTATGTATTTAGCCTATAGGTTAGATATAATAGCAGATATTCACATTTACGGCTCATATGTTACTAAAGATATTTCAACCTATAATATCTGTGATCACAGATCACGTTATATGATGTGAATCCTCTATATTAATAATCTAATTTCAAAATATTAACTTCAAAAACTTACGAAAGGTTTGGCCAGGTGGTTATATATATACCTGGTGTTTCAAAATGAATAGCGTGGTTTTAACGCCTTTTTTACACTACAATAATTTTTATTACACTACAATTACAGCTATAAATGATACATCAAATGAAACAGCAACTCAAACAGTTTTGTTTGTTGGCACCAGTGCAATGTTTTCGCCGCCATCCTTTCTCTTTTGGTGAAGCAACTGTAACTGGTACTTCTTATCTTGATACTCTACAGTTATGGCTCTTCCCTCAGTTGAAAGATGATGAACAAGAGAACTTCATTTTCCAGCAAGATGGTGCGCCGCCTCACTGGCACAACAAAGTACGCGATTGGTTGAACGTTACTGTACCCGACCGCTGGATTGGCCTCAAAGGGCCCAATGACAGAGTTTGTTTCACATGGCCTCCACGGTCACCCGATCTGACGCCTTGCGATTTCTACCTTTGGCGGTTGATAAAGGATCGTGTGTATGTGCCTCAACTACCAACTGACTTTCCCGAATTAAGAAACAGGATTGAAGCAGCTGTTACAACAATTACTCAAGAAACACTAATCAAAGTTTGGGAAGAACTCGCATATCGTCTTGACGTGAGCCGTGTGACGAATGGTGCTCACATTAAACACTTGTAGGCTTTTCTGTAAAACTCTTTGAGTTGCTTTTTCATTTGATGTGTCATTTATAGTGGTAAATTTAATGTAATAAAAGTTATAAAGTGTTAAAACCTCGCTATTCATTTTGAAACACCCGGTATATATATAGCTACCTGGCCAAACCTGTCGTGATGTATAGGCCCTAATTATATCGCAAAGTAAGCAAATTATTCACTTAAATAAACATACGAAAGGCAATCTGGACAAACCTGTTGTGATATGAAATAGTAATCTAGCGTAGTCGCACTGTGTAATGCGCATGCGTCAAACCATACGCTATTAACATTGCCATTATGTTTTAACATATAAATACGTCGAATTTGGTTGTTTTTAGATTGTGATTTTTTTTCAGTGAAAAAAAGTGATCTGTGCATGGAAACATTATTTATTCATACGAAGGAAGGTATTTAGTAGACGTTAAAAACAAAAACAAAATAAAAAACAGAAAATTACAAGTTACCTTAAAATAAACATTTACCGTAGGTGGATTTTGTAGTTTTCAAATTATGTTTTTTCGGTTAAAAGGTGAATTCCGCATGGAAGAAATAAATTATTTGGTAAATATCATTTGTAGCTCATCCTTGGATTTTTCTATAAAAAACTATGAAAACGTAGAATATTTACCTTATAATTAAAGGACCAGATCATATTATTTGTCAGAAGAAACGTTTCAACTCGCAAAATGCATTAGTTTAGTAGAAAATGAAATTTATAAAAGTACGAAATCCAGCTATGTAGGTTAGAAATGCCAATGTTAATACTAATTAGTACGTTCATCAAGTCACTGAATGTATGATCTCTTGTTTTATTGTCTGGCTATGGGACGTAAATGGCATAGGCGAGTTCTGGTTATGTGGCTATATATATATATATATATATATATTATAACAAAAACCACTTCAACACTTCTAGAATTTAACTTTTTCTTTAATTATTTATAACATTAAGTTTAAAATCATTTACAATAGAAATCAATTATTGTCCAAATCTGATGCACTTAATACTTATACAATTAATGTCTAAACCTACTACTTATTCTAAGTACATAGTTAAATATAAATTACTAATTCTACAATGTCTTAACCTAAAATAAAGAAATAAGAGTGCATCCTAATTTTACTTTTAAATTTTTTACCTTTAATTATTTTTATAAAATGCTCCGGCTAACTGAAATGTATTATTATTCAATTTTATTTATTTTCTCTTTACGGGTTCGTGAGGTTCTTTGGTGACTATAATTTACATTAAAATAGAATTTGGTGGTACGGTAGTTTATTTAATTGAGATTGTCCATTAATTTTTACTTATCCCTTGGAAGTTTTATCACTGCTCCGATGTTCCTGGTTCCTTGCACGTGGTTCCCGTGTAGACTGCCAGTAGATGGATCGATTTGCCTTGATCTTTTCGGCGAATCTTCTTTTCTTCTTACACTTGTATCTCACACACTTTTATGATGACGATTACTTTTAATTTATTGTATTAATATTCCTGTTCAAACACTTTTATAACGACGCAATTTATCACACATTTCTATGACGACGATTACTTTTAACTATTCTTCGGAGATTATTATTAATTACTTATACAAAAAAAAAGACGCAGATACTATTTTATTTTGACGTTTGATCTCAGCTAAATCTTTCACCACGATCTTCTTTTCTACTAAAGAAACACTTGCTCCGGAACTCCCTCCTTCAATCAGTTAACAACCAAAAAGAACCTCGTGCGCTTCTCTTCCACCCCTATTTATAAGTTCTCTTTTCAAAAGCTTTCTTCCGATCCTCTTCCGTCATTGGCTTATTTTAAATCTTTTACGTTATTTCTGGACTGACGCAATTTCTTTCATTGGTCCATTTCAAACATTTTCGGTTGAAGGCATTGACTTTTGGAATGGTTTATTTGACTCCTTGAGATCCGTGACTGATGTTAGAATAGTTTTTCTAGCTGTCAACCCTTTCAACTCTTTACAATTTATGGCCTGCCGAGCACTGACCTTTTGGGATCCCTCTATTTCGTTATAATATCTATATATCCTATATTAGGTATGAATATTATAGCTTAATATTATGACATTGTATGATTGCAGAATCACGTCTATTTTCACAATAGCGTATGCAAATTGTGTTTCATTGCTGTTTGTAACAAAAACATATTTTCTTTTGGATTTTGAGAATTTTGAAAAAGTTTGAACTTTACTGTTATATAACTTATGTACGAGACAAGATAGAAAGAGCTTGTGAAGAAGCAATTAAAAATACACTTTGAGAAGCATACTGTGACAACCTCAAAATCAGCTTTGTCCTAAATTTAAATTCATCAAATTAGTTCCAATAATTGCTAAATATTCTAAGTTAAAGAAGTAGTTTGAAAGTGAAGAGTGAAGGTCACATTTAGTGATAAGTTCCTACAGCTCAGAACCTGAAAAAACCGACTTGGACTAATGAAGCTACGGATATTAAGAAAATTAAAATTTTTACATATCTGCATAGACTCCTGTCTGTTGCAGCATCTCCCCTCCCTAAAACACACACAATTTGGCACAGATTTGCTGTGATTCAAGTTTGCTTGACCTTCACCTAATTAATATCATCAAAAACCTGTGTATAGTTTTTCAAAAATCTCTCACCTTGTACATCTCAATTTTTCTGCTTGCTTCTGTCTATAGTTAATATACCATTCTTAAATTAAACATTTGCTCATTAATTATCATTTTTGATTGCTTATACTTTGTCATTTGTGATGCGTTAGTAGGTTGCAAGCCAAGCAATTACCTAACTTTTTGTACTTTGTCATAATGATTGTTTATATTTTATACTCTGAATAAAACTCTTTTTCGAGTGAACTTGAGATATTTTATGTATTACATTCTAACTTAACTTTAAATTCTATAATAACCCTAAATCCTAATAGTGGTAAATTAAATCTTGTATGCAAAAAAAATTATAATAAAGTGTAATTTATACATTTCCCTACTTTTTAACATGGTCAGAATAACGTTGGTAAAAATTCATCATACCAATCATGAGATTAAATTTAAAAAAATGTGAAATTCATTTAGTACAAACTTTATGTTGAATAATAAACCATTTTAGAGCATAATTCACATTTTCATCTTCAAAATTAAAATTGTAAGTACCAAATTTGTGATGGGAATTTGGAAGTTCCACTCTAAATTGGTTACTTTTAAAGCCTATTTTAAAAGAAACCAATTTTTGATAGTGAAATCGTTACATTCAAACATCAAATTACGAGATGACGATAATTTGACTTCATTTTAACCATCAACTTAACATCTAATATTGAGATTTATGTATTGTAAGCCAAATATGCATTGAACGTTTTATGGAGTCATTATAGTTTCAATTTAAATATGATGATTTCATAGTTCTAATCTCATATATGAACAGTAAATAATAGTTGAATCTTGTTAATATAATAAATTTATCCTAACATAACATGTCTTTGATGAAAAAGTTGGGTGAGGTTAAATTCTTTTATGAAACAAACATTTTTTTTCTCCTTTTATGAAATTTTTATTTCTTATGAAACAAACATCCCTTACCAGATTCAGTCATCATAATTTTTTTTTTTACATGAAGTAAAATTATCGCCAAAAGTTGCATTATGCATGTTCAATTAGTCTGATCGATTATCGATACTAGTTGATATTGACTTTCCTATCGTGTTCCTACGTGTGTATTGTGTAGTAGCTCATCTTTAATTACTTCAGTGGTATCAATTCCCTAGTCTTTACATAATTTATTTGAATGTGCATTTTTGCCGTGAAAAATTGAATTGTGATCTATAAAATACTTTTTCCCCTTTTTTAAGTAAGGTTTGCATTAAATGAATTTTGTAAAACTTTGTATTTAATCTCATGATGGGTACATTGCATTATTACTTAATTTATTTTTCCTTGTTCTTTATACATGAAAAATTTGTCGGTCATCAGCATCACCATGTAAAAAAAGGGAAAAAAATCAAATAAAGTCACCCCTCCCTCCCTTAAATACTCTCAAGGTTAAATTCAGTGAAGGTTGGAAGAGAATAAGAGTTTGATAGGAAAGATGAAAGAGAAGGATCTAACCGAATATGAGATGATAAAAGGTGTAGATCCAGCTAGGATTGCACGCCTATACTCATAATGGTGAGCCCCTGAGGGTTGGATTTTTACCGTGACATTACTTTAACAATAAATATTTTTCTCGTAAAGTGAAATTCTATTATCTTGACTTAGAAAGTTAATACGTTTTGATG
This sequence comes from Aphrophora alni, assembly GCA_963513935.1. NCBI lineage: Eukaryota > Metazoa > Arthropoda > Insecta > Hemiptera > Aphrophoridae > Aphrophora > Aphrophora alni. The sequence continues at coordinate 117,416,078 of OY740765.1, forward strand.
ATAAGAAATTGTATAAAAATGAAATTAAAATAATGACTCATAATTTTTATCCCTTTGACGAGTGCACAGATCACACGATGTTATGTGCACCCGACCCTAAGGAGTGATGGAATTTTTATAAAAGAATCCCAAAAGAGTTAGACTTTTTCCAAAATGAAAGAACTTATTATTTTACAAAAATACTTACAAATATAACTTGCAGCTGAAAATAAAGTTTTTTATTCAATTTAGAACTTTTGTGGAAGTCTGAAACAAGGGTAGGGGCCACAGATACTTATGACAGGGTGGGCATTCATTAGGAGTATCTTTTCTGTGGATTTGATCTTAATATGCGTTTACAAACAAAGCAGAGTTTTGAAGCTTCTTGTTATGTTTATACTATATGTTGTGTGGGGAAGGAACCTTGTAAAATGGTATTCTGATAGGCAGAGTAAATTTAGGTTACTACTAACATAGTGTGATGCAACAGCCATCTTCATTTTTGTGCACAATGTGGGTCTCTAGAATTTGTTTGATTAAGTTCAATTTCCAGTTTGTGATAGGTTTTCATTTTGTAATGCATTCAAAACATTAATATTTATGGAAGTAAAAATAAAAATAACAATAAAATTTGACAAAAAAGACCAGCTTAATTTAGATTTTGTTGATTGTAAATTCATTACAATTTACTGTATGTCTTAAAAAGATCATATTTTATTTAAAATAAAATCCATTGATATTACTTTCTTACATGTTACACCTGTAGTATAGAGAAAGTTATAGGTTAAAAAATCAGTGTCGGGTTTGGGGATATACCTAAATTGAGGTCCCTTAAGTCTGACAAAGTGATTTTTGGAATAATGTCTGTCAAATCGTATGTTTTCAGTGCTCTACAGTCCAAAGACAAGGACTGATTTTAATCAAATTTGGTATATGGGTGTATTTTGGCCATGTCTTGTACATTTTTCATTTTTTACAGTGAATAGAATCTAAAATAAGTTGTTTTTATTTTACATTTCGAGGTTTAACATTTAATAGTTATCAATTATATATTGATTTGCCATTTCCTATTGTAATGTCAACACAATTTTTGTTTCTTTTCTGTACTTTTCATTTCTAATTTTTACTGCAAAAATCATTTTGTGTGGACAAATTTTATGATGGGCCTCCTACATTTAAAAGTTGCTGTTCCTTGAGAAAAAAAAAATTAAACCACTGTCAGTGTTATTTTAACTTTAACTTTATGTTGATGTAGGTTCCCACAAGGGCTACCTTTTTTTTGATAGATTTTTTTAAGATATGAATATGGAAATAACATTCTCTACTGACTTATGTTTCAGTCATGCGAAGAAGGAATAATAAAACTTCGAAATGCCTCAGTCAACTCACAGACACCCATATTTTATCTTGTGAATCAAATTTTGTATCCTGTCGTTCAAGGTTGTGAAACAAGAGATCAGAGAATAGTAAAGGTAAGTTAGAATAAACTGCTATGAAAATTTTTTAAATTTTGAAAATAGTAACTGACAAATAAGTTATTCTTAGACAGGTTAAGTAAAGTTGCCTAGATTTTATATAAAAATTGAAACTATTATTTACATGAACTACCATTTAAACCAACATTACACAAAAAGAAATGTTTGAAACTAATATCACGTTACTTAAAACTTGACTTGGCATTACAACTATTAACAACTCAGAAAAAAAACAGCTGATATTAGCTGTGGAAGAACACAATATAGTGAAACCTAGATTATTTTAGTTGAGTAGTGATATACTCTTTAACTTGGTTTAGCATGTTGAGGATATATTTAATTTGATTTAAATTGTGAATTTTGTTGACAGATGTGCCTTGAAATTATTCAACGCTTAATAACAAATCAAGCGGTGGATCAGAAAGGTGCAAGGTATATCACAAACACTCTGTGGATGTTGATGGAATCAGGCACGGAAGAAGTCAAGATACTTCAATCTGTAACTCTTCTTCTTACAACTAATACTGTTGTACATGGAGATACTTTGGCAAGGGTAAATATTACAAACTATTTCATAGTCATAATGAAATTCACTGCTCTATAGCAAACTTGTATAAGTTTTTCTTCAGTGTGGGTCTTCTGTACGGATCCAGAATATTTGTAAAAGTAAAGTAAATTTGTATGTTCTATTTTTACAAAATTATACATCGTAACAACTTTCTTACAAAAATTTAAAAATTAAAATATTTGGATGATCTGAGTGACATCATTGTCTCAATTGATAGAAGTTAGTAACTGTGTTCAATAGTTTCAACCTCAAATTGCCGATGTACCATCGTCTGTTCCCGATCTCTTTTGTTGTTCATCTTCTTTGTTTGGTAGCAATCAGTGTTGTCAGTGGCAGGAAAGTCACTTGAAACAAAATCAAATTTTCTGAAAGCATGAACAGGGAAGTGTTGCTTTAGTCAGTTTATGAATTTCTTTCAATCCTCCTTGTCTCTGTTAACACTTTCATGCCTATGCCTGATAAGTATGACACATCCTATAACCGATTGCCTATCTGGCCCGAGTAACGAAACCTGAACATAGCTGATTCCATTTATTTGATACAAAATTTGTACGGGCATAAAATCTTTATTTCTTTATTGCAACATGTGTAGTAGTCTTTCTGAAAACTGATGTGCGTTTGCAGCACCTTTTAGTCGCTATTTTCGAGTTTTGATACTTTAACCAGACATATGTTTCAGAATGATGATATCTCTTTGTTATTCGTTGAGCCACAGACTATGTGTACATTTATTTTTTTGAAAACGGTTTTATATAAATTTTTAAATGTATTTTGTTATATAAATATATTTTTAATCTTTTATGTCCATTTTTGAATATAATTTATACTTACAAACAGTGAAATATATTTATAATAAATAAATGCATTTAGTCATATTACTTCTACTGTAACATTTTTTTAAACACAATTCAAGGCATTTTTAAAAGTATTATAACTCAGTTGCTAAGTAACATAAATCTACCCTCTATTGTTTTTTAGAAAGTACACACTTATATCTTTAAAATGATGTATACAACTTTTATTTTTAGTATTTTATGTGAAAAGCGTATGTATGGAAGGCCAGGTCTGAAAGTTTTAACTCGTGGCTATCTCAGTCCGGCATGTTGATTTCCATTTTTTGTTTTAATGTGACAGAATTTCTCAATATATGCAATGTAGGATATTCACTTATCCAAAAATCTATTTAATAAAAGCACTTTGTGTTAATGATGCATCCAAACTTTTCATGTTCTTCGTGTTTGCTCGATTGTCATATCCTACTACACGCACACTGCACTAGTATTTGTCAGAAAGAATTGTAAAAAATCTTTGTTTACCTGGTTCTCCTCGAGGTATAATTTTTTGGTATAATAACGAAACTGTGTGAAAGGTTAGTTGTCGGCAATTTTTTCCGGTTTTTCAGGAACGAACAGCTGTTTCTCGATCTAATATTACTTTCTTATCCAGTTATAAACAAGATTCAGTCTCCAAAACTTACAATCATTCCCTCTAGCTGATTTACAATCTCAGTGATACAATCTGATTTATGACATTATCTTAATGCTGTCTTATGTATACAATCAACTATATTCCTTGATAACTCATAAGTATTGGAAGTTTCTAGAATTTTACATTTTGTATCTATTGAACCATTATTTATTAATTATACACTTTCTTTTTTTTTCTGCAATATTTAGTTTATATAATTGTTGTTATACATTCTTTAATATATTTTCAGTCTTTATTGCATCAAATTTTTTTTCAGACATCGATGTCACGATTCGGATGAAACTTTTACTATATATTTTTTTATTTAACAACCTTTTATATAATTTTCCTCACTGATGAATTATTTAGGTATAACCTATTTGCAATTACGCCATATTTAAGTTTTGCTAATTCCAAAATAATTAATAAGTTTCCAAGAAAACTAAACCTTATTTATTTATTAAATATAAATAACTTTTACTATCTCTCTCACTGATTGACCCAAGCGAGAGATTCTTTCAACCATCTAAATAATTATTTTCACTAGCCTACTATAGTTTATCTACCACCCTACCACGGAAACGAACGAAACTATGTGAAATGTTAGTTGTTGGCCATTTTTTTCTGATCAACTATCTTTACCACTTATTTTTTATGTAAAGTCATTTCCTCTTAATGTAATCCTAAATCTAAGTTATTTTTAATTAAATAATAGTTATTATTGATTGTTTATTCATTAAGTCAGATTTAGTTCGTTCATCAGTGCTGTTGAATTGTGTAATTGCAGGTTTAGTTCCGATTTCCGTTTGTTTGAACTTCAAACTTCTAAAGCCCAAAAATACCTGAATACATCCAGGTCTCGAAATATCGCCAGTAAATGTATCCGCCACCATCAGAAAATACTACAAAATCAAAGATAAATATTTGAATTAACAATTGCAAGTTCTTATTAAAACACCCTAAAAAATACCACAGCAGGCCTATTCCTTACTAAACTTCTCACGTTGAGGAGTTAAAAGCGAAAAACCTTTCGATCATCATCATCTTATAAAAAAAGGAAAAAAAGAATGTAATTAAAAAACCACTAGCCTTCGAATACTCTAATAGTGTCTGGGCTGGAAAAGAGCAAGAGTTGATTAAAAGAGACCTTGATATGAAAGATGAAAGAGAGGGATCTAACCTAAGATTACAAGAAAGGTGTAGATCCAGCTATACCCCATTGGAATCTCCACGCCTGTATTCACTATAAGTGCACCCCTGTGAGCATATTTGATATATTAGTAGAGGGATAAAGATATGCATTTTTAACATATATGTATTAAAGTTTAGGAGTAGGGATAATTTCGTAGTGTCAAAATATAATAATGATAAAGATTATTTCAAGATGTTCAGAGACCTTGCTTTCAAACTTTACAACAGATTAATTGATATGACTTCTTATATTAAATTAAAATTAAAAGTGTAGTTATTTTCAAAGGAGAATATAACTAAATTATTATATCAATAATAGCGTAAATTATGTTTGAATTTGTATGGAAGATGGGTTAATTGTTAAATTGTTAATTAAATTTTTTGGTTTTGTATATTTTGTGTGTTGCACACTAATTTTAATTTCTTAGTATTATGTTATCTTGTTTGTTCCAATTACATAATTGTCAGCACTGACATCATTTAACATATTTTTGATATCCCAATACTGGCTAGCCTCAGGAGTGCCTTAACTTTTTCTTTACTAAAGTTTTATGTTAATAATAGAGATAGTGAATTTTTGTACTTGGAAATGGTAAGTTATGAAAAATTAAATAAAATTCAAATAAAAAAACATTGTATATTACTTTATAACTTGAATTGACTTTTCTTTGGATCAAATCCTGTAAATGCTTTTGTGCCATTTTGATTTCAGAATTTAGTTTTATGTTTTCGTCTTCATTTTACTAAAGATTCAACAACTATAAACACAGCAGGTGCAACAGTCAGGCAATTGGTCTCTCTTGTATTTGAAAGAGTTATTGCTGAAGATGAGCATTTCCAAACAAAGGATCAGATTAAACAAGATACTAATTTAGAAGAATTAAAATTGCCAAGTAATGTTGCACCTCAAGGATTACGACCTTGTGCTGGCGATGCTTATCTTATGTTTCAGGTATTTATTATTAATAATAACGATAACCTTTATTCAATAGTTTAATAAATACCTGTTGTTAGTCCATCAAGTGATCCAATTTGTGATGTTTGAACACTACCACTGTTTCAGATCTCAAATGCATCCATCTTCATATAAAAATATCACTCATGAAAGGTCATCAAAACATTAAATGATTGTTAAAAAACATCACAAACAAACACAAAAACATATTTTATAACCTGTCGTTAGCGTTTGGTTTGCTACCAGTACTAGGACCTGACTGATGATACGAGTTTGTCATTGAAAATGTTATCTGGGTCCAATTTGAGAGCTCTATATATTTCAAACTCCTCAACGTCATTCATATAACCTCACATGCTTATTCCATATTGAAGGTAGCTGTAAAAAATGTGAATGTTCAACTTCCCACATATGTAGTCAATGTGTAGACGCCAAGTGAGACTATAATCAACAAGACCTAAGAATTATTGGTATTCTTTACGGAACTGTTCTGTCTTATGACAGGTTCATATAAGCAAAGTAGAACATTTCTGCCAAAGTAGATGACTGGGTTAAAAAAAAAAAATGTTTGAACGTTATGCTAAAATTGATAAAATTTGAGATTACGTTAATTTTTTTTAAGGCAGATATATTTTTCGCTCTGTATGTGACAAGGGTACTATAAAAATAAGTAAAACTATTTTCAGATCAATGATTTTATTTTGACAAAATATTAAATATTTTATATAAAATATTACAAATGTTGAGTTACTAATAAAAATAAAAAGAGGTATATAAGGTGTGAAATATTAATTTTATAACATGAAAACTTGAAAGAAAACTGCAAAACTAAATGCAAAATATTGAGTCCAATGTTACAAGCTAGTATTAAAAAATAAATAAATAAAAAATGATGGTAATTCTTAAAACAATTTTCTAGGTGCATTGGAAGTTTGTTTGTGCATGTTTGTACGATGTCTCACGGCGGAGCCCTCTCTTGACACAAACAATGCAGTATCTTCATTTTTAGGTTCACTCTTACTTATGGAAAATCTTATAGAAAATAATTTTCTATCACTACTCATACCTACATTACTATCTGCACTTGATAGTAGGGCATCTATTACTCCGAGTATAAATTCATCAAAGTCCAAATTGTCAGCATTAGCCTTAATGCAATGGTAATAGGTAGACGAAAAAAGTCTAAATTACTGAACAGATATGTTGTAAAATTGTTATAACTCGAACAAAAGATACTATTAAGATGTGAAACAGTACAGTGATTAAGTATTCTTGCATACTCTAAACAACTGCTCAATTAACTGGCTTCCACTGTCGTAGGCGGAAATTTCCGTCAATGCCGTACTCCGAGGCTAAGTGCTCAATAGAGATTAACTGTCATTGCAGTAGGCTACCACTGCCATTATTATTGAAAAATATATTGGAGGCATACACAAACAAAAAACTTATACTTACCTACACTCTGTTGGTTATTTCATGAACTAATTTTGACACAATGGGGCATTATATGTTTTTACATGATATCCCGTCAACTCCAGTTTGAAAAGGTAATACCAATGCGATATCAATAATGTTCAAAAGGGTTAATCAATTAACATCTGTTTAGAAAATTTTGAACACGTTGCTTAAAGTTTTACTTTTAAACCTCCCAACTCTGTTTAATTAGTCAGATATGTGTAAATAAATGTTAATTGATTAACCCTTTGAACATTATTGATATAGCATTGGTATACCTGATAGAATAAAACTTGAACACAAATTGTTCCAGTATGTTTATTAATTCAAACATGTTTCAACTATCAATTATTTATCTTCAGTGTGGATTTATAGTTCTAGTTTAGTTATTGCATCATTGAAGATGGAGACTTTGTCACTGAAACGTACTATTTGTAAAAATTTGTGTTCAGTGTTTAAGTTTTATTCTATCAAGTAATCAGATATGTTTACAAGTTAGTATTTGATTCTTGTTTTCTAGGATTTAGTGCAATTAGTGAATGCAGACCAACCCTATTGGCTTATTGGTATGACTGAAATGACCAGGACATTTGGATTGGAACTGCTGGAGTCTGTGCTAACGAATTTTTCTAACGTATTTCTTGAGGTATTAATTAAAAAATTTGTTTAAACCTGTTTTTTGTGTACTCTAGTTTTTATAATTTCAATTTTATGTACAAGGTCAGGAAAAAAAGTTTGGGACTTCTGAATTACTCAAAGTCAAGGTATCTGATGGTGGCTTTGATATTGGGGTCAAATTAGAATGGTCATTTCAAGTTCAACTTGAAAATCTCAAATGGAAACTTTAATTTTTTCTTTGGTTACAGATTTTAATTTAAACATTTTGAGTTGACCTCGAAATGACCCTTAGGAGTCACTTTGATCTATAACTTATTTTAACATGAAATTTTTCACTCTTATAAATTTCCTATGACAAAAATAGAAGTTCATATTTGAAATATTCATGTTGACCTTGAAATGACCATCAGATACATAATTTTTAATCTTTAAACCTTTTTGAGCTATTCAGGAGTCCTGACCTTCTCCCCCCTAAAAAAAAATTGATTTTCAAAAGTAAGAAATTTGAAAATTTAATTTCAGTTTTGAATATCTAAGGAACTGAAGTAACTTTTTTTACAATGTTATGAATTTTTGAGTAACATTGCTGTAGAACCAATATCATTTGTTTTTGTTCAAAATGTTATAACAGAAAAGTTGAGTTGTGAAAGGATTTTTCTGTGCCTGATACAACATGGTATCAATATTAGTTTGTATCTGATACTTTTAATATTGGGTACACCCTACATATACAAAAACGTATATATTCATATATATATATATATATATATATATATACACATGGTGCACTGCTTGCACTGAAAAACTTTTGGGTGAATTGAGGCTATTTCCCTACTATATGTTTATTTCATTTTCTGTTTGTATACAAATTTTCATTTACAGTTAGCATTATTGTGTTTTCTTATCATAGATATAACAAAAGAAAGATAAAAGTAATAATAACTGAAACACAAATTCAGTTTGAGTTCTGAAATCTATTAAATGTATTGATTTCCTTTTTTATTAATACTACAATAAAAATTTTGTTAACTAATAATTGAACAGAGGGTTAAAAAAAGTCAAAATAGCCTAATATCTCTGGTTTTAATTTAGATAGAGATATGAAATAAACTGAATTTTGTAGTATTTGACCCCTATATACAGTGAGTCAGAAATTAGGTACCATATACGGATTGTTCTAAAAATTCATATAGTATGACTATTTTCTGTCTTTTTTTTATGGAACCATAAAAAAAATACTTTTGTTCTTTCTTAAAATAGATCAAAAATACATTAAATGTATTTTTTTATAAATTAGTTATTTTTCTAGATTTAGAGTGGTTTAAAGTTGTATGACAAAATGTCATTATATTTACATCCAGTTAAGGAGAAAAATCAAAATTGTTGAACAATTTTAACAGTCAACCTAATTGAACAAAGAAATACAAAATGAACTATTTTCAATCGACATAGAGAGTTCCAAAAATGAAAGTTTAAATCGTTAATTTAAATTATTTTGTTTGAGTAAGATGAACTCTCATTATGCGGTAATGGTAAGCTATCTTCTGGATCAAACTTTTCCAAGACAGGGGGTAGGTTGAAGAGGGCCAATTGAATTGTCTGCAAGATCACCTGACCTGTTCACTTTAAATTACTTTTTTCGAGTAACTTAGACAATTAGGAGTAATGACATCCTTGAGACAGCGAATATTATATATGAAGCGGCAGAAATCCCTCCTGAGATCTTACAGAATGTGATAAATGGTTAATACAATCATAAATAGCTAGCTCACTGTTAGACTGCACAAGGGAAATAGCTAGAGCTTTTATTTAACCCTAGAAACGCCCCACGACCCGAACTCGGGTCGCGACATCACACATGGTTTAGTTCACCGACTCTAAAACACGTATTTTGCAATTGAACATTACGCCCACTTAGAATCGTCCTATCGCAATAATTAAAATACCGTTGGAAAGCTAATGTTCCGTAGATGCATAATCAAGCAACAAATAATTATAATAATAATAATTAAAAAAATACCACTAAACGTTATAAATAATATTCCAAAAATTGGTGAAGTTCGCATATTTTTATGCGTAAAATCAAAGATTTGAACTGTGCAGTTTTTAGAAAAAGCGACGCCTTTTTTCCCCATATGATTACAATTTTTTTTTTTCTGTCAAACAGGTCGACCAAAACACTGTTCAATAGATCACATCTTTCTCTTTCTATCCGTAGTTTACAAATTGTCCTGTGTGTCATAGATCGCAAGATATTTCTACTTGACCATAGTAGAAACCTAACAGAACGAAATTCACTTGGCATTCGGTGCAGTTTACTAAATAAAATAATCAATATTTTGTAACCGATCTTTACAGTATATTGTAGAGGAGATTTCATTCTACAAGTTGGTATTACTTGATATAGGATACGGTTACTCTCTGTTTCTTGTTTTCAAGTCGGAACATAAGCATTTCTAGGCGAGTGTGTGACATAAATTGACACGGAAAGGCGTGGCACTATGTTTTGGGATTACATATTTCTGTTATTTTGAAGGTTTGTGTATACAAATTGTATATAAATTGTGTATACAAGTTACAATATATGTGTTTTTATTTCTAAAGTTTATTTTTTTGAGTGAAGTTCTAGTTTTTGAATGGTTTATATTTGGGATAACCTAGAGGTATGTTGTAACCTAGGCCTAAAAGCAAATTTTCTTATATGTAGTGTTTTATTTAATTATACAAGTGTATATGTGTGTTATTCTTTGTAAAGTTTATTGTTTTAGTGAAATCTAGTGATTTTGTCTTTGGCCTATCTTTAGATTGTTACTAGTGAGGCTAAATTGTGGAGGTTATAAACCTAACCTCACTTTGTCAATTACTACTTTTTAGATGAAACAATTATTTCTATTTTGAAAATTTTAGAATTTGATTTTTGTTTTACCAATTGAGTTCTGAAATCTATTAAATGTATTGATTTCCTTTTTTATTAATACTACAATAAAAATTTTGTTAACTAATAATTGAACAGAGGGTTAAAAAAAGTCAAAATAGCCTAATAGCTCTGGTTTTAATTTAGATAGAGATATGAAATAAACTGAATTTTGTAGTATTTGACCCCTATATACAGTGAGTCAGAAATTAGGTACCATATACGGACATTTATACTAGAAAACGTTTGTATACTTTAAAAAAATGTAAAACAAAATTTTCTATGGTCAATTGGACTTTGAAGTGAAATTTAGCCTTCAATTTTGTGTTTTTTTTTTGTTCTTTGCCATACTGACTCCAAAATTATTTTTCAAACTTTTTTTTTTCATTACACTACTAAATTCTATGAACCTTTCTGAATATAATGATATATAGAAGTTGGTTTTCCATAAATATTACAATTATTGGTGATTTTTTGAAAATAAATTCAACAAATTCCCTTTTTGCGTAAAGCAATTTCTGTATTTTTGAAAATGTAACAATTCCCCCCCCCCTAAATATATTCACAAATATATTACAAAGCTCTAGTAATAGTTGAAAAAAATTCCAAATTTTTTTTTTATATGATGTACATTACCATTTATGTGAAATTCTTCCCACCGTTACTTTCCGATTTTTTGGTATTTGACATAAAAACTCTAAACATTTTTTTCACTACACAAACTAAATTCTATGCACCTTTCTTAATATAATGATATATAAAAGTTGTGTATAAAATATATATTACTATTTTTTATACATTTTTGAAAAAAATAAATGATCAAATTCCCTTTTTTTGTAAAATAATTTTTTAAATTTTGAAAGTGTAACAAATTTATTTTTTTTTTCTTAAATATATTCACAAATATTACACAAAACTTTTGTATATCTTGGAAAAGGTGGTAAGCTATTGATTTGGGATGATAACAGGTTTTTCTGAAAAATGTTAACTTCATTTTTTGACATCTAACATACTTGCTCCAAAACCGTTAAAAAAAATGTTTTTTTATTACATAGATGAATTCTATGCATCTTTCTGAGAAAAATGATGTCCTATAAGTTTGGTGGGATGGGGATAATAAAATGCATAGTTTCATAATATAATGCCAGAAAAAAAAATCACATTTTAGGAATTTTTAGGACATTATGTATATGTTACCAAATCTTTTGGCATACTCTTTATATAAAGGAGGTCAATTTATACTTATGCAAAATTTGGTGTGTATCATATCTCTATCTAAATGAGAACCAGAGATATTAAATTGTTCTAATATTTTTTTGAACATTCCTTATGAGGAGCTACTTGAAAAAAGTTTTAATATGCTCCTGCCAAAATAACTACAATTAATATGAAAAATATGTGAACTTTTCTTGAATTTTCCATGAGTATTGATTCAGTCAGAAGTATACATAGCTTCATTCACTGAGTTCAGCTACTTGTAGCTACCATTTTGCAAGTGATATATGTCAACCTTTGTTCTGTTGACTATCTGGTAACCATAAGCTCGAGTTGTTTCTAGTATAGCATTGGACATATTTTGTACATAGATGAAGTGTCACGTAATGTAGCAAAGAAACTGTCACAGTGGATTACATGCTAATAATACTTTGTTTTTCAGCATCCGGAGTTTAGTTTTCTACTCAAAGAAAGAGTCTGTGCTCTGGTGATCAAATTATTCTCTCCTAACATCAAATATCGAACGTCAGTTCCTGCAAGTGTTCAACAAGCGACACCATTGGATAAACCTTACTTTCCTATTAGTGTTCGTTTGTTACGAGTTGTATGCGTACTCATTCAAAAATACCACAGTTTACTTGTAAGTGTAAATTTTAAATAATTTCATGATACAATAAACTTGTTTTAGTAATATTGATTAGAAATAGAAGTATTTTTTCTTCTTTATTTTTTTAACCTGTATTACATACGTATATAAAACAGTCAAGAGTATTGGGCAAGATGTTTCGCTGATATGGGCAACATCATCAGCCAACTATTAACACTCATCTAAATTATACATTGTACATCACACAATTATACACAAAAGACACAGTATTTTTAATACATATACTGTTCACGCCAAGTCACTATAAGAGTAAGAATAATTTATTCCTGTAGTTAATTAATTATTTTTTTACTAACATGGCAACGTTAATATAACATTATTACAATTTTATGATTATATTAATAATTACAATACTAATCAATAATAATCTACAATTATACAGGCCGTCCTTATAAATGTATTACATAATTAACATTTTAAATGTTCAATTAGAAAATAAAAAATCATCGATCGAATAGCCTTATCCAGGAAAATGTCTTTAACTTTTGTTCTAAATATTTCAATAATAATAATATTTTTGAAGCATAATGATAGGACATTATACAATTTTGTTCCATTATAAAAACATTTTGACATTCCATCTTAGTTCTTCGAGATTGAACAAAAATATTCTTCTTATTTCTAGTATGTATGTATCCATATTTGTGTTATGTGTTAATTCTTAATATTTATTTTAACCAATAATATAGTTGCATATATGAAGAATGAAGGCTGTTATTATTTTGTTTCGCTTTAAATAACTCTTATAAAAATGGATGGACTATTAACAGAATTTTCTCAAAAATGATACGATAATTTAGTAATGAAATAAAAGTTTTAAAGTATAAAGCACTTATAACATCTATATCCAGTTGTGTTTTTAAATGTCGTATTAAACTGCCTGCTTCTTATTAACCCTTCAACCGCCTTTATCAAGGCGTCCATGGGTCGATGAAGGACGTGTGGTTTCATTTATCGACTCAAAAACATGTTTTTTGCATTTCAACATTTCGCCCACTTAGAATCATTCTACCACAATTAATAAAACACCGTTGGAAAGGTAATGTTCCATAGATGCATAATCATGCAAAAAAAAACATCATAAAACGTTATATGTAATATTTAATTAATTGGTAAAATTTGTGTCATTTTGTGACAAATTACATCATTCTTTCTCTAATTTTCACAAATTCATATTTCTGTTTAACAAATCTACCATAATTCATAATTTATGTTCTATAGATCCTGTTTCGATCAGGGTTTTCAAAATCTTTCTAACTTTTATAGTTATATATACAGGGTGAGGCAGACCACCCGTGCAGTATTTCAGCGGTCTTACTAACTTACTTTAACACTTTTTCTTTCTTATTTCCCCCTAATTTGGCCTCACAGAATACAATAAAATTATTTTCAATTTTGGTTGGACAAGTCCTGTAGTGCTTAGGCTTACTGATTAATCAGACCAAAGTTCAGGTACAATCTGATTGCCTGTCCTAACAAAGTCAAATAAGAAAATTATGCAATATAAATTATAATACTAAAAATCAATATTACAAATTGTATGTCACTTTTCACAGCCTTATAGAAAAATAAATAAATAAATAAAATGATACAGAACTCTGTGGTTTCATGTTTTCTGGTTGATTGATATTATTGAACTACTGTTTGTCTTATCTATATGTACTTTGTCTAATGGAGAAAATTGTTATTCAGATATCAACTTTGTCTTCTGGAAATTTAAATATTAAATTGTATATACAGTTACAGGTAAAAATAAATTGTCATTAAATATGTTACAGGGCTTGCTTTTATAGCTTTATATGTTTTAGTGCCAGACCATTCTTAGAACAAGGTCTCTTATAGTGCCAGGCATTTTTGATCCTGTACTTACCTAAAGTGCCAGCTTATTTTTGTTGATTATTAGAGTTTATAAAAAATATATATATTTTATTTTTCAACCAAATTTCATAATGTTTGTAAGTACTGTAACTTACCATAATTTTACTATGTAATAAAAAATAATAAATAAATAATAATAATAAATAAAAAAACCATGGAATCCAAAAATGTTTCAATTTTCTACAGAAAAAGTCACAGTTAAAAATAATGTAAGGCAGAAAATTTTTACTATTCAAATTAAACCAACTGTGTTCCAATATTAAATGTTATCAGTCATGTAGTACCACTGTTAATGGATAATTATGTGAATGGATCGGGTTTGAAATAAATTTCCTGATAAAAAAGTTACTATTTCTCTACTAGTCTTATTGTAGAGAATGAATAATACCTGGAAAATTATATTCTGTGACCTGGGAATCTTGGCAATAACCTGGAATTTTGTAATGTAACTGTAGTAGACACACTGCATTATTTTGTAGTTAATTTTAACCTCCTTCGTTTTACAGGTTACTGAATGTGAAATATTCCTGTCATTAATTGTGAAGTTTCTGGACCCTGACAAACCTATGTGGCAACGCTCATTGGCACTAGAAGTATTACACAAATTGGTTGTTCAGCCAGAACTTTTAAATGCTTTTTGTGAATGTTACGATCTCAAAACACATACAACCAATATATTTCAAGATATCGTGAATTCTTTGGGAGCTTATGTGCAGTCTTTATTTGTAAATCCACAACTAATCGGACAGTCAGGAATTACAGGTTGGTTTCAAATATTAAAATTCAGTAAAATTTCTGTTTTAACACTTAAGGACTCACCGTTTAATACATGATTTTCCCCTGCAGACCAGAATAGTTGCAATAGCATGAACAGTTAGTATAAATTACTTTCAGTACATGCGTTCGAAAATCTACGGATTTAGTTACTACACTGAAGTAGATTACACAAATAAAAATAATAAACCTTAACTTCTAGGTTTTCTATTACTTCAACAGAATTAAAATTGTCAATAACTTCCAGTTGTAAATTAATCAGAATTGTCGTGTAAAATCTGTAAGACTTGATTGTTCGTAAGCATAGAGTTATCCATTTTCGTATCTATTTATACTCTCAAAACTTTGTGTATTAGTTTTTATATACACAAATGATGACAAATATCCAGTTAAATCATATTTATAATGTGAACAATCCAGTCTTAACAAAGAAATTTAAAACCAGAATGATAATTTTTATTTTAGTTACCAAAATTAAATCTAGATATAAGTAATTTTAAAATTACAGTTTGTTCTTATAAAATTTGTTTATAGGAGGAGGTTCATCTTCTACCCAAGGCCAACCTCCAGCACTGTTAGCCGGAATGCCGGTGGGACCAGGAGTGTCACCTCAACCGGGATTTTTTTCGAGAGGTGTTTGGTTACCTGTGGTCATAACATTTCCTAGTGGACAAGCCAAATCAACATAGTAAGTTAATCAAATTATAATTAGTTCAAAAATCGTGCTCAGCCTAATATACAAATCTTTTTTATCAGGGCAATTATTATAGTGAAAAGTTAGTGTTGGATTAACAGCACTATTTGCCCCCTTAACTAATATTTTGAGTCATATGTTTGAGATAGATCTTAGTGATGTGTTTGAGCGTGAGACCTGGTCTAGCAAAAGAGACAGAACCTCAAGACTCTACGAGCTACTCAAACTTGTTATTTCTGATATGGTTATCATTATACACATGAACATCCTTCATATCTTCCTTGTACTTCCACTTGTGTCGGAGCTGGTTTTGGTATAGATTGTGGATAGAGGTACTATCATTTAGGTATCAGAAGGGCTTCGATATTATGCGTATTCAGTAGGAAATGACGTGGTAGGAGTTAGAAAGGAGTTCATCCCGAGGGGATCAGCTCTCAGACAATGATTGAGGTAGAGTGCCGTCTGGATCAGCCGAAAGACCACACGGAGGTTGGAAAGTCCGTCCTGTAGGGATTACCCTTCAGGCAATGAATGGGGAAATCCGTGTCATAAGGAACAGCCAACAGACCACTTGGAGGTTAGAATGTTCATCCTGGGAGGGATCAGGTTTCAGAAAACGAACGGGGAAGTTCATGCTGCCAGGATCAGCCGACAGACAATGGAAGGAAAGAGAGTTAAGGAACAATAAAGAAAACAAGAGAATTTAGGTAACCAAGACAGCGAGAGAGAGAGAGAGAGAGAGAGAGAGAGAGAGAGAGAGAGAGAGAGAGAGAGAGAGAGAGAGAGAGAGAGAGAGAGAGAGAGAGAGAGAGAGAGAGAGAGAGAGAGAGAGAGAGAGAGAGAGAGAGAGAGAGAGAGAGAGAGAGAGAGAGAGAGAGAGAGAGAGAGAGAGAGAGAGAGAGAGAGATAGGAATGTTATAGGTGACTGTGAAATAGAATGATTTGAAGTAAATGTGGCCCATATTTATAGGTCGTCTGGGGTTGCGCTTGCATGTCTCCCACTCATGGCTTTGGTCAGTCCAGTGTTTTCTCTGTTTCTGCTGTGTATCATTTATTTACAAATTAGACATTACAATTGAATAAAATTATATTAACATATTCACAGCAATTTATCGTAACAATGCAAAGGGGTAGCATGTCACTACAACTTATAATATTAATGTTTAATTAATAAGTTACAATAAGTTTAGATTTACTATGGATAGGAGACACAGGCTTCACCTTGGAAAGTGGTTCTTGGTATTACCTAATAGTATACAAATAGAAAAACACACAATAAAACACTAAAGTGTTGAAATATTTCGTAAACACTTTAATAATCAAAAGTGTGAATCACTTTAATACTTTTAGTGTGAATATTTCGTATCTCTTAATCAGTACAGAGTATAAAAAGAAGATTGTGTACTACTAGGTAACCAACTGTGTACCAAGGACCACTTTCCAAGGTAAGCCTGTGGATCCTATTTATACAAAATCTAAACTAATAGGCTATGTGGCTTATTAAACTCTAACCTAAGCACACAATAAGTAATTTTCATAGCATACTGTGTTAAGTCAGTGTACATGAGGAACAGTAAAAACATACTGCAGCGTTGTCAAGTGTGATCAAGATGTCGATGTCTATGCATCGTCTTCAATTGCAAGTTTATTTGGATGATACAAGTCGCCTCCATTATTAAAATTCAAGTCTTCCACTCATGCACATTTTTTTTTCAAGTTTTTCATCCTTTTATCTTTTATTTAATTTACTTGCAAGTTAAATCCCCCTGTTCTCCATACATAAAATGGTTTGCTGTACTCTGTCTACAGGCTTAGTTCATGTAAACTTGTAAACAGGCAAAATTTATACAATCCTCTTACAATTATCATTTAAAACTAAAAATATAATAAAGATAATATTTCCAAACGGATCTCTAAGTTCAGATGTTCGATACCGGATTTCGTTTTTCAATTTAATATCTCTGTTAGAATAATCTTCGAGTTATATATTCCAGAACCAAAGAATGTACATTGCTTTTGTTTATAAATAACTTGAGTTGCTCCACTCCGTACTGGCTAATCTGAAGTGCAACTACGATTTTTTGTAAAACATGAGTTCTTACCTCTCACTTACCTGTACTAGTGAACTCTGTTACCTTAAGTAATATTCAGTGGAAAAGGTGCTCTCAATAATACTTTAGAAAATCATTTTGTAATTAAGTAAATTTATTTACAAAAAAAAACAGAATTTTCTTTTAACCTAAATACTAATTTTTAACTAACTACAACATCTTAACAAGACTCATTGTTTATTCTTTATAATTATTATTCATAATCATCAATGAAAAGAGAAAAGTTAATAATTGTCGAAATAATAAATTGATCAGTTTATATAACCAAACTAAGTTTATAAGTCTTTTTGTTACTTACAGAATTACAACGTCCGTGTCTACATGCTTAGTTCACCCACAATTTATTATTTTTTCATTTCTCGTATTTTTAAGTGAATTTTATAAAACACTTCAATATTATTCGAATATATTTCTATCCACTTTATTTATTTATTTTGAGTCTAACTTTTATTTACGGACACATGCGTCCATCCCTAACAAGTGACTTCCAGAGACTGACTAACTTAGTAACGCTCTCTCTACCTCTTCCATCAAAACACTTTTCTAGGAATTGTTCAGTTTATGATCATATGCAACATCGTATGATTGTTCATATTCCGTTATTTGGGTATTGTATGATTGTTAAACACACTTATTTATTATTGACTGGTTGGAAGATGTCCCATTCTTACAAAAACCCCTCTTTTGAAATTCCAATTATGTAATAATTTGAAACTAGAAAGACCAGAAAGTAAGTTGGGATATCCCAACCTCCTTGACATCTTACTCGGACTCAAGTAAGTAAGAACTTTATTAAACAAAATAAATTATCATTATAAAAAACATTATACATAATAAAAACATCTTTAATTTTAAACATTTACATATCCAAAAACATTATAATATATATCAATATTAATATACAAACACCAAAGACAAATTACAATATAAGTCTATTATATTTATTGTTATTATTTATTTTTTAAAATTATGTCAAAATCATGAACAATTTTTTAAATCATCATTACATGTATGTATAATTACTAATTATTATGAAGGCAAACAATATATTTTATATTTCTCAAATTAATTTTTAGTTTTGGTTCTTATTATTTAGGTCCTTTATGGCAAAATATATCACTATCTTATTAAAAATACCATTATACAATGACAACATTAAATTAGTACAAACATTATATAATCATCGATTATAATCTTAAATCAATTAAACATTTTAAATATTCTGGAAAAAATTATTCAATCAGTAGAATCAAAGCAAATTAAAGTTTCAATTAAGAAAAATCCAACCCATATCTTTAATTATAATTATTGTAATCATAAAAAAATACATCATCACAGACCTCATTTCACCAAAATCATCTCATCGCAGAAAATGATTATTTTTGAAAAATTACATCATCGTAGAACATTTGATCTATGAAATTAAAACTTTCATTTCAACGTAGACTTGTAATTACCTCCTAACAAATTTATAACCCATTAACCAATTTATGAATTATATCTGAAATCCTAATCCAAATCACAAAAATTTCATCAAAATTATAGAACTCTATCTTAATTTTTATGTATTAATTCATCTAATCATTTTGAACTTTTATCAATTATTAACCCTATTCATTTATTTATTTTAATGTTGTATGTTTGTTTATCCATTATTATTTTACTATAAACATTGTCATTTTTTGATTTTTTTATTATATTATTTGAAATTATAAAACACTATTTTGTAAGCTGTGTTATATTGTTCATATGATTATAAATATAATATTTTTATTCATAGTAAAATATTATATTATATATATTATAATATAGGCTATATTATATTATATATAAATATTATTATATTATATTTATTTATTTCTCTCAATTCCTTTAACCCACAAAATTTATTCAAATATTCGAAACCATTTACTATTTGTTTCTCAATTATCACTACACATTTACAGCAATATTTTTCGTCAGTTGAACTTCTAATTTTTATAAAAACAACCTATTTGTATTCTTGAGTATTTTTATACTCATAATAAATCTTTTATCTACTCTACATATACTAAATATATCTTATTACTATTTGAAGGTTTATGACACGAGGAAAAAAATCACTAATTTATGCAATTGCTCGAGCCCCCCCCCCCCCGACACAATGCATAAAAAGCTACTTGTTGATTATTTGATATCAACAAACAAAAACCCCAATAATTAATTGCATTTCTTTACCAAGACTTGTGGTTGAAGTTTTTTTTTATTAAACAAGGACTTCTGACTTCTCTTCACCAAATAAGTTTCAAAGAAACATTTGTTTCTCTATAAATAATCACTAGAATCTTATCATAGTTACTTATAAAATTTGTCTTTATTTGAGACAAGATTCATATCAATTTTAAATCTTTCCATGTACTTTTCATTCAATTATTCTCCAATAATAATAAAATTTTCATAATTTTGAAAATTGTATCATCTATTACATCGTCATTGTTTTCTATACAAAATATTTCACATTCTCTCAATAATTTTTAAATGTGTATTTATAATTGTGATCTACCAAGAATCTCCTATCTTCAAATTAAAAATTTTATCAATGAATTTAGCTCATATGTTTATTTCAAAATTTAACCTACACTAAAAAAAAAGAAAAAAAATCTATTATATATATTTTTTAATGAAATTTCAATCAGTCTAAAAACTATCAATATCAATACAGAGAATACCAAATTCAACCGAACTGGCCCAATAACCAAGTACACGTCAGAGGAAGTGGAGAAATATATTGGGCGCTATTTGTGAGTTGCTCCACACTGTACTGGTTAATCTGAAATCAACTACGATTTTTTGTATAACACGAGTTCTCATCTCTCACTTACCTGTAGCAATATCAGTGGAAAAGGTGCTCTCAATAATACTTTAGAATATTGAGTGTGACTACAGTCGGTACTCGGTGAAATTCCATAATAAGTAACGGCGAAACAGCTGTAGCAATAAATTGTTTTTTTTGTGAAATTATAAGTGCTTTTTCATTTTTGTTTTGCCTTAATACTTTAGAAACTCATTTTTTAATTAAGTTAATTTATTTACTAAAAACAGAATTTTCTTTTAAACTAAATACTAATTTATAACTAACTACAACATCTTAACACTTAATAATCATTGTTTATTCATTATAATTGTTCATAATCATCAATGAACCAACAAAAGTTAATTGTCTTTTTATATTGTCGAAATAATAAATTGATCAGTTTATATAAGCAAGTTATTCTATGTCTTTTTGTTACTTACAGAATTACAATGTCCGTGTCAACATGTTTTGTTCATGCATAATTTTTTATTTTTTCACCTCTTGTATTTTTTAAATAACTTTTATAAAACACTAACATTATTCTAATATATTTCTGTCCACTTCACTTAATAATTTTGAGTCTAACTTTTATTTACGGACACATGCGCCCATTCCTTAAGGGTGATATTCAGATACTGACTGACGTAGGAACACTCTTTCTACCCCACCCATCCAAACACTTGGGCATCGTATGATTGTTAAACATAACTTCCTCCTTCCTTCAAGAATGTTCTTTCTCTACATACAATTTCAATAGTTTTATTCAAATTCAATTTTCATTTATTATTTCTTAATTCTAATAGGCTACATTGTTACCGAACATCATAGTGTGATTACCTTTTATAAAATTTAATAATTTACACTCTCCAACATTGATGTAGTGTTTGTGTTGATCTGACAAAAATGTCAGGTCTAGCCTTGGGCTTAGAAAGCACGGGTGTATGGGAAAGTTAGTGAAATGTTTTTGAACAGTTTATGTTTAAAGTATGTTATTGTTAGCTTTGTTTAATGTAATATTGATTATATTATTTTTATATATATGTTGATAGTTTAGAAATGATGGATAAAATAGAGCCACCTGTAATCCCAGATGGATACGGAATCTCGGTAGCCTATGCTTGCCTTTTGGATATCATTCGATCAATTTCTATGCTGGTTCAAATACAAGGAAAAAGGGAGAATATGGAAAGGGATAAGAGACTACATGCACAACTTATAAACTCGAGTTGGTGTGGTCTGCTTGCTGCTATCAGTCCCCTCATTGATGCCAGGTAAGAATATAATGTTAGTTTGTCTATAAGTTAGAATAACATTATATACAACAATTTATTCTAGGCCCATTATTGTATGTGTTTTATATTAATAATCTCTACAAGATTGTCAAAGTTGAAAATATTCGTTATGCAAATGGTAACTTTTAATTTCACCCTTTGAGAACCGACTGGTGATATACGGGGTGATTAAAAAAGAATGGTGCAAAACTAAACAGTTGTTACTTCTGTTTGCATGAATTAAAACAGCTGATTGTTGCAACAATGGAAAGGGCATGTTTATAAGTTTATTTTGATAAGTTTATGTTTTGTCTTCGTTGCTTGGTTGACTAACGCTAAACCGTTTATCAAATGGCTACCACAAAGCAAGAAAAAGTGTTTTGTGTTTTGGAGTTCGCTCGAACTGATGCTGTTGTTAGTGTTCAACGGAACTTTAAAAAAAAACTCAGAAAGGATCTTCCTCATTAGAACTGCATAGATTGTTAGATTGTTGGGTGAGGCAGTTTAGACAACTGGGTGTTTGTGTGTCAAGAATAGTTCGGGCCGTCCAGAGACCCCGGAGGACGCTGTGGAGAGAATTGAAGCTTGCATGTAGTCCTAAAACATCAACTCGCAAAGCTAGTAAGGAACTTCTTATACCACAGTCTACAGTATGGCGTATCTTGCGAAAGCGGATGAAACTTGACCCTAGATCCGCCTGTGCAAAGTTTCTTCATTTTGAAAAAAATAGTAATTTTATGCAAAACATAACTTGTAAGACATCATTTTTCTCAGAAATATGCATAGAATTTAACTGTGTCATTAAATTTTTTTTATCTGTTACGGTTTTGGTGTAAGTATGTTAGGAATCAAAAAATGAAGTTTTTTTTTTTTATTATTAAGACTGGGGAGAGTGTTTTAGAACACCTCCTGCACTGCGACCTAATTAGATCTTTTGTGCCCCCCTCTTGTTGGACTCAGGAGAGATCTATGTCTTTGACAAAATTGATCAAACCCCTGGTCGGGAGGTTTCCTACTTTGAAATGGTATTCCTCATGTAGTTTGAGGACCTGCTTCATAGCTTCCTCCTTAATTGCAACCGGTAGGGGATCCAAGCCTAGAAGAATCTTCATTGTGGCAGTGGGTGTTGTTTTCATGGCACCTATGATGCTTAGACATGCTAGTCTTTGCACTTTAGCCAACTTTGCTTGCGCGGTACTTTGGTCTACCTTCCTCCACCAAACTGCTGACGCATAGAGGATAGCGGGTCTAACAACCTGCTTGTAGATCCAGTTATTAGCTCTGGGATTCAGACCCCACGTTTTGCCAACCATTTGACGGCACGACCATAGTGTTTTAATGGCCTTGTTGGTCGTCTTAGATAGGTGACTCTCCCATGTTAACGTTTGGTCCAGTGTCACCCCAAGGTATTTTGCCTCCTTAGAGAGGGGAATGGTGGTTCCATTTAGGTGAAAGCTAGGTAAATTTAATTTCCTTTGTTTAGTAAATGGAACAATAGAGTGGTCTTTAACGGGTTTATGTTCATGCCCTCTTTGAGACATCAATTTTTTGTTAGGTTAATGGCTTTCTGCATTTTCCCCCCTATAACGGAGTCATGCTTGTCCCTCACAGTTATGGTTATGTCATCAGCATAACCAAGAACGTCAAACCCAGCCCTGCTCAGGCCGTTTAGTAGTTCATCCACTACCAGCGACTACAGCAGTGGGGAGATAACTCCCCCTTGTGGGCAGCCTCTTGTGGTACCTACCTCATGTGTAGCACTACCAATGCTGGTGGATACCTGTCTACCCATCAGCATGTTGTTTATCCATTGAATGATAAAATTGTGAATCCCTCTTTTACTGAGAGACTGCGTCATTGAGTCATATGCAGCATTGTCAAAGGCACCCTCTATGTCCATAAAGACTGATAGGGCTATCCCCTTTGACTCATGCGCTTCCTCTATGGCCTTGACAAGTGGATGCAATGCCGATATTGTTGATTTGCCTTCTTGGTAGGCAAATTGGTATTTATGAAGAGGTGCGGTTGTTAAAACCTCCATTCTAATGTATTGGTCCACTAGTTTCTCCATTGTTTTGAGCATAAACGATGAGAGACTAATTGGACGGTAAGACTTTGGGTCGTCTAGGGGTTTTGCACCCCCCTTGTATAGAAATATGACCTTTACTTTACTCCATACTTGAGGAACGTGGCCATATAACAAACTGGATCTATAGCAAACAAAATTCTTACTATAGCCGAAGCCAAAATTCCACATAAAAGAGGATTTTTACTAAAGAACAAATTTTAAATTTTTTTTCAGGTTATACAGGAGATTTGTAATATAATTGTGGATAAAAGTTGGTAAAAACAAAAATCAATTTATAAAAATTTCATTAGTAAAAATTAATTTTTACGTAAAAAGTGGAAATTAGCTAAAAATGTATGCCTAATTTAAAAAAAAATCATAATTAATAGTAATATATTACAAAACAAAACTTGTAATATATCATTTTTCTGAGAAAGGTGCATAGAATTTATCTGTATAATGAAATAAATTTAATATGTAAATAAGTTTTAGTTAGTATGTCAGAAATCAAAAAATCTTACAAAAACTGAAAGCAAAATGCCAAATGAAAGCCTATATTTACGAGTTCGAAAAGGGGGAAAAACACTATAAAATATTGTCAACGTGTGGTATTTGGGCAAGAATTACCATTTTGGAAAATTATATGATCATTGAGTACACATTTTATATATAAATGCTGTTGCGTCAGTTGCATCGATCTCGAGGATTATTAGTAAACTTTATCGAATTCTTGATTTTTTATCTTTCTCGTAAGAAGGATTTTAATATACCTGATTATGAAAAATTGAAACATTACCTTTACAGTGATATTTGTGTGACAGAAATATGGGTTTGCAAACTTTATCAATTTTTAAAATATTATTTATAACGTTTTACGATAATGTTTTTACCTACATTAGCTTTCCAACGGTATTTTATTTATTATAATAGGGCAGTTCTAAGTGGGCAAAATATTGATTTGCAAAAATGTTGATTTACAGAACTTGATGTGGCACTGACGCCACTGTTCGGAACACATAGTGTTCAGGAGCCGGTTTGAGGGACCCTAGATCTGGTACTTGTTAAATTTTTTTTAAAATTCATAAAAAATAGTATTATTATGTAAAACGCAACTTATGAGATATAATTTTTCTCAGAAAGGTGCAAAGAATTTATCTGTGTAATGAAAAAATTGTTTATGTAACGGTTTTGGAGTAAGTATGTTAGATATCAAAAAATGAAGTTAACATTTTACAGAAAAACCTATATAAACCAAAATACATTTGTTAACACATTTTTTCAAGATATACAAAAGTTTTGTAATGTAATTGTGAATGAACTTTGATGAAATATATATATATATTTTTTTAATTTTTATATGAAAGTTTCCCCCCCCCAAATAAGCTAAAAAGTTAGGGCTAATTTGGAAAAATTTATAAAATATAGTAATATTATGCAAAACCTAACTTATGGGATATAATTTTTCTCAGAAAGGTGCATAGAATTTACCTGTGTAATAAAAAAAAAAAACCTAAGTGTCAGGAATCAAAAATTCGTACAAAAACTGAAGCCAATATTCCACATAAAAGTGTATATTTCCTAAAGAACAAATTTAAAAAAAAAAATTTCAAGTATTACAAGAGATTTGTAATATAGTTGTGGATAAAAGTTGGTAAAAACAAAAAGCAATATATAAAATTTTCATTAGCTAAAATAAATATTTACGTAAAAAGTGGAAATTCGCTCAAAAGT
Organism: Aphrophora alni; assembly: GCA_963513935.1. Taxonomy (NCBI): domain Eukaryota; kingdom Metazoa; phylum Arthropoda; class Insecta; order Hemiptera; family Aphrophoridae; genus Aphrophora; species Aphrophora alni. The sequence goes on from OY740765.1 coordinate 117,441,942, forward strand.
TAGGCCTATTTAGAAAAAAATCATTAAAAATACTAATATTATGGAAAACACAACTTCTCTATATCACTTTTCTCAGAAAGGTGCATAGAATTTACCTGTGTAATGAAAACAAATTTAAGTGTAAAAAATTTGGAGTTAGTATGTGTTTGATATTGCGGTTGGTTTAACGACTGTGGTAAAAGTGGATGGTTTAGTAATTTAATTTGGATTGGGAAGTAGATAAAAATGAAAAAGAAATGAAATGGTTAATTGACATTAATTGAAATTATTACCAAACTAATAAAATGGTTTTTGATTAATTTTGCTGTCATGTTTAGCTAAGAATTAATGTCATAGTACCTTGTAGAGGCGGCGTTCCTTTCTTGGTGATGTTCTGTCGTCCAGAATGTCCGTGTGCACACGCGAGAACAGCTGCTCTAAACGCACAAACTAAATACAATTGTAAATCGTAAAACACATAATAAAAACACTTGACTTCTTAATACTAAACATGACAATTGTTTATGAGTCACAATTAATGAAGTTGTTGGCCGGAATGCGTATGTAATAAAAGAGGGAAAAAAAGGATTTGTATCTGCGGATTTAGAACGAAACACAGTTACCTGTTTTAGGTTGAAACTTGGACTAATTGAAAGAGACAAAGGAGAGCTGGAGTTCTCAGAATTCCGGTTGAAACAGTTTCATGAAAATAATATTGGAGCGGGAATTTAAAAACTGTAGATATACTGAACAGTAAGTCTGGAATTAAAAATTCTTACAAAAACCGAAGCCAAAATTCCACATAAAAGTGTATAAAATTCTTGATTTTGTTTAATTTTTATATATTAAAAACTACAAAAGTTAGAAAGATTTTGAAAGTGCAGATCAAAACAGGAATATTTGATCTATAGAACAGTGTTATGGTAGATTTGTTAGATAGAAATATGGATTTGTGAAAATTAGAGAAAGAATGACGTAATATGTGTTTCACAACTGCAGTTTTTTTTTTTTTACTCGTTCGTGGTTAAATACACAAACTTTACCAATTAATTAAATATTATTTATAACGTTTTATGGTTATTTTTTTTTGGCATGATTATCCATCTATGGAACATTTGCTTTCCAACTCTATTTTATTTATTGCGGTAGGATGATTCTATGTGGGCGAGATGTTGAATTGCAATAAACGTGTTTTTGGTGTGGTTAAACGAAACCATGCGTTATTCATCGACCCATGATGTACCTAAAGGCAGTTTAAGGGTTAAGGATTGGTGCCGAAAGATGTGAGTTCGAATCACGCCTAAGACAAGGTTTTTTCTGTGCGGTTTTATTTCATTCCAACCTTGTGGTGGGCCATTTAATTTTTGTAAATTCGTTACTTAAAAAAAACTATGGCCCAACAAATCCAAAATTGGTGTTCATTTAGAAAACATGTTCTAGAATGAAATAAACTCACTTCTTATGGTAAAATTCTTTTTTTATTTTCTCGCTATATTACTTTCAAACGTAAACTTTAAAAAAAAATCTAAAATTAAAGAAAATGGAATAGTAATTCATAATAAAGTAATCTGTATTTATTTACATTTAAAAACCCATATTTTTACTAACAAATTGGTAAAAAAGAGATGAAATATATTAATCAATAAGGAAATTATGATTATTATTTTTAAACTCCTAAAAACTGTCATTGTTGACCATAATATTTTTTGGTATCACCGAAACATATGTTGTGCTAGCTGGTTATTTAAAACCTTCTCCTTCTCAGTTATGCCCTATTTTACAACATGTATTGACTAGACCAGCAGGCCTCCTAGTTTGAACAATTTCTCACATTGTTAAACTATAAACCTCCCTCTTGTTTAATCACTGCTTAAATAAATTATTTTCCAATAACTGTTCTACAAATATATATAATTGTTATTATTCCTATGCCTAACTTATTTCCTAACAACTTGTAGCCTAACAGGCCTCAAAAATCCAGTTAAATAGCTCAAAAATTCACTTTTCAATTGTTCTATTTTATTATATTAAAAATACAAAGTAGGTTATAAAACCACTTACCTTATTTCCTAAATTGTATTCTAGTAATACAATAATATGTCTATTTACATATTTATAAGTTTGATCATCTTTATATGTTGCATGTAATGGTTAATGAAATTATTTAATCATTAAATATATAATGTTTGTTGTTTAGTACTGATGAAACAACTTCTGAAAATGTTCTGAAGGCAATCCAGACCTTTGCAAGTCTCTGTGGATTGTTGGATTTACAAACACCAAGAGATGCTTTTATTACAGCAATCTGTAAAGCATCGTTACCTCCTCATTATACACTCACTGTTCTTAGCTCTGTGCCTTTAGGAGTGGGATATTCAAGGAGTAAGTTATATAATTTAAGGGTACGTGAAGTTTGAAAATTCAAACTAAACCAAACAAGTTTGAATTCACAGTTGGTAAAAAGTTTGGTTCGGTTTGAAAATTGAACTTTAATTTATATATTTTTCGCCAAAGGTTGAACTTTAAACATCATATACAAAATTCAAATTCTGTAATACAAATATGATACTTATATTTACATTTAAGTAGTTCACCAGTCTTAATTTTCTACAAACTGAGACGGTCTCATTTGTTCAATGCACCACTCAAAGAACAAAAATTATTAAGATAGATTGGAAAATGTGTAAAGAGTTATTTCAGTGCAAATCAAAGAGATGAGTCATGTTAACTACAAGTTTAGAATCCATTCCAGTATAGACAGGCACGATTTTGAACAATAGATGATGCAATGCTAACCCCTCTTGCCATAATATGTCATTATAAAACCAATCATGTTTGTACAGGTTGTTGTTTAATATATATATTAATTAAGGAGGGATTTTTAATTAAAAATGTTACGGAAAATATCAGCAAAGTTTGACAACCAATAACTATGCTAAGAAAAGGACTACATCAATAAACCAAGAAAGATTCTTTTGTTTCAACACATAGGCAACAAGAATCCAAAAGAAAAACGAAAACATTTTTAAAAGATCAACAGATGGTGAAGAGGAAAATACAGAAGCCTCTAAACAAGAATAACTCAAAGTTTCTGTCGAATCTTCATGTCATTAAGAAAAGGATGGCACTTTCAGATTTCCAAAATCTTGAGCCAATCAAAAGATGTGGCAATTTGAAGAAAATAGGTAGTTTAGATTGACCATGACAGGCAGTAACAGGTTAGCTCATCCCTCCAGTGAAGGGGGATGTTCCATTCCAAGGGAAGGAACCTAATCCAAGGTTGCAACTGTTATACTTCCAAAGTAAATAATGCAAAGTTAGTTTAAACCAAAGAATAGGAAAATAAGAATTCAAAAGTGTCAAAGGGTGAATACAATAACTGTTAAAAGCAAAACTTATCAGTTTCAACCAAAACAAAGCGAATCTGAAAAAAACGAAAGGGAAATTTCATATAGAAATTGGCATCAATGCCACAACAGATTTTCAAGCTATGAAGAAAAGCTGAGAGTTTTATTAATTCTGTTACAGCACCACCTAGGAATAACTTCTTTAGTACTCCAAGATTGTAAGGTGTCTACAGTCTGAAAGTTTTTACTTTGTAACATACTCTGCTGGTGTATAACTAAAACAAATTTAGGAAGCTATTTATGCTCCGTAGTCATGAATTTAATATTTTGAGTAGTACAGGATAACATAAAAAAAAAAAAACCACGACTTGAATCACAATAGAAAATTAAGTCAACTTACCAAGCTTGGGAAACTGACTGAAACAATAGAGTTGCAGACAGTTTAGCAGACATATATATAATTCATAATAGGATTTTATTCATAATAACATGATTAGAAAATTACAGTATTTATTGAGACTTCCATATAAAAGATCTTATTTTGCTTAGAATATACATAGCCATATAATGACATTTACAATTTATATAAACAATTTAGTTGTATTAATATAACCAAAATATCAAAAAACAAAAACAAAAAATAAATAAAATAATAATAATAATAATAATATATAGCCTATATATATATATATATATATATACATAAAGTTATTCAATCAAGATGATTATTTTGTAATTTTTAATTTGTTTTAATTCTAGAAATTTCTAATTTTGAGACCGTTGTGGGTCTGTGGGCCGGAAATGTGCATATAATCTTCTCCCAATAATAATTTTCATTGCAATTTGACTATTTATTTTTATACCACCTGGTTCTCTTTATTATTATAATATTTTAAACAAGTCAGCTAAGAACATAGACATTCTTAATCTAGATACAATCAGTTTATTACAATTTTTATACATGAGATTTTGAGTTTATAACATTTTATAACACGGTTGGTGAATCTTGATGGTTTGATTAAATTTGCAATTAAATTATGCTGATGTTTAGTTCGTAGCTGGGACCAGATGAACTGGTATATTTGTAGATAGAGAGAGCATGGTTGACCTACGCTCGGGATATATGTTGTAAATATTATAGATGTTTGTGAAACTTAACACTAACCTTGGGTTTACACGTTTAGTGTTTTGAGATATGCATTTCTTTAATTGTTTTTACTACATTATTTTAACTTAGGCATGAGAAACGGCACTAAGTTATCTCACTCTCGATTTCACATGTCTATAGAATGAAGTCTTATTGGTTTGTAGCTGTACAATTTGATCAGGTGATCCGTTATCTTAAAACTAGCTTTTACTAGATTTGTGTCCAGCTAAAAGGAGGGGATTACTGGACGGTTTGTATCTTCTGATGAGCAGAGGCCCGTATGGCTGGTTCTATGTGCTATATAAGGGAAGACTATTCCTTATCATAGCGGTTTACTTTAGTGCAACAACTTCAACTTATAAAAACATTCAAGAACATTTACTGGTGCTAACTTGTTAACATTCAAAAGTGATAATATTTGAGAACCTTGTATGCAGATTTAGTATACAAATTTCAAAAAAAGAGAACTAAATAGCTTCAATGTGATAATAATAAAATAATTTTGGACAGATTTTTGGTTTTGGATGTAGAAATTAAAAAAAAATGTTATTGAGATGAAAAATTTGAAAACAACTATTAAATGGTACGATTAAAATAAAAGTGATAAACACTGATTCAAATTTAAATATTACAACTAATAAAAAGCCATTAAAAATATTGTATGTTAAAATCTCTTCAGTGCAATAAGTGATAAATTCAACAAACATAAGTCAACTTCTATTCGTATGGAAAGGATGACATGACATTGTGGGATCAACCCTAATACCAATCTAATTCAACAAGGCGGCAACTGATTTCAATCTATCTGGGGACTTCAGATTCCAAACACTGTAGATCATAAGTTTGAAGATATCCTATGTTGTTTTCAGGTTAGTTTTAAATATGTGTTAAATATAAAAACAAGTGCTCTCATTTTTTTTAGATAATACAAATAGATTTTGCAAATACTCTTTCAAATGACACTCCCTAAAAGAAAGTCTCAATTAAAAAAAAAAAAGAGCTAGTTAAACTGATTAAAATTAAAATAATTAATAAAATTGAAAGATCAATTTTATACAAAATATTGAAGAATAGATATTTTACAAAACAAGTATTTATATAATTCATGGTTCATTACTGTACTGGGATTTTTACTGGCAAAAAAAAAAGAATAAAAAGAGAAAAGATAGGATCTTGTGATTAGGCTTTTGGAAGCAACAAAACCCGATTTCAGTTAGCCTATATGGAGTCAGATAACAGTAACATCTGTATATCTCTTTGTAACCAAGAACCCTGAAAAAGTTGAAACAGAAGGTGCTCATCCAATAATATTTAACGTCAAGTACTAAAAAAATACTAAATATTAACAACATTAATTCAACCTAAAACACATATGTGTATAAAATAAAACCAAATTAAAATGTTCTTCAAATTTTCTTAAAATTTAATCAAATCAAAATATTCATGTCCCTTTTTATTTTTAAATAGCTCACAAATTTCCCAAAAATAAATCGCTCTCATTAACTCTTTAAATTACTTTTAATTAATGTCTCAATCAAAATTTGAATTCATGTAGTTCCTATAATAAGTTTTTCATTTGTATGAATATAGTTAATTGTAAAACTTAGCGTGTGCTATATCAAACACACATTCAATGAATTTATCACTTTTAATACAATTTAATGCTCTGAGTCTTAGGTTATTTTAATTTGAATACAGAACTTGGATATTTCCTTGGAATAAACTTGTGCTAGTATCCTAAGATTTCAAAATAATCGTTTTCCAACCATGTGATAATTGGTCTTAACTTAGACAAAATGAATCGGTTGACGTATTATCGAGAAGTGTCTTTTGCTGTGACTCTCTCCAAAGCGGTATCAGCGATGACATCACTATGTAAACTTTTAGAAGATTTTTTACCTTAGTTGATAGAAACAATATAAAGAGTTTGTTTTGAACAGTGTAAACAGATCTCTTTTCTATGATTTGAACTAACAGGGTTTTCAGGTGGATCATTATTATTCGCTTTATCATTTGAACTCTTAAATCTAAAATGTTCTTATAATTAGACAGATATTTCTGACCATTTTATATAGAAATAATCCATTATGTGATTTATATATCTTGCTTTGAATACCTCACTTCTTGTTCTGTATTAAGTCGTCAATCCAAAGTCCAATATTTCGCCAATAATCCGATGTAATGGCAGATGAACTGCTAACATTTCTCAATTACAACCGGGATTATTTACTGGTTACTGATATTATTATTGTCGTCGGTGATTATCAGACGATATCTACTATACTTTAATTTAAACTTTAAAAACGATAAATGCAAAAATGTGAAACATTACAATCACTAATAATACTGTCTTCATAATTACTTACAAAAACACTACAGTTATTTAGATTATTCAAATAATTATCAAGGTTTACATCATTATCATCAAATACAAATACATCAAGTTACATAATTGTAAGTAGATAACCTTCAGACATAGACTGGTTTATTTCCTTGTATTTCTGTTTAAACGTTTAAGGAATACAAATATATAGTAGGAAATAAGTTTAGAAATGTTATCTGTTAAAAACTACCCAAGTTTCTGTTGTAAAAGTTTTTGTATCTAGGTTTTTGTTTTTTTCCAGGTCATAATCAAACATCAGGTCACGATGTCAACTCCCAGTACAATTTGGGGAATATGTATGGAAACGAAATGGATTATAAACAACAGGTTGTAGCTGTGGGAACTCCTTTACCTACTTCTTCTCTTCCATTAGGTAAGTTATCTAATTAATAACAAGTAATTTTGTGATTTCAGTGACAATTAGAATTTTCGATAGTTAAACTCTCTACATGACACATGAATTTTTCTGTGGTGGTGAATGATTTTTGTGTGTGTTTGTAAAACCAACTTAAAGAATTAACGAACAATGTAAAAACGTTCCACAAACTTTCTTACCCATGTCCAAAACGAAATATAATCGAACCGAAACTAAGTCACAATAAAATGTCTCTACGGTAGTCAAAATTTAAAATGAAATATGGAAAATATTTAAACTTGTTTTACTTGTGCTATAAACACATACTCACCGCAAGTTGTATTTGATAAAATTGAGATTTTAATATTAGCCCAGAACATCTAAAATTATTATAGTCTGCATTTGATTTATTACAACTGATTAAATATAACTTAATTTAGATCATATGGTTAAATAAAACACTGGACAACATAAATACATGATGGTTGGCCTAACTAGTCTATTGGCCCGGTTTGGGTTTAATTAAAACAACTAATCTGGTTTTACAGTAGCAGGAGTGAGAGGCTTGGGTTTCCTCAAAACTGCTGAAAAACCTAACTAGTCATAATAATTTTTGAAAAATTAAAATTAAATTGATCTTTCAGTTGGGGACCCAAGACCCCACGTACCAAATTTGATTGAAATCGATCCACACATTTGGGCTGTAAGACACTGTACATACGACAAATAATAGACATCGGTAAGGTGGACAGACACACTAATGACGCACAAACATCATTCCAAAAAGTTTTTTTGCACTCGGGAGACTTGAAAATGGATATATCTGCAAAAAACTTTATATAAATTTTGTGACAAATCATATAACTCTATACTATTTATCCGTGAGAAAGTAAAAATATATATTTTTGAATGTTTGTAGGTGCTCATCAAGGTCCTGTCATGCTGACAGCCAAGAATTTACAATGTATGAGAGCTCTGTTAAGTCTAGCTCATTGCCATGGCAGTATTCTAGGTTCTTCATGGTATCTCGTACTAACTACTTTGCAGGTAATACTTGTTTCATTAGTTTATTTTCTTGTTTTAGAGATAGTATGGTGAAAAGTAAGATTGTTTATATTCCTGAGGATATTGCAGCATTCTGAGTTTTTATAAATTAGTGGCCCTTAAATTAAAGGTCGCATGTTGGGTGGATCTTTAAGAGAGTTTGAGTTCGGTAAGGAAATTTGGGTATGGGGGGGGGGGAAGGGGGACTAACTTGATATGTACCTTCGACTACTCAAATACTACAGCTCAGTCAGCCAGCTCCATGAGCGATTAAAACTATGTTATTAAATGTAATATATATATATATATATATATATATATATATATATATATATACAGTACAACCTCGTTTATCCGGACTAATTGGGACCGGAAGTGATCCGGTTAATCAAAAATCCGGATAATCCAAAATTATAGAAAGATAAATAAAACAAAATATAAAATGATAACTTACCATTTATAAGTCATGAAAAAACACAATATTTACACAGTCATTCAATTTACACAATACACGAAATTACACAATGTACTGTAAATGATGAAAAACATTTATTTACACACCTGAAATATTTACACATGCTTTTAATTTACACAGGGTTTAGTTGTCATTTACAAAAAAGTCATTTATCTTCCTCTGTTTTAATTTGGTGTTACGTTTCAATGCGGCCCTGTCTATACGATTCAATGCGTCTAACTTTTGGGCCATTGTAAGCACATTACGTTTTCGTTTCGTCGCCATTTCCACGCACAAAAGCTAACACACGAATATAAATAAATAGCAGTAACAACGCCCACCTCTAAATACTATGCCGATTCTCATTCACGTCCTCGATACTCCCGACTGGGGATGTGATGTGCCAACTGCCAAAAAAAAGAACGGGGTTCCCAAAGCTGGCGGCACCGCTTTAAGATGTGACAAAATGTTCACATTTACTGATTTACACCCTTGAGTCTTAGCAACCCGACAACAATAAAGTTGTAAAACAGACATGATGGTTTATGATGCGTTGTAAACATGAACCTGGTTTGTATTTATTTCACACTGTCATGCCGCATCGGGGTAGGGGGATGGTGACGCAGAGGTCATTGCTCCTCCACTTTCTCTTCCCAGTGCATCAACAACCCGCCCTAATACCTCGAGGCGACACTGTAGTGTTGAGGAAATCACGTTTTTATCAACATTAATGTAATAGCAGATATTTCTTGTTGAAACTCCATATTCAAGGATAAAATAAAGCAAAAGCTTAAAGTTTCAAAATAGGCCTATTATAAATATTATTTAAAATATTATTCAAAATACAGTAATTATTAAAATATTTTGAAACTTTAAGCTTTTGCTTTATTTTATCCTTGATTAAATTTTTTATTTTTTGTTCCGGATCGATCCGGATAATCCAGACATCCGGTTGAATGAGGTCCGGATAAACGAGGTAGTACTGTATATATATATATATATATATATATATATATATATAAACTAAATTAACTATGAATGATATTAAGGGAATGACTCTATTTAAAACTTGTCGTCTAGGAAACTGTATTTGGCCAAAATGGCCGTTAACTACGTATCACATATTTAATTATTTACGAAATTTGGAGACGCACTGCCAAAAACTCTGGCAATTCTAACCCATTCCCAAAAGGGACTAGTTGGCCATTTTATTTGGTGGGTGAACATTGGGGGGGGGGGGGGGGGGAGGTACCTGAAATAATGTTTTCCTGTAGACTTCAAGAAAAACATTTGGTTGATCACATTCAGTCTCTTGTACAGTCGGTGCACAACTCTTTTGGCTATGTCCTTGACCATGGTGCGGAATGAAGATTTGTATCACAGAGGTTGGGGGTAGACTATTCTAGCTATACCGTGGTAAAATAATTTGCCTGCATTTTAATATCCAGACAAACTGCTAGCGAGGCTTTCGAATGGAAGTATCGCCGGGGAAAAAAAGGAGATGATGAAAAGAATTCACCATAGACGCCCCCGCTGGTGAAAGGGGGAAAAGGAAAAACCAAACAGCCTCATAATTCCTTCCCCCCCAGGAAAGCAAAAAAAAGGCAGGAGGGAAGGACATCTAGGGGTGGCACTGATAGGAATGGGTAACAAATCCTAGGTAACTGAAAAAGACAAGCCTATAAAACTTTTTTCGTGTGAAAAATATACAAGCACATCTAGGAAATAAATATTCTGAAAGTACTGCAGTTCAGTGTTAGGGATGTTAAGAATACAGTTCAGCTATAGGGAGATAAAAATGAGAATTTTTTGGTTTTAAACATTATTTATTTAATTGGTTGGCAACAGTTCATGATAAACAATTAAAGCAGGGTGGACGACGTAGTGACACCCAAGCTGCACCTATAGTTTTTTATTTTTTATTTCATTGTTATTAGTATTAGTTTTTTGGTTTTCTTCTATTTTTTTTGAAATGCTGATGGGAAAAATATAAAGGAAATTGGGGGGGGGGTAGACTTTTCGGGCAGAAAAGAAGAGTGTGACAAGAGAAAGAAAAAGTAAAATAGGGTTGCAACCAGTTGAAAATCACTACTGCTGACAATAATTTTGAAATATTATGAAAGGAAACAAAATTTTGAATAAATTAATATTACTTATGAAATTATCTTAAAAAAGGTTCACTAAAGTGAGGTGTAGAGAAAAGAAATGGAATAGTGGGTTTATGTATGTTAGAAGTATGGGAAAGATGGTTTAGTGGTGGTAATTTTTAAATATTGAACTCCAACGTGGGGAAATAAGAAGGGGGAATAACGACCGAGGAGGAAGAGAAAAAGGAAATTTGATGTGCATTTTTGGAGTAGTAAGGTTGGCAATTGTTTACTGTAGTGCCCCAATTTTAATATTTTTTTCCTGTTATTTTTGTACTACATACCTCTCTTTCTTAGAATAGTAACATTTTTGTGTTAGGAAAAATGTTTTTCATGGGAAAAACCATAGTTTCACGTTTTCTAGGTTAAGGTCCATTAAGTGAATTACATGTTAAAATAGGTTTATACGCGAATTGTTTTTCTTTACAAGGTCAAGTAAGGTATATATACAAGGTCAAGTAAGGCCACCTTACTTGACCTATGCGTAAATATACCTACCTATGATATGACAACACTAATCCTAATTGAAATTTTTCATATATAGTTCCCAAGCAGTCTCGCATCCAAGTACTGACTAACCATGCTCTATGTTGCTTGACTTCGGCTATCGGATATTGCTTTACCTTACAAATATCTATTCACACATCTCTCACCCCATGTTGACTATTCAATGGTTTGAACAACACTAATTCCATGCACACATGGTAGAAGAACTATCACCTATCCAAGTAATAATCACACTCAATGTTGCATTACTTCAGTAATCAGTCGAAACATTGTGTTTTCCATGTAAACTTAACCTGCAAATATGTCATTGAAATACGTCAATTTCGAAGTGAAAAACATTTTTGCTCACCAAAAAATGTTACTATTCTTATAAAGAGAAGTATTTAGTACAAAAATAATAACAATTAGTGTAAGGTTATACAGTATATATGAAAAATATAGTGGAAAGCGGCGAAATATACCAAAAGGTATCTAGCCTGGTGGTTCTGAAAGCTAATATTGGGACAGAAACCAAATAACCAATAGTGCTGAAAATAAAGGATTTGGCCAAAAGAATAAGTTACCCAGGACAGGTTAGGAAATTTCCTTTTTTTCTTTGTATGTGCTTTTTTATTTTGATATTATATGAAGAACAAGTGACAGATTATAAACACAATAAATGTAAACAAAGACGAAAGTATATATAAATATATTTATAGAGTGTGCTGTGTTAGTCTCCCTGGCATCGTGCGGAAGGGCGTTACCATCCAGGGAGTTATGTTGAATTTTTCTTGGCCATGGGTTTAGTATTTACTGAAAACTGTATTACTTTATTTTGTTATTTGTTGGTTTTATTAATAGACTGTAGATTTCATAAATCTAGTTGATTTACTTGATAAATGTTAATTGGAAAAAATTGATATAGATAATTAATTTATCTTTATTTAATGTGTTGCTTCTTCATTTTTGAAATTTGTGAAGGATTACTTTTTTATATTAATTGGTTAATTTGTTGAATTATGTTTGAAAGTTGATTAGTAATTAGTTAGTGTGTTTTGCATAATATTACTATTTTTTGTGATTTTTTCATATTAGGCCAAACATTTTACCTTTTTCCGTATTTTTTTATTTTTATTTTTTATTTTTTTTTTTTATAAATGTAACAAATTAATTTTTATTTTTTATCAACTATTATTCAAAAATATATTACAAAACTTTTGATAATCTTGAAAAACAGTGATAAAATTTTTATTTTGGATGATTCAGGTTTTTCTAAAAACTGTTACATTCATTTTTTGATACCTAACATACTTACTCCAAAACTGTTAAAAATTTTTTTTTTTTAATATTACATTGATAAATTCTACGCATCTTTCTGAGAAAAATGATATCTTATAAGTTAAGTTTTGTATAAAAATAATATATTTTATTAATTTTTAAACAAATGAAGAAAATTAATATTGGCAGGTGTAATATTAAGTAATAATAATAAAAAAAAGAAAAATTTATGTAATGCATCAAAAAAATTAAAATTTGTTTTTAGATATCATTTTGAGATCTTCTGAGTTTTTGAATGATGTCTGTCCGTCTATCGTATGTGTAGTGTTATACACCCCAAATGTGTGGACTGTAAATGTGTAAATAACAAAATTACAATTGTGTAACTCAAAATGTAATTTTTCCCACACTTTCATCCAATAATTTTGTTTTTTATTTATATTATTACATCAACACTATTGTAAAATTCTATATTTATATATTCCTTACCGTTGCAGTTACTACAGAACTCCGACTTCCAGAACAACTCTCCTCCAAGCTTGTAACCTTCAGCTTCTCTACATCCTTCATCTGTCTTTTCCTAGGGCTACCTTTTAATTTTCTTCCCTAAGGCGTGACCAGGAACACCTTCATTGCTCTATCTTCTCGCATTCGTAAAACATGCACAGCCCATCTATTCCTTCTTTTATAATTCATTATAAAAAACAACAATTGTTAAGACATGCACTGTTTTGGACAAACTATAAATGTTTTTCCTCTAACACCATGTCAAAATTGCATATTTTTACTCTGACTTTTTTTTTGCATACAACTACTATTTATTCCATGGCCTTTTTTAAATCAATATATAATTTTTCGTCGGTCCTTCATAGGGTTAATAAATAGTAATATTATTTTGTTTGTTGTTTCAGCATTTGGTTTGGGTGTTGGGTTTGAAACCGTCAACAGGTGGAAGTTTAAAAGCTGGCAGAGGAACTACAGACTCCAATGCTGTTATAACGACAGCTGTTATGGCTGACTTACCAGTTTTATCAGCTATGTTAAGTCGTTTATTTGAATCAAGTCAATATCTGAATGATAAAGCACTTCAACATCTAATAGATGCATTGTGTAAACTGTCACATGAAGCAATGGAGCTGGCCTATTGTAACAGAGTAAGTGTTATTTATTTAATACTTTTAAAAAAGAGCAAAATCCCATACAGTTATAGTCAATTACAATAAAGTTCATATGTAGTATCTTTAAATAAAATAATGCATACCGATTGTTAAAAATGGACGGGAATTAATAAACTTGTATAACTGTTTCTTTTTTAAAAATTTTATCAAATTAGAGATGGGTAGCTTTAGTATTTATATGATTGTAAATATTGTTATGTGATTGTTAAGGTTGCATGGTTATATTTATTTAGTAACTAATTATATTGTATTGTAGTTTTTCTCGCTTCTCCGGTGAAGAATTTACTGATTTAAGATTATTTTACTTAAATTTTGTATATCTGTACTCATACTATTTCAATTCAAAATATAGAGCTTCAACATGTGATTAAGGACATGTACTCTTTTTTTTTTAATAAAGTTAATTCTGGACCGAGAATTCTTTGGAAGAATGCACTTAAAACACAGTTGTGTATCTGAAATGCATACATTTATTATCAGATTTACAACAGAAAAGATACTCAATCCTCAAACTGCCTTTAGATATGTCGACGGGTCGATGAATGACTCATGTTTTCGTTTATCAACCCAAAAATACGTTTTTTTCAATTCAACATTTTGCTCACTTAAAATCATCCTACCGCAATAAATAAAATACCGTTGGAAAGCTAATGTTCTGTAGATGCGCAATCATGTAAGAAAAAAACAACTTTAAAACGTTATAAATAATATTTAATTAATTGGTGAAATTTGTATATTTTGATGCGTACAAGTGAAGAAATAACTGCACGGTTGTGAAAATTAAAAAAAAAAAAAATAGGGATGTGCGAGCCCTCAAAATTTTGAGTCTGGCTCGAATGTTTGAGCTTGGCTTGATTTTCTGAGCTCAACACGATTTTCAGAGCCTGGTTAAATTTCACGAACTTGACACGGTTTTCCGAACAGGTCTTCCTTTAACGAGCCTGGCTTGGTTTCCGAACAAGACAGAAACTGATGGAATAATACTGCAACAAACATGATAAAATGTGAACTAATAAAGAAAAAATTTATATCGAAAATGATACGAAATACACGGATAAGATATTTATCTTTAGTCGCCCTTCTCATGAGAGAAAACAAGTTTTTATTAACTTTGTTGTGAGTTATTAAAGTTATAATAAGAAGTTACCAGGAGAAAGGAAGTAAGTTACCTTAGTGGTGCCCTCACTTGTCCGATTCAAATGTGACAACTAAATGTCATCAACCACCACTGAAGACAAACGGAAACCAAAATGTTTCCGTTTTATAATAAATTTATAACTACAGTCAAATAAGAAAATCTGATATCAAAATTATAACTCGTAAAAAAATGGAATTTATTTGCATAATGTTAAATTTCAAGAAAACTGGGAAATTTATAATTCACGTTTTTTATCCAAATAATACATGTTATTAAATAATAATGTCAAATAGGTTACCGCAGGGCTTTTTATATATAAAATAAATTTAAAAAATGTGGGGGTATTAAATAATAGAACCTTACATTATTATTATAAGGATCACAATAAACAAGATAAAAGTTGTTATCCAGAAAGTGAAAAAACCAGATAAAGCAGCAATTGCAAGGGAGAGGTGAGGAGAGATAACAATTATAGGTAGGAAATGAAGAAAACTGATTTTACACTAGGAATACAAACACTAAGTAGAGCTTTACTTAAGAAAATAAGATTGAATTATGAAGTTATACTTGCTAGTTGTATTATTTTTATATTTCATTACAAACAAATCATTTGGAGTCTAGTAGTGGTGATTTATCTGTTTGGTTTAATAAAAGAAATAAGTCTGGTAAAAAAAAAGTTGTTAATCAAAACTTGTGCTTTATTATAGACAAAAATCCATAAATTTTTCGTGAAAATGTTAAACTACCGAGTATTAATTGTGGTATATAATTTTACACGTAATATAAATACAAAATATAACATTTGGTTGTCCCCATTCCGAATAGTGATTATAATAAACAATTAGTTTACTTACATAATGAAGAAAACCATCCTGATAATACTATGGAAGACACACTACTAAACGTGAATAGAGTGGTTTTGTTGTGAAAAACTGTCTTTGTCATGTTAACGAATTGAAAACAAAAAGATTGTAACGATATGCTCTCTATTCCAGTCTTAGAATCCTATTAGCTATTTTAATATAGCTTCGGAATCTGATAAGAAAGATGAAAGATGCAGTTGGGTGTTTGTGCGTGAGAGAGAGAGAACGCAGACAAGGTTTAAAACATAGTCTTAACGGTCCAATCCATCTAGTTTACCAAAACCAGATATTATACTAAACCAAGTGTGAATAATACGGTAGTGGGAAAACTAATTGACCTTGAACATGTTTGGTGTATTTCCCATATTATACATCTTATTACCACAACAACTTGCAATTTACTCACATTTAAATTTTTCACACATATAATTTAATATAAAGGCAGTAAAATTATGAAAAAATAAATTTTTAATGTTGTATACGAGATACAGCCGTGAGTCCCTGAGTTGAAAATAAATAGTTTCCCCGCATTTATTGTATTCATCGTTTCCCCAAATTTATCGTTCAGATTCTGTGGTCGAGATTGGAAACCTATTTACAATGTATATTTTTATCGCATTCAACCTTCCTTGAACGATAGTTTTACCTGTTCAAAAATATAAGTCCAGCCTAAAACTTTCCCGTTTTAATAGGTTTGAAAACAAAAGGCCAAATAATGAAAATACAATTAAATAGTTATAATTTTCAAGTAAACTAAACTTAGTTAAATTGTTTTCTATTGTAAATGCCTGGCTATTCAACCAAACATCTGCTGCTTATCTCGAATTGTAAAATTCTTACTGCGCAAGCGGATCCATCGGTATTAGGTTTACATTCGATTTATTCCCACATTCATATACATCACACAGCAGTTCATAGTGACAAGTAATATCTATGTTTGACATGTTATCGATTCCCTGTAATCAGTGTCAAATAATTTTCCGTTTGTCATAATAGTAATTTTTGTCCAAATACCACAAGTTGAACATATCTTAAAATATTTTTCTTTCTCTTTTGAACAATGTATTCGAAATTATCATACGTTATATAGTTTACGAAATATATACATTCTACGAAGTGCTCCAAAATCTCCACCCAGGTTTGCTCTTGCGAATACCTAGCCAACTTTGAAAATTTCAATCTCAATTTTTATATAATCATTCCTTTTTTTTCTATTACTGCGAAGAAGAAATTTAGATCTATAAGTTGGTACAAATATCTAGTTCATAGGTGTGATATTTATTTAGCAGTGAATATTAGAACTTGTTCTTTCTAAACCAACTTGATCTGCCATGGTTATGGCTATCTTGTCTGTGTGTTAGCGTGGGATGCTCAATGTATTTCTATTATGTAAAGCTATTTTGTTATTTAGAGTGATTTATTTATTATAATTTGTTTATACAAGTTATAATATGTGTGCTAGTGTTTCTAAGTGTATTTTTTGAGTGACTTAATATTTTCAGTGTATTTATTATTACATAATAGGCCTAGCCTAGTATGCAAACTTTTGTAGGTTAGTACAAAGAAAATAATTTATTTACTTATTTTTGTTTTTACCAACTTTTATTCACAGCTATATTACAAATCTCTTCTATATCTTGAAAAATTAAAAAAAAAAAATCTTTAGGAAATTACACTTTTATGTGGAATTTTGGCTTCGGTTGTTTGTAAGAATTTTTGATTCCTGATGTACTAACTCCAAATTTTTTACATATATATATTTTTTCATTACACAGGTACATTCTATGCACCTTTCTGAGATAACTGATATAAAGAAGTTGTGTTTTCCATAAGATTACTATTTTTGGTGATTGAAAAATTGTGAAAAAATTTGCTAACAGATGTATTTTGGTTTATATAGGTTTTTCTGTAAAATGTTAACTTCATTTTTTTATTCCTAACATACTTACTCCAAATCCGTTACATATACAATATTTTTTCATTACACAGATAAATTCTTTGCATCTTCCTGAGAAAAATGATTTCTTATAAGTTGGGCTTTACATAATATTACTATTTTTTATAAATTAAAAAAAGGAACCTTTAACATGTACCAGTTCTAGAGTTAACATTAACAACGTTAATCCAACCTGACATATGTTCATAAAATAAAACCAAATATAAATTTTCATAAAATAGTCTTAATTTTAACTGAATCAAAATGTTAATAAAATAGTTTTAAAATTTTAACCAAATCAAAATTCATGTTCCTTTTTTACTTTTTAAATAGCTAACACAAATTTCCCAAAGTCAACATATCTCAATTGTTCCTTTAATCATTTTTATAATGTCTCTAAATCAAAACTTCATGACCATAATATATTTCCTACAATAAATCATTCATTTGCAAGAATAGATACAATTGTAAAACAGTGTTTATTATACTAAACACACATTCACTAAATTTGTCACATCTAATGCAATTTAACTGCTCCGAATTTAATTTAATTTAAATTAGAATATTGAACTTGGATATTTTCTTAGAATAACAACTTGTTTTATTATTCTAAGATTTTAAATTAATCATCTCCTAACCATGCGATAACCTGGCTTAATTTAGACAGGCTGCACTGGTTGAAGTTTTGTCAAAAAGTGGCTTTTGTTTGGCCCTTCTCCAAGGTGCGAATTTTCTACTTTTTCTATCAACTAGCTGACCAGACATGGCATCATTCATCTGGAATAGTCTAGAAATGTTTTTTCCTTAGTTGACAGAACCAGTACAAAGAATTTGGTCTGAACAGTGTTCTTTTATATGATTCAACCTAACAGGGTTGTCAAATTGACCATATTATTCATTTTATATTTAACCTTTTAAACCTACAATTTTGTTATAGTTAGACACACGTTCCTGACCATTTTATGTAGAAATAATTGATTATGTGATGTATATCTCTAGCTTTAAATATTTCATACGTGTTCCATATTAAGTTGTCAATCCAAAGTCCAATATTTCGCCGATAACCAGATATAACGGCTAATATTTTATCTATCACACTCGGGATTATCTACCGGTCACTGTCATCACAATTGGGATTTATCAGACGATTTCTATTAGACTTTGAAAACAATAAGCGCAAAAATTACTATATTTACTATGTATTAATACTTTGTATTTGTTTCAATTTATTATTGTAATTTTGTTTGGGATAAGATAATGACAGTGTTGTAATGAAATAGTAATTTAAATATTGGATTATATATGGGATATAAGATTGTTGTATAAATTATAAGTATATGGTCTTATGTATATCGTTTAACATAAATTAGTTATAAAAATAAAATAGCATATTTAAAAATGGAACTTGATCTTGATGGTCAATACATTATTGTACAATTCTTTATTATGTTAAAGTAGTTAACAAAAGTTTTATATTATTAAGTTGTAAAAACATTCCTATACTTTTCTAACATACTAAATATATTTGATATTAGTTCCATTTTTGGTGGCAGTTGAGATTAGGCTACCTTGCAACCAAATTAGGAAAAATATTATATTTATACATTAATCGTAAAATAATCCTAAACTTTTTTGAATTAAACTATTTAAAAAATGTATTTTTATTTTAGGAGCCTTCACTTTTTGCAGTAGCCAAGCTTCTAGAGACTGGTTTAGTTAATTTACCAAGAGTTGAAATTTTGTGGCAGTCATTGACTAATCATTTGTTAGACGTATGTCAACATCCGCATATACGTATGAGAGAGTGGGGTGTTGAAGCGATCACATATCTTGTTAAAGCTGCATTGCAACACAAGTATCAACCTCCACTTAGGGATAATCAAGTAAGTTGGATATTGTTTATGTCTTTCCTTCTATATTTTTTCCCTCTTCTGTACAAGAACTTTGACGCATTGGGGTTTTAATTTTGTTTAATAGAGTACAAAGTGAAATCACAGGACAAAACTTAGACAGCTGGGAAGTGCTTGAAAGAGAACATCTGACAAAAACCCAAGAAAGAGGCTGTTGCCTGTTTTTAGATTGAAGAGCCATGATTGCCTGGCTACACACCTTAAAATAATTATAATAATAATTATTTACAAACATTTTTGGAGTTACTTTTAGGTTAATAGTTCATTTTGGTAACAGTGGTGGTGTAGCAAGGATCTTCAAAATTGGTTCATCAGTCACGATGTGTTCTGTACACATGAGCAACAAGGGGGTAACAGTGGAAGGGTCTTCATTATCATTGTTAGTTTTTTGTAGGTCTTTTTGTATTTTCCTTAATGTTTTGTTTTCTTCTCTGCAGTCAAGAATGATGTGCCTTAAGTTTTCAAACCTTGAACACTTTGGTAAGTCTGACATTTTGAAATGGTGAAGGTATCCTTATACCTTAACTATATATAGTTACCTTAAATTGGTGAATGTAGCCAATTCTTAAGCGAGATGCAAAAGTTTGAGTTTTCTGTCTAATGCTTTATACGTTTGTTGATTATTTGATTCCTTTAGAAATTTGAAAAGTGTTCTTCCAGTGGGGTTGTTTTACCATTGGTCAATCCCCAGACTTCTGAAAACTTTTGCCTTTCCATAACTGATTTTTAAGGAATCCATTTTGGAAAACTTTAAGTAGAGCTGAAGAATGAATTTTACAGTTTCATCTGCCTTTTCAATAGTTCATTTGAGTATGTTACCTTTCAAAACAGTCTTCTAAATATAGAGGGACCAAACATGTTTTGCACTGTCAAAAACCTCTTTTCTTATTCGGTTTTTACTGCACACCTATCTTGGAAGGAAGGAAGGCTTGGAAGGAAATTGTTTTATTTATTGGTTTGTTTGTAGGAGGGATTTGATGTTAGATCCTCTTGGGTTTTTGTTGGCTTTTTGAAGGCTGCCTTCCAGACAAAGCTTTTGTTGGGAGTTTATAGTACTACCTAATAACTGTTCTGCCAGATTTGTTTTATGTTGTGAAAATTGTATCCCTTTCTTATGTGAAATATATTTTTTTTAATAGAAATTGAATATATGGATATATATATATATATCCCATATTATATATTATATATATATAATATATATATATATATAATAAGGTGATGATGACCAAGAGGTTTTTCTCCTTGATAGATATATTAGGGATGGGTCGATTCTCGGTACCGATTCCCGATACCACTGATTCTTAAGCCGAAGTACCGGTATCGAGAACCGATGGTTGAAAGTCGGTACCCAGGTGTCAATTTAAGAGGAATTAAATTAATACATAAACAGGCCAATGTAAAAATTTTAAACAAATTTTTCAACGTTTATTAATAAAAAATTACATTTGCCTAAATAAAATTGTTTAAGGCTTAGACTTTTAACGCAACTTTGCAGTTCAAGTTAGTTGTGAAAACAACTAAAAATCTACTAGGCTCTAGGCCTATTGGTTTTAATAAACATGCCTTGTTCGCCATACTATTTATTCAACCAACTCATTTTAGTCTTTACAAATTACGATTTTTTGTAATTTGCAAAGTTTGTTCGATATTTCTCGTATGCAGCATGGTACAGTTGAATCGCCCAACATTCTTAAAACAACTACATCATTTGACGAATGAATACGGGGAATGGTCAAGTTGTACGTTAAGTGCGTCATCGTCCAGGAATACTACTCGAGAGTCGAGTATCTACGGAATCTTTCGTGGCCGTTCGGATTATCTGATCCCGCGATAGTTTTAATAAGAACTGTCATAACGTAATGCGATATAGTACGTTGGTTTTAAGATGCTTTTTTGTTTTCGTCTGAAATTAAAATGCATATGGTAATGTTACTGTACTTGGTTATCTGCTAAATTAACACAACGAAGTAAATGCGCCACAGTTATTAAGAGATGGCCGTTATTTATCGTAACAGCTTAAATAACAGTGTTACAAGAAATTATCTGTTACACAAATAACATGTTTCTCTAGTCTCCATGTTATTTTTGTAACAGATTTAACTGATTGAACGGTATGCAACCATTACCTATTCTTGACCTTGATAGTATGAGAAATGAAAACTGTAAAATTATGAAGTGCGCATGCGTGCCTGTTATTTTTGTAACAGCGTAAGGCTTATAACCCTGTTATGTCTTTGTTTTTGTGTTCTGTTACTGCGTTACATGAGAGTTTTACAATTAACACATTGCATTGAACCCTATGCCCGAGTATAGGTCGGGGTACCGCAAATGCCGTTGTAAACGAAGCCTGAGTATATATCGGGTATCGCTAGTTAATTCGGTATGTTACTGCGTTACATGAGAGTTTTACAGTTAACACATTGCATTGAACCCTATGCCCGAGTATAGGTCGGGGTACCGCAAATGCCGTTGTAAACGAAGCCTGAGTATATATCGGGTATCGCTAGTTAATTCGGTATATCGTTATTTTTAGCGTAATAATATCTTTTGATGTATAGTAATGCTCTTCAATTCATATTCTTTCAGTAAAATAGCAGTTTTTACTCTATGGTCAGCTCTTTAGTCATAAGAAAATATTATTCAGACGAATAGCGCATTAGCACAATGTCAGCTGTCTGAGTCGAGCTCAGCCGTCTATGCTGTGTTTACCGCGTCATTGTTTACGTTCTGCTAGTGAGCTTTCTATGTGATTTGTACGCTAATAAATGTGTTTATTGTTTCCAAAGCAATATTTTTATTTGTCGTTTTAGTCATTTAGTGTAGTATAGTGTAATGAACTGTGAAAATGAGTGATTATTTAGATAGACACACACTTCGAATGATTCGTTCCGAGTTGTTAAACTCTGATGGTAGATGATGGTGATTATAATATTTATAATCTTAGTTTTGATGACAATGACAATCGTAACCATCTTCTGTGGTCCAGTATGAAAGAATAAGTGATCCTGTATATGATGCTGGCTCTGATAATTAATTTGTTGACCTCTGTTTGCCGACCCACCAAACTTTGAGGATATCAACTTTTAGGTTAGTGAGGAAGAATACAACAGATAAGGTCCTTCAACCAGCAATAACATAATTATCTAGTCATACACAAAATGGTCAAAGTAATAAGAAAGTAAAGTTTTCTCATAGGCCAAATGAATCTGGTGATAATGGTCAAGTTTATGAAGATAGTGTTAGGCCTAGGCCTAGGTTAGCATAAATAGTAATGTAGCTATTTTTTTATTTTTAGAATATTTATTGTTTTTTTATTTTTTATTATTTTTAAAATTCCAATTACCTTATAACATATTATATTTTCTTAAAGCTCTTGATTTCCTCTTTAAAATGATGTATGGTTTGTGGTGTTTTGATTAAAACTAATAAAGTAATAATTTTTTGTATTAATGCAAAAATTCCCAGTATTTATGCATATAAGCCCTGTTAGCGCCCATAGGTTTTAATGTGTTAATGAATTAATTCATTCCATTTCAAAGCCAAATTCTTTTTCACGTTCGAAGTGTTAAGTGTTGCTGTGTTAGCACTAGCAGTCAATGACTTAAATCTTGTTTTAGTGTTAATAATAAGATCCTGTTTCCAATTAATAAATAAGTAAGGAGTTATTAATCATTTAACAATCTATTGTTTCTATTTATAAAGTTAGTGTAGTGTGTAGTGTTTGTGTAAATATTAGTTTATAAATGTCCAGACTTAGCTAGGCTATATTGTTTTTTAAGTAATGTTATTATTTTTATTTCATTATAAATATTTCTTATTTAACATTATATATTTATTCAGATACAGTTATTATAATTGGAAATTTTTATTTTACACGAAGTTATTGTTTTTATAATATAATATATATATAAAATAGACTCATGAAATTATTTAATTTAAAACCAACAGAGTTAATAAATCTTTTTCCTAACCTATCGATTTTTACAAAAAACTTTTTTTTTTTCTTTTTTTTTTGTTAATCCTTACCGACCTCTACAAATTTATAAACTACAACTTACATGTTTATAATGCCTTTTACTGATATTTGTATGGATAAAAAAAAAGTGACAGTAAAATAGTAAACAATTACCCTTTATTCCATAACTTGTTTAAAAAAAATATAACTCTTGTATTTGATTATAATTAATGTTTTTTTCCCCCCTTTCTTTAAAAATAATATGTTATAAGCCTATTGCATATACTGTCAGCTTATTTGTAGAAATTTAAATAAACTTTAAATTTGTAAAAAGTCTAACCTTGAGTATGAATTAATTGTGTTATTTATTTGTTGAAACATTTGTTATTTAATTTTGTTCCTGAAAACTAAGGCATGCATATCAAAAGTATGACATGCAGTAAAACATTGGGCCATCTTCGTTATAATTATAATATAAACACTTTAATTATTAAAGAGAAAAGGTGGTGGACGGGGGGGGGTATAGTATCGAGAATCGGGAATCGATTTTAAGGTATCGTACCGAGAATCGAAAAAAACCTGGTATCGACCCATCCCGTGTATATATATATATATATATATATATAAAAAGAACATAAAATAAAAAGACCCCTAGCCCTTGAATACTCCAATAGCATCAGGGTCAGAATCTAACCCAAGTGAGCCCTTGAGTGTTGTAAATTACACACACACACACACACACACACATGCACACACGCACACACACAAACACACACACACACACACACACACACACACACAAGATTTGTTAGATTTTGTATGGACAGGAGACAGGCTTACCTTGGAAAATGGTCCTTGGTATTACCTAATAGTACATAAGTAAGAAAAAACACTATAGTTTTGAAATATTTCGTAAACACCATTCACTTTCTCAATCAGTAGAGTTAAAGGCCTCTTCACACCGCACGTAGCCGAGGTATTAATACATCTTCGGCGTATTAATACCTCAGCGACGTCTTTCGTGCCCCGTTCACACACAGAAGCAACATGGAAGACGTATTTACCCCTCTACCTACATGCCAACAGCTCGTTGTATGAAGAGTTCACTTAAATTTTAAGATGGCGTTTACAGTGCCGTGGTGTGAGCCTGGTTTTGATATGCCCTGAATGGAAACCGATTCAAGTGATAGTGATGAAGAGTTGGTATTGTTGTATGCAGTAGGTGGAAGGTCGGAATGGGTCCATCGAATAAACAAGAGGCGGGAACAGTTCGGTGAATATCATCACCTAATGGCAGACTTGGAGGGTGATGACGAAAAGTTTCGAACATGTTATAGGCTAAACAAAGAAAAGTTTAATGAGGTTTTGTCGCTCATTAGTGATATTAAGAAAGAAGACACCAACTGCAGGAAAGCAATACCTCCTAGTGAGCGGCTTGCAATTTGCTTGAGGGAAGTTTTTCAGTTTTAAGATCACGCTGTCCACGACCGCCATGTTGAACTGATCTTCCATTAGGTCAATGTTAAAGAATAACCCCACATTTTCCCCATTGTTTTGAACCCAAATTATAATTGTGGTGTCATTTGAAAGGTAGTACACACCAAATATTAATCGTGAACGAAATTTAAAAATATTTTTTATCGTCGTATAAATACGCGTATAAAATTTGTTAGGTCAAAAATTGTTTCATGGGACATGAGCGTTTTGTTAATACACTGCTAAAAAAAGAATGAGTGTAACAGTTCAGTATTACTGTAATTGTTATTGTTGAATAAAAACACAACTTATAATAAATGTCACAGTTAATAAAACACATTGGATTACGCTGTATGTATGAAACCAAAATATTTTATTATTACAGAATGGTTAATGTAATAACGAAAGACTGAAAAAAAAACCTTAACAAAATTATGTTAATGTAATATAATTTTAATAATAATGACAGAAAAAAGGCTATTAAAGTTTGCTTGCTGAACATAGCTCTGTGCGCATGCGTGAGTCGAGCTACGGCGGCGACACGTAGCTAGCCGGGGTATTTTCCCATTCCGTATTAATACTCCGCCGACGTCGGCTTCGTATTAATACTCGGTCTGAACTACCCCATATGATATCATTGTGAGATACGTCTAAGACGTCTTACTAAGACGTCGGCGGAGTATTAATACGTGCGGTGTGTAGAGGCCTTAAGAAGAAGACTGAAGACTGAGTGTAGAACCACAGATTTTATTATTTTTTTTTTTTAATTTTTTTTTTCAATGCCTGTTGGGAAAGGGAAAAGGATGATTCATCTAAGGTTAAGATTAGGGGGTTGTCTTGATTTTGTAACCCATTGATGAGACAGTTCCCATCTTCTTAGTTCTGAGGGGTTACATTCTGAAGGGAGTGATATATATACCACATTGTGGAAAACACTGAATAGTAGAAACATCAGATTTAAGTACACTGGGAGAAACCCTATGACAACATCAGTTTGGAATGGAAATGAACTTTGTTTTTTTAACACACCAAATAAACCCATGATATTCGTACTTGTAATTGTAGAAACTTTCCACTGTTTTGTGTTATACATGAAGTGTATAAGAGTTTCTATAGTTATGTACGGTGCATGGATTGTGTGTATCCCTGCACAATCCAGCTGTGCACTGTTGCCAAGTGAACTGCTCAAATGGTTTGGCCGTGCTTGGACTGTGTAATAAACTTCTTCACATGATGAACTGACTCAGAACTCAGACAATCGCTTCTACCCCTCGCCATACATCTTCTTCCCCGTCTTTTTATCTACCTGCTCATTGTTCTGTATGTGTTGCTATCGTTCTTCGCCTACCACCTATTTTGCTTCGATTTTGATTATTGTCAGTTAGCAATCATTGTCCATTGATACGTGATTTACTTTTGATTATTTTCATTTACTATGTTAATCATAGTTAATATTTAAACCACTATCATTTTTACTTTTCTGGTCGTTACGGATTGTATTGAAACATCTAACAGTAAGAAAAAAATTCCTTTTCTATTTTTGAGTTAGAACGTAAGAGCTTCTTTGCACAATAGGCTATAAGAAGTTGCAATGCCAGGGATACAGTCCTCCTACCCCCTTTTTTCAATCTAAATCTATAACTATAAATAATTATGTCAGTTTTGATTTAGTTTTATTTCTGAAATAAAACACTTTATATTTAATCATTAAGATTTAATGATATGCAATACATGTATTTATTATTGTACTATATTGTTTAGAAATTGCAAACGTTATTGCTTGGTCCTCTGGCAGAACTGTCTTCAGTGCCTCATGGTGATGTACGTCAGCGTCAGTTGGAATGTGTACTTCAAGTTCTTCATGGGTCTGGTGAAATTTTGTCTCATGGGTGGCCTCTAGTTTTGACAATTATTGGTGCAGTTTCAGATCAACACGGGTGAGTATTAGGATTATATTGATGAGGATAGGCAAGCATTTAACATAGCTTAAATTTTTTGCTGTTTACCAAGGTTTAACAAAAATAATTACAACTTGATTAGTAACCCCTTCACGCACATCTACGAGTTTACTTGTAGTGGCGACTCTTGGACCCGATTTATAACTACAAGTATTCTCATAGTTGTGTAACACTTTCTTTAATGCATCACAACACTGTTTAGATTATCACTATTTATTTATTAACTGTACTATTAGATTTCAGAATCGATTATATTTAGTGAATCAATAAGTTTTAGATTTATTTACTGCTTTCTTGATTTGCAGTAATGTTATTTTTTTTCAGCTGTTAAGGGAGTTATGCAGACTTTTCGTTTTATAACCAAGTTACGACATACAACATTGTTTCCAGTTTAGGTTTTGTGAAGTATTTAAGAGTTTGGTTTGTGTGTAATTAGCTCAAATTTGAACAGAATATATTAGATTGGTTGGGTAGTGAGCCTATGTGCAGCGATAGTAATGAGGAATATGTCGAAAGTTTTGTGGAAATTGAATAGGAGAAAGTTCTGATTCACTAATAGATGTAGAAGAAAAAGAAATACATGTAAATGGGGATAAATCATACAATTGTAATCAAGATTTTGGGGTTATAAAGTCATGCAGACTTTTCATTGTATAACCAAGTTACGGCATACAACATTGTTCTCGGTTTAGGTTTTGTGAAGTATTTAAGTGTTTTGTTTGTGTGTAATTAATTAAAATGGATTTTAATAAAAGTATCCAGCCCAAATTTGAACAGAATACCTTAGATTGGTTGGGTAGTGAGCCTAAGTGCAGCAATAGTAATAGGGAATATTACGGAAGTTTTGTTAAAGTTGAATGACATATTTAGAAACAGTGGAGTAAGTCCTGATTCATAATAGAAGTAGAAGAAGAGGAAATACATGTAAATGGGGATTAGTCATACAATTAGTCAGGATGAAGTTATATTACGCAACAATAAAATAGAACAAGTAGGATTAGGCCTTATTCAAAATCAAAATTACTACATACTACATCAGTATGACAAATAGGCTTAAGTCAAAATTTAGTAGTGTCAAGTAATGTTGTAGAACAACTCCTCCCAAAATACAAAAGTAGGCCTAGCTAAGAAACAAAATAATAGAAAAAGAAATAAAGTTGTGTCACATTTTGCACTTTTTATTTAGGAATTAATTATATATATACATATATATATATATATATGTTTTTGTCAAAGGCTAGACAGCATTCATTTTAGTTTGCTCATGATTTAATAAAAACCATAGTTTATTAAATTTTATTTTTATAAATTTAAACAATCAAGGCAACTATTTAAAAATAGGTATATTTATGTAGTGAAATACTTGTCATTTGATTTAAAAAAAAGTTTTCCAATTTCATAAATGGTTGTAAACTAAAAATGTTAACATAAATAAAAGAAAATTTAATTTAATCTTAAATGGAGTATATTTTTTTTTCATAAAACCAAAATAAATGTATTTCATTTTGTAGAGGAATTAATGATGAAGAGATTGATGTAAATATATATAGTGCTAAAAATAATAGTATTATAAGAATTTATCTCCATTTTGCTGGTTTTTCATTGGATCATTTGGCCCGTGCACCTGCTTACTGCAGTGGTGTGTGAGTGGTTTAACCCTTCAGGTACTGACCTTTTTACAGTCAAATTGCAGTGTGTACTTCTTAAAAATTTTTCTTTGATTGTTTTAAATAGATTATCTTGATATTAAATGAGAATAAAAAACCTTAACAAAATTGAAATATTAAATTTGAGAAAATTTAGAAATTTTACTCTTATATACAACAAACATGTTTTTTTTTTATAAATCTAAGCAATAAATTATTACAACTAAGCATAATAACTGTAGAACCACCAATGCAAATGTTTAATCTAGACCCATTGAGCTGAAATTGTACATGGACATTCTTAGGGTCCCTGGTTAACACATAGGCCTATTTTTATTTATAAATTCCATCAGGGCACCGCCCCACTGGCCTTGAAAACTCCCTTAACACTCAATACAAATATACTTGAACCCCGTTTGAAGGACGGGTACTCTGCTAGTAAGACATCATTTTTCTCAGAAAGGTGCATAAAATTTATCTGTGTATTGAAAAAAAAGTTATATGTAAAGGTTTTGGAATAAGTATGTTAGGAATCAAAAATGAAGTGAAAATTTTACAGAAAATCCTATGTAAAGAAGAAAAACAAATTTTAAAATTTTGTTCAAGATATACTGGTTTTGCAATATAATTGTGAATAAATGTTGATTAAAAAAAATCTACTTATAAAATTTTCACATGAAAAACATTTTTTAAACAAAATTATCTAAAAAGTTAGGCCTAATTTGAAAAAAAATAAATCACAAAAAATTGAAATTTATGGAGAACACAAATTCGTATAGTTTTTTTCTCCAGAAAGGTGCATAGAATTTATCTGTGTAATGGAAAAAAAAAGATTGATGTGTAAAAAATTTGTAGTTAGTACTGATGGGACCATTTGTCTGTGCGCGCGGCTCTGACGCTACTAGCCGTTCTGTAAAAGTAGGACTCGCTCACCCAACTATGTTTGTCTACCTTTCGCGACACATAATTACAGTTTACAAGATTTGTAGTGCATATAGAAACATGATGTTTACAAACAACTCGAAGCTACATTGAAGACAGGTGAATAATCTACATCCGGCGTGCCGCGCGGCACCACATGTTTTTGGAAATGAGCAATAACCACTCCCCTCTTCCCCGCCACGCCATAGCAAGCCGCGCGCACAGACAAATGGACCCATCAGTATGTCAGGGATCAAATATTTTTATATAATCTGAAACGAAAATTCCACATAAAAGGCTATATTTACTAAAGAACAATTAAAAAAATTTTGTTTCAAGTTGTAATATAGTTGTGGCTAAAAGTTGGTTAAAATAAAAATCAATTTATAAAATTTTCATTAGACAAAATTAATTTTTACATAAAAAGTGGAAATTCACTTAAAAGTTAGCCTTATTAAATAAAAAAATCACCAAAAATAATAATAAAGTCCAAACAGAACTTGTAATATACCATTATATAAATAAATGTGCAAGCTATTGAACTTTTATTTTAGAAGTTTTTGAAAGTCATATTTTAGTCAGGTAGTCAAGAACGGAAAAAAAAGAAAAAAAAAAAAAAAAAATCATTACTTCATCAGAATTTCAAGAAAATATTCACTTTCAAACTTCAATAAAATAGCTGAAAACTTACTTTAGAATATTGAAATATATACACAAGTTGTAGACTATAGTTGTGAAAAGATATCTATAAAAATATTTATAAAAAATTTCCAATACATTAGCTAAAAACATTGACATAGTCGTGTAAAAACAAATCTGACAATTAGTTGCAAAATATGAATACATACATGTTACATGTAAATGATAATATAAAACCAAATAAATAATATAAAACGCCATAACATAACCTAACTTAACCAAATATAATATATAAAATAAAATAAATTTTGTGTACTTATGTTTTGTATGGCATCCAGATAATTTATAGTGATACTGCTGTGTAGTACAAGAGGGCGACAATCCTTCATTACTGACTGGGAAGGCTGGCCTAGTCCTTCCATGCCCTGACTTCCAGAAATGTTCCATGTCGTTGAAACAATCACTGTCTACACCAGCGTTGCACTGTGGACACCAGTAATGAGACCTAGACTTGCCAAAGTTATTCTCATCATGAGAGACAACTAGGGGTAGAGCATGGGTGGAATTTAGTTAATAATAAATCGAAAAGATTAAGCCTACCTCATTTCAATCGGAACAACAGATATTGTGATGTTGACAATAGATTCAACCTGTTGGATTCCAGCGGTACCCTGAAATCCCAAGACGCAATGAAACCAAAAGTATTGTTCAATACACATAAAAATAACTCAAACCCTGGTCCCATTAATGAAAAACCCGGTATAAAGAGGCACACTGACAAATCCAAGGAGAGTTTCACCACAAAATCTTAAGAAAAAAGCAAATTACTTTAAAATGGAACAAATGAAAATACAGGCTAATGTGGTAGGCAAAGCAGAAATTAAGAACATTGTTATCGTAGGAGATAGTCATGCAAGAAATATTTCTCAGCTATTGTCGGAAAAGGTTGGCAACAATTTTGGGGTGATGGGAATAGTACACCAAGAATCCCCCATTGAGATTATTACCGAAACAGCAATAAAGGTAGTTGGTAACCTATCCCAGGAGAATTACTGAATTATATTTAGAGGTGCAAATGATATCTCTGTTGGGAAAAATTTCTGTGAAGCATTGGATAAATCCTTGACGAAACTACTTCCAATCTCACATAGAACGAATGTGACGAATGTGATCATAAATGCTATTCCTAGGTGCAATAACACGACTCTATGAAAACATCTTGTTGACAGTGCAAATAATTTCATACATAAAAAGGTACAGCTCACAAAAAACAAAAGTATAAGAAATCTCTCATTATATTTTATAAATGAAAGACTTGAAGGTTCTCATTATACTAAAACTGACCATCTAAATAAAACTGGTAAGCAGATAGTGTCAGATTTGCTTGTCGAAATTATACACAATTTGGGAAAAAGAAAGGCAGAGCATATTAGGAGACCTACATTTCTGGACAAGTGGCTATTAACTAAAAATAATTTGACAACATATTTGACTTAGATTGTAATAATATTGAGATGGCTAGTCCTGAGTAGTGATATAACAATAATTTTTCTCTTTTGCACCAGAATGCTCAGTTTGCTACGAATAAGGTGGATGAATTAGATATTCTATTGGATTCTATAAAATTCCATGTGTTTGTGGTTACTGTGCATGCTTTAAATCCTGATAATATTAACTAATTCAGCTTGTTGAATTATAAACTAGGATAAGCCTACTGCTGAAAAAAAAAGGTGGAGGGTTTGCTATATTTGTAAGACATGGCAATGAAACTAGCAGTTTTACAAATCTGCAAAGAAATAAGTATAGATCAACATTTCGAAGTGACTGGTATTAAGTTAATGTTAAATAGCTTTGTCATAATAGGTATTTATACAGCACCTAGTGGTGTTTTCAATGTGTTTCTGACTCAGTTAGTAATTATTTAAAAACAATTATTATTTGGTAAAAGTCAAATTTGTAGTGATTGGCAACTTTAATGTTGATGTACTGACAGATAGTATACTAAGTAGAAAGTTGAAAGACTTGTTAAGGACATTGGACTTGATGTGGTTGATTAACTCTCCTACGCGCGTGACAGCAAAGTCAACTACAGCTATAGACAATGCCTCCACTAATAACTGAAGAGAAATTATCTGTTAGAATCATGAAATCGGGTATATCTGACCATTATGCACAGGAGATTATTCTATTTGATTACTATAAAATTTTTTAAAAATTGAATCACCATCACATAACCTATTACGACAGACACATGCCCAAAACATTACCCTCTTGAAGTTTTTACTGCAAGGAGAAAGTTGGGCGCACCTTGAACGAATTAAAAATGAAAATGAGCAGGTCATGGAATTTAGAACCAACTTTGAATAATTCAATTTTAAACTTAGCACGTCCCTTTAAAAAACACAAGCCCAGAGTAACAAGAAATGGGTGAAATAACTGGATTACCAAAGTTTTGTTAGTGTCTAGTCAAAAAATAAAACTGTTAGCTGAAATAAATAAGATTTCTAAAAAGACGTAACATTTAAGAACAATTATGTAAAATATAGAAGAGTATACAAAAGTCATTAAGATGGCTAAAGCATAACAAACAAATAATTGCTTTGTTAACAAACAAATAATTGCTTCTGATAACTTGCCTAAAACAGCCTAGAAGATAATTAATGGGAACAAGGCTAGGAAGTCGAATGGAACAATCTCCTTGTGGGTAGGGGAGAGGCGGTATGCTAACCCATCGAGGGTAGCGAATCTATTTAATCATTTTTTTTGCTAACGTAGGTAATCCAGAGGGATCAAAGCGTAATTAAGTTATAATTACTGTTTTTCCTTCTCCTTACTCCTCAATGGCATTGTTTCCTGTGTGTGAAGCTGAGATGGCAGCAACACTCATAGGCCTACAGACCTCCCAGTCTTCTGGGCTGGATGGAGTGTCCACTTGGCTTTTGAAAACGTGCCTTCAAGAGGTGATTAAGCCCTTCACAATTATGGTGAACAATTCCATTACGGGCGGTATCTTTCCAGACTACTTAACCCTCCAACTGTCAACTATCCGAAATCGGACCCATTCTCCCGGACAAGATAGCTATAAAACACGTATTTTGCAATTCAACATTTCGCCCACTTAGAATCGTCCTATCGCAATAAAAAAAAATAGTGTTGGAAAGCTAATGTTCCGTAGATACATAATCATGCAAAAAAATACAACAAAACTAAACGTTATAAATAATATTCAAATAATTGCTGAAGTTCGCATATTTTTGATACGCAACATCAAAGAATTGCGCTTAGTGGTTATAAACAAAAATTATGTCATTTTTGTATAATATTCCCAATTCGAAATTTCTGTCAAACAGATTTAACATAACACTGTTCAATAGATCGCATCTTTCTGTTTCGATCTGTGGTTTCCAAATGCTTCTATGTGTTATAGTTTTTATTATATAAAAATTAAACAAAATCAAGAATTTTAGTCATTTTTACACGCTAAAAATTACATTTTTTTCCAATTTAACTTTTATCCTAGTATATATTATATATCAAAATGTATTATATGTCGTTGTAAAGGTAATGTTTCATTCTATCATAACCAAGTTTAGAACATTTTTTTACACCAACAGCTGAAAAACCGTCTTTGACTGAAGTTGACGTTCATTCCGCTAGGTGCGTGTCACTTTTTCGCGTCTAGATTTTGTAGAAATTTTAACCGAATGTTTATATGATTTTACGAAATCTTGTCCAAATGTTACAAGTTGACAATATTATATAGTATTTTTCTTTCTCTTTCGAACTATGAAATCGAAATTATCCTAAGTTATATAGGTTATGAGTTATAACCATTCTACGACTTGTTCCACTGAATTTTCTGACCGGTTTGTCTTACAGAGTGGTTAGACTGTTTTGAAGATTTAAATCTCAATTTTTAATGAATTTTTCCGTTTTTGGTATTTCTGTGAACAGGAAGTTTCAATGATTAACCTTGTGTATGAAAGATATTTGTTGAAACTAAATTACTAAGGCTATGAAAGACCGGAAAACGTACATTTCGTTGCAAATTTCTGTGTTTATTCTAAAGCTTTTAGCCATCTTGAGTGTGTGTAAGTGTATTTGTGGTTGTATTATTTTGTATATTTTGAATCTATACAGTCTTATAAAGTGGATCATTTATTTTAATTTGCTTATACAAATTATAAATAATGTGTTAGTGTTGTTAGAAGTGTATTATTTTGAGTGATATTTCATTTTATCAGTGATTAAATTTAGCCTAATCTAACAAACATGTGGATTGTTAAAGTTAGGTTTTTATTTATTCCTTTTTTTCTTTTATTTTGTTTTTAAAAATTACAATTTAAGTGTTAGGGTTGCTAGAGTGAATTGTTTGATTTATTATTCAATATTATAGGTTTTATTTATAGGCCTAGCACTGTTTCATGATCCACATGGGTTGTAAGTTAGGTGTTTATAAAGTAATTTTTTTTGAGTGATTTTTCATGTGTTTTTTCCTAGGCTTACTATATGTGAAATGCTTTTTATATAAACTATAAATAAATAATGGCATCCAGAAACAGATTGATGTCTGACAGCCTCAGGGATATGTCATTTGAAAATGACCTAACCTCTACCCTTATAGAGATTTTCGACTTTGCATATAAACATAGATATTTCTATATAAAAATTGTATAAATTGATTTAGACTTTTACCAACATTTATTCACAACTATATTGCAAAACTTTTGTATATTTTGAAAAAAATCTAAAACTTTTTTTTATTTGGTTTATATACCTATTTCTCTGTAATTTAGCCTCGGTTACAGGGTAAATTTGTTGATTCCGTACATAATAACTCCTAAATGTTTCCATCTAAAATTTTTTGCATTACAAACATAAAATCTATGTATATCTTTGTGAGAACATAGGTAATAAAAACTTGGGTTTTGAATAATAATTATATTTTTGGTGAATTTTTGAAAATAAGCGTCACAAATTCCCTTTTTTCGTAAATGTTTTTTTTTAAATTTTGAAAATGTAACAATTTTTTTCTTCTAAATATATTCACAAATATTATACAAAACTTTTGTATATCTTTAAAAAAGGTGGTAAGCTATTGATTTTGGATGATACAGGTTTTTCTGAAAAATGTTAACATCATTTTTTGACATCTAACATACTTACTCCAAAACCGTTTCTTATAATATTTTTTTTTACATAGATAAATTCTACGCATCTTTCTGAGAAAAATGATATCCTATAAGTTAGGTTTTGTATAAAAATAATATTTTTTATTAATTTTTAAGAAAATAAAACCTTTAACATGGAACAGTTGTAGGGTTATAAAAATGGAGACAAGGAAACGATGACAAATTATCGTCCGATATCCTTGCTCCCTGCAATTAGCAAAGTCTTTGAAAAACTCTTTCTGAAACATCTACAAAACAAAAGGAACATTATTGCTCAGAGCCAGGTTATATTTGTCAAAGGTAGGTCAACAATTGATTCCATTATTAATCTGATTGAGTTTGTTATTAGGGCCATGGATGGGCGGGAACATGCACTTAGCTTATTTCTGGGCCTGTCCAAGGCTTTCGACTGTGTAGACTTTAATTTACTATTTAGTAGATTAAAAATATATCGGGTCAGAGGATTACCATTTGATTGGCTAAAGTCATATATGCAGGGCTGGTAACAGTTCACTTTTTTCACTTTTTTTCCACTTTTTTTCCACTTTTTTGGATATAGTCATTTAAAGTCACTTTTTACAAAATTATTCACTTTTCTTCACTTTTTTTACTAATTTAAAAAAAAATGAGTTTTAATTGTTTTTTTTTATTACTTAGATTCTTTTATGTTCTACCCCAATGAAGGTGGAACAAAATTTTCCCAAACTGAGGGGTACTTCATGCTCCAATCTGTTGTAACCCAGATTGTTGTAAGCATTTTTTTTCAGGTTGATGCAGCAGACAACTGCGTAGTATTTCAGATATACAATAATTCATTGAATTATTGTATACCTTATGTACTATTCGCCTACAGTACTACATATTTTTTTGTGCATATTTGAAAGTATTTTGTTTACAAAATTACAGGTTGTTTTCAATGGTTTCAGGTTTCACTTCTAATTATTAAATAAACTGTGCAATAAAGTGTATAAAACTATGGGAAGGTGCAAGTTTCAGAACTTATGGTTGGATAAAAATGATCCCCAAGGGTACAAAATAAGTGATTGGGGGAAAAAACATTCAAACAGTGAACTTTTGTGTAAAATCTGTGATAAAATTATCAATATAAGTTCAAATGGCTTTCAGGCCATCATTCAACATTCTAATAAAACAATTCATATTAATCAGTGCAAAGTAAAGTTAAACACAAATCAACTTAGATTGTTGTCAGTGAACGTACCACTTCCAACTAATTCAAGTGTAGAAGATTCAAATCATGAGGAAGAAAAACTGACACCATTGCCTTTGTTTACTAAAACTGTCAATTTATATAATGTTCGAGATAAAACTACTGCAGCAGAAATAATGTGGTGTATGAAGTGTGTTGCCGCAGACTATAGTTTTGCCTCTTGCAGTGAACTTCGTGAAACTTTTCTGGTAAGTTCTTTGCTCATAACCATAAAAACGTTAAAGCAATACGATAGTATTAAAAATGCATGGTAAAATAATTTATAATACAAATTTGATTAGTGTCAGTAAGTATTAAATACAATAATACATAATAATGTACTATAATGACTTTCGTTTATGCTAAGTTACTTGTATTTTTACGTTTAAATTCTGCAAATTTTATTAAATTTTTTTGTATTTGTTTTTTTGTAGGTGATGTTTGGAGATGCAGTTCCTCAAGACTTTAGTTTAGGACGTAATAAAGCTCACTATTTAATTACAGATGCACTTGCACCCTATTTAAAAAAAATAATCATGAAAGACGTAGAAGAGTCATATGTTACTCTTTTGTTTGACGAAACTACAAATGCTGCAGGGAAAAAGGAATTACAAGTAGGTGTTAGGTACTGGTCTCCAAGTCAGAATCGGATTGTATATAATCATTTAGAGACTTTTTTTTTAGACACTGCCACAGCTCCTATTCTTGTGGAAAAACTCAATAGTGCTCTTAACAATGCATCAGTTCCGGCAAAAAACATTCTTATGTTAGAATCAGATAGCCCAAACGTGAACAAATCAGTAAAAAGAATATTTAACGAACAAGTACTCTTAGTTAGAAAAAAAGGACTTTTAAATTTAGGATTCTGCGATATTCATACCATCCACAATGCTTTTCTCAAAGGTTTAGAGGAACTTGGTGAAGATGCTTCGGAACTTATTTTTGATGTTCATAATTTCTTCCATAAATGGCCGGCCAGATGGGAAGATTACAGTGAAATTCAAAGACAAACTGGCACTGTAAACCATAAGTTTATAAAACATTGTCCAAGTCGGTGGCTTACTATACAGAGCAGTGCTGAAAGACTTTTAGAACAATGGAAAGCTACAGAGAAATATTTTTTAACATATGTGCCAAAGCATAGGCCAAATTTAATGAAAAGGCCCGGGTATCTAAAAATTGTAAGGCTGCTCAAGAAATCTACAATGAAATCAGAACTCCATTTTGTTATATCTAGTTCTCAAATCTTTACTAGCATCACAGGCTTCTTCCAAAAAGAAGAACCGCTAATTCATCTGTTACATTATATGCTGTCGGAGTTAGTCATGAAAATGTTAGGGAGGATTTGCAAATTAGAAGTTCTCAAAGATCTTGATCTTGGAAATATTAATGATTTTTTTAATACTGAAAATCTACTTCCTTTAAAAGATCTCACATTTTCGGATGAAATATCAACAAACTTGAAAACTGTTGGCGAGAAAGATAGGACTTTTTTCTGCCATCAAGTTCAAAAACATTTTTCTGTAGCTATTAAGCATATTGTGAACAAATCATCTGTTACAAATCCTTTTCTAAACAGATTGTCATGTTTAGATCCCAATGAAAGGCTGTCCAAAGAGAGTTGTCAAAGTATAGTTGAAATTGCTAGGGCCATGCCATGGCAAGTCCAAACAGATATTCTTGTGGATGAGTGGAAACTTCTTCAATTAGAAAAAGATGAACCAAAATCCAAAGAAAAATCCATTGATCTTTATTGGTCTCAGTTTTTTATCAAATCTGATTCCACTGGAAAGAGTCCTAGATTTCCAACAGTTGAAAAAGTTATCAAAGCTTCATTATCCTTGTCACATGGAAATGCTGATGTGGAAAGAGGATTTTCGACTTCAGGCAGGACTCTTACAAACGATAGAGCATCTATGTCTGAAAGAACCTTAAATGCTTTAATCACTGTTAAAAGTGCCCTTAAAAAGTTTGATAATAAACCTTACCTTATTCCTATAACTGAAGAGCTCCTTTCCATGGGACGTATGGCTTATAAAGAATATAATACCTTCTTGGAGAGAGAAAGAGAAAAGAAACGACTTAAAGATGAAGCTGAGAAGGCTGAACAAGACAGGAAAATAGCTGAAGAAGAAAATAAGAAACATCTTGACAAAAAAAGGAAAAACATTGCTGATGACGAAGAAAAGTTAAAAAAATTACGAAAAGAAGAAGAGGAGCAAAGTGAAAGTGCAGCCAAACTACTGTTTGAAGCAAATGAAAGATTAAAGAAAGCTTTAAAAGAAAAGGATTTTAGTAATGCATTTTTGGCACAAGCTATGCTGGAAGGTGTCACTAAAGTACAGGAAGCGGCAACAGAGAAAAGACGCAGTGTTCAGAATTTACAAGTTAATTTAGAAAAACGAAAAACAAGCCTAATTTCAGACTTTTTCAAGAAAAAGTAATTGTTTTTACTAAATTTGATAACAATTTGTTAACTCCTATTATTACCAAATACTTTGTTTTTGTTTACCGTTACGTTTTACATGTATGCTTTATTAGTGGTCTTTATTTGAATTTTTATGCTGTAATTCGTTTAGTAAATAAATTATAAAAAAATGAACAAAACAGAGAAAAAATAAGGGGCGGTTGAGGACGATTTTTTTCTTTGTTTTGTTTATTGAAATTGGGTAATTTGTAGACATTATTTTCCTGTATATTTATACCCTTCTACTTAATTAAATATATAACAGTCTTCATTTTTTATTACTTTATAGTTCTAAGCAAATTTAATTTAATCACATACTCACTTTAAAAAAATTAGTCACTTTTTTTTCACTTTTTTATAAAATTTAGTCATTTTTTTCACTTTTTTTTACCCCATAAACTGTTACCAGCCCTGTATATGACAAACAGAAAACAAGTGGTTCAGGTCAGAAATGTTTTATCTGATCAAATTGACCTAAATTATGGAGTTCCACAGGGATCTATCTTAGGTCCAGTATTGTTTATCCTCTATATGAATGACCTACACTTCTGTGTTAGGGGTAGTGATCTAATTCAGTATGCTGATGATACCACTATAAATCTAAAAGGGCATCGACTTTATGATATTGAAATAAATGCGTTTGTACTAGTAAATGCTGTTTGCCAGCATTTTCATGAACATAATTTAAAGTTAATCCATTAATGACCAATTATAAGAGTTCTGTGACTCGGAACATTGTACATACATACAATATGCGACATAAAGATGACTTTCGTGGCAAACAGCACAGACTGAAAGCTTTCGACAAACTACCGTCTGAAACTGGAGTCCGTTTCATGAACAAACTCCCTAAAGAGTTTAAAGAAACAATGGAAGTCAAGGTTTTTAAAAACAAATTAAAGCAGTGTCTGAAGTTTAAGGCTTTCTACACTGTGGGGGAGTTTCTGGATGCCAAATTTTAGCCGTGTGAGTTCTAGGTTTAGGTGATGTAGAGTATACTTTTGATAGGGTTTATGTATTTTAAATGTATTTTCTTTTTTCTATTCATAAATGTACAAATTTTCTATTTAGTATATAGTACAAATTTTATTTTGCTGTAATTAAGTTTGTTTATTTGTAACTTTACTTATCTTAATAACCTTTACATTATTGATGACTTGTCTTATGCAATATGTTTTGTCCTTGGGACTAAATAAAGAAATTTAAATTCAATTAAAGTTGTAGTATAGGGTTATTCACTCTCTTATGTTATCTAGTTTTTGTATTATAATTATTGTAATCTAATTTTGTATGTTATTGACATTGACTATGCAATTGTATCTCTCGACTGCTAATGAATTGATTTAGGTTGTGGGTTGTAAATTGAGATATGTAAATTTAGGTTTAAAAATAGTATATGTTGTGGATTGATTATACATTTTACTTTAAGAATGATTTTAATTTGTTGTTTATTTGTTTAACTGCTTTGACTTGTATATTATGAGGGTAAATTTTCGGGGTGAACGTGGATCTGCTTTTATTTTGCGTTGCCGGGTCATCAGATCGCATAGTAAATTAATATATGTATATTAGGCGAATCTCAATCTAGGTTAGTCATTTTTGATGGGATCTAATTCTAAAACTCAATTACTTAGAACAACATCAATTTAG
Organism: Aphrophora alni; assembly: GCA_963513935.1. Classification (NCBI taxonomy): domain Eukaryota; kingdom Metazoa; phylum Arthropoda; class Insecta; order Hemiptera; family Aphrophoridae; genus Aphrophora; species Aphrophora alni. The sequence goes on from OY740765.1 coordinate 117,482,680, forward strand.
ACTAAAAGCAATTGTTAATATAAACTATACTGTATTGGCACAACATGTCGGACTAACACAAAAGGCCTAACATGGCCGTGTGTTAGTTCAACTAATGCGGTTCCAAAAAACCTGATGTGTCCAGATATAAACCCTAGGACCGTACTGGCCCTATTCCTGTGGGTTTAGCAGGCATACTTTTATATTAGGGGACTACTGAAAAAGAAGTGACGAGCGTTGTCACTGGAAATATTAAAATTCACTTAAAAAAACAACAACAAAAAAAAAAAAACACTAGAAACACTAACACGCATATTATAACTTGTATAAACAAATTATAATAAATAAATCACTCTAAATAACAAAATAACTTCGCAATAATAGAAATGCATTGAGCAACCCACGCTAACTCTACAAGATGGCAAAGAACAAGCAAGTAAGCCAAATAGAGGCGGTTTCCGATTAGTTAGGAAGAACTAGTCTTCACTGCCAAAGTAATATTACGCCTATGAACTAGATCTTTATACCAACTTGTAGATCTAAATGTCTTCTTTGCATTAGTGTAAAGATCAGCAGGAAAATATCAAATATAAGGATCAAATCTTCAAAGTTTGCTAGGCACCACTTTATACAAAAAGGAGAAGTTCATTTTAGAAACACTTTGTAGAATGTATATATCTTGTAAACTATAAGAGCTACGAAAATTTCAAATACGTTGTTCGAAAGAGGAAGAAAAATACTATAAAATATTGTCAACTTGTGATATATAGACAAGATTTGCAATTAAAAAAAAAAAATATCAATGAGTTCACATTTTCTTATATTGCGACTTTCCGTGACGTGCAACACTCTTGTGGAAAAACACAAAACTTATCGAATTCTTGAATTTTTATCTTTTATGAGAAGGATTTTTGGTTACATGATTATGAAATAATGAAACATTACCTTTACAATGATATATTACACATTTCGATAAAATAATATTTTAAAACATAAAATAAACATCAATTTTAGTACCAACAACAATTTTCAGAGGATATTATGACACAAACAATTGACCCCGACAGACGAGAATTCAGGTGTGTACAGAATTAACTGCAATGATTGCAACAAGTTTTATATTGGACAGACAGGTAGAGCGTTTAAAGAACACTTGCCGCATAATAACATGCGTAAGACGAATTCAAACTTTGCTCTACTAATAGACTCTAAACATTCATACACAAATTTCGACACAAATTTAACACACCTTCATGTTTGCATAAAGGGAAGACTTATGAACGCTCTTGAAAAATTTGAAATTTATAAAAAATTTTAAAATAATCCAACCACTATATTAAATTGTCAGCTGCCATTTCAAAGTAATGACCTGTATGACACAGCCCTCAACTATCATGCAAAACCAGTTTTTTAGCTACATACAAATAATAGGTAGTATACCATGGACCACGAGACGGTGTACGCCAAAGGTATTAAATTTATTGGGGTAGGATGATTCTTAGTGGGCGATATGTTGAATTTTAAAAAAAGTTATTTTTGTGTCACAGTGCATCGCTCATCAACACATATTGTCGAAATGTCAGTTTGAGAGTTAACCCTAGATAAGCCATTAGAAATTCCTCAAGTAGCAGGTCTTTTTTGCTCCTTCTTTTAAATTCATAAAGTATTATCGAAAACCCAACTTGTTATATATAATTTTTCTCAGAAAGGTGTATACAAAATTTATATATTTGAAATGATAAAAAAACATTTCGAAGTAAAATTTTGGAAGTAGTATGTCAGGAACCAAAAAATGTATTGTAATAAAAGTGAAAACTTCAAAAAAGTGCCCATGACCACCAAATAACCAATTTTTTTTTTCAAGGTAAACAAAATTTTTTGAATTTATTTGTGAGTAAAAGTTGGTAAAAACATATATATATCTTTTTGGTATGTTACGTTTTTAAAAATAAATTTTATGTAAAATGTAAAGTGTATGTAATATTTAGTGTTATTAAAAATTTAAAAAATACCATAAATAGTAATATTATCCAAAACCCACCTTGTTATATATATATTTTTTCAAAAGGAAGCGTAAAATTCATTTATGTAATGAAAATTTTTGTTGGAAAAGTTAATATGTCAGAAATAAAAATATGTGTAGTAATCGAAGCCAAAACGTTACAAAAATGCATATTTATGGTACATAGCTGGCGAAACCATTGGTCGGCTAGACTAATAAAAATTGGAAGTTACAAAATAAAAAATTGTGTTTTATTATCTTTAATGAATATTATTTAATAGTAGCCTAGTCCTTAATTTTATCAACGTTGACTTGTTTTTAATGTACATAATATCTGCGATAGTTACTTTTAATTAGGGGTTTAGGTAACTTTAAATGTTATTAAATATTTTTATTTGTTTGGATGTGTTAGTGTTACAGTATTTAAACATTTTATAAATGTATGCGTCTATATTTAGTTTTGTTACTTATTGCATTTAAAACGAGATAATGAAAGGATTGTATTATTGATGTCTTTTATACAAACCTGATGTGTTTAGTGTAACAAAAAATAATATAAATGTCATTGTCTATCTAGAGAGAACTTGATCCGTGTAGCTTTCCAGTGCCTGCAGTTGGTAGTTACAGATTTCTTACCTCTCATGCCTTGGCGCTGTCTTCCACTTTGTCTTGAAACTACATCGAAGTTTGGCTCCCAAACACAGGAGCTAAACATTTCTTTAACTGCTATAGGACTAATGGTATGGACATTATCTGCATACTATATAGATATAATTATAAAATTGTGATATTTATATATATGTTTATGAATATGTCTCTATTGTTACATTTTGCTATACAACTAAATCTGTAACAATACATTGCAACATTTACTGTAACAATAAAGGTGGTTTTCAGCTACGCATCCCATTCTGATTGTTACGCCAGATACGAATTATACCTTATTGTAACGTGACCCAAATAATTGTTTTTCATCCCTATTGCTCCATCGTTTATACACTTCATCTCTATTGTAATTCAATAGAACCAACAAAATAAAAAGAAATATAACCAAGTCCTAAATACTCTCCTGAAACTCCTTCACATGTAAACCTTTATATAATATAGAAGTCTTATCCTGTGTAATGCTTAATGAATAAAATACAATTTGCTTCCAAGCATATGCTCAATTATAGAAGTTATTTATAATAGTTTAAGGGTTTTCCAGTTTTAAACACTTTTAATTGTGCTGAAGATGAACACTCCACGACCTTGAATCCTTCATGCTGTTGTTTATTTTGCATGTGAGCTGACTTTTCACTTTCCCTTGTGGTATAGTGGGTAAAGTCTTCTCTAAGGCGTGCATGTAGATAAAAGCTTATGTTATACTAAATACTTTTACTTGTAAATAAATATTCTGTGACTTTGAAGCTCCTTTTCATTCAAATTCCCTCGATGCAAATCTTTCCATGCTATAATTAATTAACATGTTTCTTAAGGTATTTGGATTATTATATCATTTTCCTTCTAAAAATATGTTGCAGCAACCATCATAACAAGATCTATTTTGCACCAATCCTAATATTTAGAACAAGTTTATGGTAGTTTAAAATGATTATTTATATGAGAAGCCTCTTTAATGATCCTTATGTAAGTCATATTCATAAAATAAGGTATAAGCGTTGTTTTTAAACCTTGGACATGCTTTTACAAAAATTCTAAAATCAAAAGTTCGTTTTTCTAATTGATTTAAATTTCCGTCTCTCAGTTATATATTTATATTTTGTGATTGTGTGGTGCATGCATGTATTTTTGGCAGTTAGGTTTATTGGCAGACTTTTATCCATTTTAACTGAAACATTGTTTTCTCAACGTTTGAAATTTTTAATCTACGTATATTTGTAGATTTTGTATACCGATTTGACTGTCTAGAGGTCTAATTTTCCCCCTTAATTAGTACAAAACTTGGGAATATAACAGTTGTTCTTTATATAATGTGTAATAATCTCCATGTTATTGAGAACCATGTTTTTTTTTAATGGATTTTAAACTAATAACTGGATATTAGGAAAATTTTGTAAGAGCATATATAACAAAACAGCATGTTTTAGATTTTTAGTTTGTTTCTTTTTTCTTGTTGTTTAAAAGGTAATAAACCTCCTGGTCAACATTGCTCTATAAATTAAGGAAGGAAAGCACGTTAAAGTATAGACGCTCTAGTCCTTCAATAGTCTAGTAGTAATTATGGTCAGAACAGAATAAGAGAGACCTAAGAGAAAAGATGAAAAAGTGGGATCTAACCTAAGTCTACATGAAAAAAGGTGGAGATCCAGATAGGGTCCCTCAGGATTGCCAACCCAGTACTGTCTCCATTATCTCCTAAGGGCTAATGTGAGTTATTTGAATAAATTTCACATTGAAACTAATAAGACATTCACGGTCATATTTCCTTAACGAAGGATGGAAATGGTTGATAATGAAAGTTTTACATATTTAAGTCTGGTTTAGAGACAATAAAGTGGTAGCAGAAAAACATAAAATTAAAAAAAAAATCATTTGGCCTATAGAGAAATATGTGTTTCAGATAAAAAATAGTTTTAAAACTTGTATAACCCAAAATTGGACTCTTGCAGAGGTCCAATATAGTGAGTATGGTCTTGGCAATGCGGAGGGACCTAGCTGGATCTACACCTCTTTTCATGTAGTTTTGGATTAGATCCTTGTCTTTCATCTTACCTATATCAGGTTTCTTGTTTTAGTTCAACTCTTGTTCTCTTCCAACCCTGGCGCTATTAGATGTTTCGAGGGCTAAGGGTCTTTATTTTATGTTCTTTTCTTCCTTTTTATAAAGTGATGATGACAGAGGTTTTTCGCCTTTATAAAAATAACTGATGTTTGTACTGAATACATTTAAGGACTGAAACATCTGAATCAATTTCCCCCATTTGTTTTTAGGAATAGAAATAAGGATCTAAATTATAATACTGTCTAAATGTTTGTATATACTGTATTGTAACAGTGTGGGGTTTAACGAGCTTCTAATACACATATATTATATTACTGCGAAGAAAACATAATAGTACATAGTTATTAAAGCCAAATTTTAGTTATGGAGTGCATGATAATGGAAGGACACATTGTGGTACAGCGCGAGGCTCTGAATTGCGAAGAAACTGAAAATCAGGAGTCCTTAGATTAGTGCATGGTATTAGGTTTTTTGGACTAGAGTGGTTGTCTTGAAATTTATCTCTTTTTAAAGTTAATACATTACTTTAATCATACAAACATAAAAGAATCTGAAATTTGTCATCATTTGTTTTGTCTATATAAAAAATAATATATAATGTCTCAATAGTATAAATCATTCGTGTTATCAAGTGATAAACCTAGAACATGATAAAAGTGAAAAATGTTAGCATAGCCTAAGTAACCTGAAAACTAAAACTAACAATATTTAATATTCGTTGTTATCTGTATCAAGTCAGATAACACTGTTAACCCATGTCAACGACGGTGTGCACATGTCATGATATTAGTAAAATGTAATACGGTGATTGTTGTGTTTTAGCTTATGACTTTGTGTATTGTATATATGTGTTGTGTTTATAGTTTCTCGTAAAATACAGTAGGGGTCGGAAAATCGTCTTGAGCTCGAAATATTGAGGACTCAATAACTTTAGGGTTGTTGTCCGAAACTCAAGCTCGAGCCGAACTGAGAGCATGTAAAATTTCAAGAGCTCACCATCTCTACTGCTCATACGCAATGGAATTGTCATGATTTATAAACCAAAAATAATTACAGAACTACTTATTATTATTTTGTTTCAAAAGTAGTAGCCTAAATTATACATTTTGTAGAAATGCTCGTCTTTTGTTTTATAGTTAAAATCATAAACTTGAATGATGATGATGTGCTATTTTTGTTTTCAACTAATCTACGTCTTCCTATACCTTGATAACCTTTTTCCGGTTTAATGAGTAATATCGAGGGGGAAGGGTCTCTATTTTATTTTCATTTTTTTATAAGGCGATGATGACCGAAAAGTTTTTTTGCCTTTATAGGAAAAACAATTTTTTTTTATCGTTAAGCCCACACTGGTAAGAGAAGTTTGAATTGGCAATTAATCGTAATAGCAGATTACTGAAATAATCACAATTACTATTAATCAGTAAGCTAATAGTTTCATCCCTTGTTAATTTGACTGCTGGAGGTCAGATTCCCAAAACCCGTTTTGACAATGATCGTGTTAATGTATAAGATGCTTAACATTATTAAGTAAAAAATGTGTTTGAATTTATGAGAAAGTTACATAATAATTAATATTGTGTATTATTACATTTGCATAAAATTGCAATATAAATTCTAAACAATAAGTCGTCTATAAATGTTAGATTCATTATTATGAATATTGAGTACATTTATTTACAAAACGGTGTAAAACTTATAAACTATAATAACTATAGTTTGTAGTCCTTTTAATTGTTATTACCTACCCAATGAAGAAGATTTTTACTTCTATTTTTTGAACGATTTTCAAGTTTTTGGCCTCAGGAAACTGAAAACGTGATTTTCAACATGTCATCATTGTCTTCTGTACATAAACGTGATAGTGACTTCAAAATTTAAGATAGGAATATTTGGTATAGGGGACTACAGTTTGCCCATATAGAACCTAATTAAATTTTTTAAAATAATTAAACAGTTTTTTATTCATGTAACATTTGCACATTTTAATTCTGCTGTAATGGTGCCAATTCTACTAATCTATGATGACAAATAGTGAAGGTAGGGTGTAATAAAAATGTAATTTCATGCCCTGAGCTCACAAGAAAAGCTGTTCACATATGTACAGCTTCGGGCTCCACCAGAGGTATATTTTAAAAATATAGACACATCTACAAGGGCCGTTATAGATGTCAAGAAAGTAGTGTTATAGAAAAGTACGAGATTTAAAAAAACCTGTGTAAACTGTTTTATACAAACATATGCTACTGGATTAGACTTCTTGATAATCATTTCGTACATAACCCAAGAAACCAACTTTTGGGCATTACTTTTATAGATCTTGCTAGTATTACATTGTATGGTCAGGCTGGGTAAGTACCATGATGACTCACATCAACTTATTAAAAATAATTATTAAAACCGTGTTTATGTTATTTTATTAGACAATATTGATGTAAGGAATTAATATATTTGATCATAATCAATTCAGTATTTGATATTACATTGGGTTTAATATAATGACAGGAGAAGCGAAAGGTTCCTTCAATACAATACTTCTTATAATTGGACAAATTGACAAAGATATACTTTCAGTAACAAATTACAATGTGCAGTAAGTTTGTCCCAAGATTACTAGCCAATATTTTTTCGAGAACTTATCATTAAATCATTTCTAAAATTTGTATTACTATTAAATTTGTTTAATAAATTTAATAAAATATATAATATCACGTTTTTAATTATACTATCTAAATTTTCAAGTACTCTGACATCCTATATTTCCTTTCCTAGCATGTTTAGGGTTTAATGTGACAATTTTTGAAAATTTAATTGAATTTGGAAGACCAATTTTGAGAAAATCTATCACTAATGACTATCCAAATACTTTAATATGCTCCATTTTATATTTAGTTATAAATTCCGAATTTTTGATTAGATTCCAAACAAATAGTTTTTTAAATACTTAAGTGTTTCATTTGAAAGAAATGTAATGGAAATAGGTCAAACCTTTCTAAAGAAAATCAAGTTTTTCTTTGATTCTAATGACATATAATTCCAAAATTTGAATTATGACAATTATATTTTATTTGTTTTTTTAATTTAGTTATATAGTTTTAACTTATTATTTAGAAGATAAATAGTAAGCTATATCAGAAACTATCTAATGTAAGTTACAAAATATTAAATTCAATAAGATTTGTCGAGAAAACAGCTTTTATTGAATTAAAATAAATTAAAAATTCTCAAAATACTTAAATCCCACTAAACGATTATCCCATTAAAAATAATTTATATTCTGTAAGCTAGGTTGGTTATGGCAGAATCTTAGACCTTCCCAATATATGAATAATTCCTCATAAATGTTTACGATTAACAGCGGAGAAGATAAAAATTAAAGATGGTCTTACAAAATAAAAATTTGCATTGTTTACATATTGCTTAGTAGGTCTTCAATACCAATGGTTTTACCAATGTATTATAACACTGGGTTAAATATATCTGTTTTATCAGACTATCTTATTTATAATTTTAAAAAATAGAGATTTATAATTAATATTAAAAACTATATTAAAAAAGTTATATATTATAATTAATTATACGACACTTGTAAAGTAACATTTGAGATTACTATAAATTTAAAATATCATTATATTTAATGAAGGAAACTCATCTTTTTTTTTTGTTCAGTAATATATCATTTTTACGGTTTTGACAAGTAATTTTTCTCATCATCAGATCTAAGTCAAATATTTTCGTCGTGTGTGTCGGTTATACAAAACTATGCAAAATACTTAACACTATTTATAGTTTAGTTTACTATTTCTGATGAGAACTGAGTATCCAGTTATAAATATAGTTTTTTTGTAAAATGCGTTGTTTTATGGTCTAATGTATTGTTTGTTTATTATAAGTATTTTTAATAACTGACATGTTTTTATATTCGACATAGGGTGTGGTAATAAAATAGTTGTTGAAATCCATAATCCATGTGCTTATTATTATATTAATAGCACTCATAATATAGTAAATTTTTTTTTTCAGGGTTTAAAAAACAATTGATTTTTTTACCATAAAAGAACACATTTTAATAATAATCATAGCTCAAATGAACTTTTTACAATAAGTCTATCAATATTTGGAATATTTTTGAAGTAACTAATTCAATAAGAGGCCGAAAGCCCGATTTGACTTGTGATACCTAAAATTGTAACTTTAATTTGGATACCAAGAAATGGTTATATTAAGATTTGAAATATGAAAATAAACCGGGAGATTTATAATTGGGCTAGAGAGAATACCACGTGAGTCAAATGAATGACTGAAAATAAATATTAAAACAAGGGTGAATAAAATTTAATATAGATTTCCAAAATATTAATTTGATGTATAAAATGTTAGTTGTAAGTTGTAATAAATATTTAAGTGATAATTGTGTTGTGATAACAGACAGAACAGGTTGTCATATAAATGATTTGAGCAGTGTCCGTGGTATAGGGTATGTGAACAGTTTTTAGCTGACTTTGTTCATTGGAAATAAGACGCTTATGTTGAATCTAGAGAAAGCAGACATGCGGTTTGCCCAGTCTTAAGGTGATATCTGATAGAGTCAGACGTATTATTTTGTTTAAAGAATATTTTAAGAATGTAGTGAAAATACTAAAGTAGAGTCTTACTGTGGCATCTGCCCTAGTTAGATATGTTTTCTGTCTAAAAGAAGTTTTAGAACGATGGAGTGTTAATGATCTAACAAGTTTAGAGACGGAATTTGACGTTGTAAGACGTATTTTTGTTCGAGGAGATTTTCGGACAATAGCTTGCAGTAGAGCGATAAACTTTGTGTGTAATACTGTGAATTTAAAAAGACAATTGATATCGTCGACGTGCTAATTTCATATACAAGGAGACTGGATTTCAAGATAAGGGAAGCTTATCACAAAAGGACTCTCACCATGGAGACGACCATATACGGTAACAAAGAATGATAGACAGTTTCATATAAATTTTGTATATAAAGGAACTTTTGATATAAATATTTTAAAATTTGTTTTAATGAATAAATAATTGTATTGTAAGTAGTAAATTTGAAAAACTTAATTTAACTTTTAAATAAAAATAACAATCTTTGATACATGAGAATAAAAAAGCTCATAATTAAAATAATTCTTAAAAGTTGCAACTAATTAACGTAGAGTCATTAAAAAGGATTTAGGTCTCTTCAAGACAGACTAATTTTAAATTTATGATATAGAGATTTTCAGATAATAATTAAAATGTACCATGAATAAATATGTATGTGTATAACCATAATAAATAATCATGTTCAGTTTCAGCACAACAAATAAGGTTTCTTTATTTACGAAAAACCACCAAAAGTACACTTTTAAAAGTATCTACGACCCTGAGATATTTTATGTAATAATAATTAACTTTTAATTTTTCAAAATTGGTAAGCTAACACTACCTGGCGCCCATAAAGCTGAGCAATTTTTCTTTAAATTCATAATTTTAAAAAGTGCCAATTTTAGATTCAAATCAATAATATTATTTTTTAAACCCTCCTTTTTTAATATATTTACAGACTCAATATGGAATATAGAGTGTTTTTTAATATATATATATATATATATATATATTCAATAACCAACACTTATCTGAAAACTTGTTACATGTATGTCGTATTAGGGCAAGTAAGAAAATTGTGTATGATTTTTGTTAACATACAATATATAATTTTTTACCTACCATATAGAAAATAAATACTTTATAAAAAAATGTTCTAGTAATTTCACATTTCATGAAGAGTGAAGCAAACTTATATGATGAATGTAATTTATAAATTAATTTTCATTTTGGTAAAAAACAATATTTTATTTAGTTAATAAAGATACTAATTAATTAAATCAATGTTTGTTTTGTAACCATTATTTTATAAATAATAAAACCAAATATCTTATTATAATTAATTACAGAAACTTTGTTCAAAAAATAATGTGTTAGTGTTAAATTTTACATAATTATAAGAACTGTAAATACATAACGTAAACCCTTGAAAAAATAAAACCAATGTGATTACGTAACAATAAGGTAGGATTCCTGAACTAAATGGTGTAATTCTTCGTAGCGACCATGAATTGGATATATTGTATTTATTTTACAAAGTCTAGTTTATTGTTACGCATGTTTTCATATAGCAATAATATGGATTTCATGATGTATGCAACAGTAGTACGTATACATGTGTGTACATATATATAATTAATTTCTTGCAAGAATACTACTACTTGTTTGCCACATGCTTTTTTGTTTATTAATTTTACCTTCATTGCAATAAATTTTAATATATATATTTCACAAGAAACCCATTTTGAGTCACAGTGGTGAAAGACTACACTTCCTTTTGAGACCCTAAAGGTAAAAATACATATATTTTGCTGTTTTAAATCGCACTCAAATGAATTTTATGGTTTGTTGCAGTGGAATATCTCAGACTACTTCTACCAAAACAAAGAAAAACTATGTCAGTCTCTGTTAGGAGATTCTTCTGTTTTCCCTGACTTTCCAGGAACACAGAATATGCATCCTTTTGATAAACTGTGGATGTGTCTGTACACACGTTTAGGTAAGTTTAGTTGTTCCTTTTTTATATAATTAGTATTTGGAATTTAGTTTATTTTGTACAGTTGTCAAGGCTTGGAAATTCTAAGGGATCCTAGCTGGATCGATCCCTTTTTTCATGTAGTCTTGGGTTAGATGTCTCTCTTTCTTTTTACCCCATATAAAGTGGAAAACCTTTTGTCATCATTGCCTTATAAAACAAAAGAAGATAAAATAAACACACCTAGCTCTCAAATACTCTTAATAGCATCAGCGTCAAATGACCCCTGATAGGAAAAATTAAAGCGAGAGATCTAACCTAAGACTGCATGTAGTTTTGGGCTAGATCCCTCTCTTTCATTTTACCTTCAGGTTTCTCTGTGCCAACACTTGCTCTCTTCCAACCCTGATCCTATTGGTGTATTTGAGAGATAGGTGTCTTTATTTTATGTTCTTTTCTTTCTTTTTTTTTTTTTATAAGGTGATAATGACAGAGAGGTAATTCGTTTTAAACAAAAAGGAAAAAAAAAAACCTTTTTACATAACATAGTATAAAAATACTAATATAGTTTATCGCCACAGCTCACAAGGGATCATGGTTTTCTTCAACATTAATCATCATTTTGCTCTAACCAGTGCTGTTGGTCTTCAGTCATACACCCCCAAAAAGACTGAGTATTTTTTACCAGGCATCTTATAAACTTTATTCCTCTCATAAATTTCCTAAATAAAAATTTTCTTATAAACCTTATCATTTGTCGTATTAGACACATGACCGACTGGACCATACTACATTTTTATAAAGATCTTTTAGTTTAGCATTGATCCGTTCCTTCACCTTTGTCCCTGCCACACTGGTTCTAATATTCTTCTCAAGATTTGGTTCTCAAATCTTAGCAGGGACGTTTCATCACTGTCATTGTCCAGTATTCAGAATCTTACAGCTAGTACCTTAAATAATGTCAAAAAAGCGACTTGCAGTTGTAGATGATGAAATGCTTGGCCATTGACATCATCTAGATTACACTTGAAAAGTAATGTGTTCCTAGCATACATTGACCTAATGCATCTTATGCTTAGCACAAATGGATGGTACTCATCTTTTTTGTAGTTAGTTTATTGATTAAACCATGTGTGTCATATACTTATTGATTTAACATTACACGTCTTTAAAAATTGGTTAGATGTATTGAACAAAATAAAAATATATAATTGAATTTAACTAGACTATAACTAACAATTATAATAAAATGAAAGTATTAAAACTGAAATATAATAATAAATTTTCTGGGAAAATGGAAATAGAAAGCAATCCAATATGTATACTATGAGAGTATTAGTGAACTGACCAGTTCTATCCTGTAACACTGACAAGAGTTCTATCTCTAATTAAATAAGAGATACTATTTGTTGTAAATAGTTATTTACTTTCTTTTTGTTTCAACATAGGAGACTTATGTGTGGACTCTCGACCAGCTGTTCGAAAATCTGGTGGACAAACATTGTTCTCAACAATTTCAGCACATGCTGGTTTGCTAAATCAGCCGACGTGGCAAGCTATTTTATGGCAGGTACTTAGTGTGTTTTATATTTTAAAATATAAGTATGGTAATATTAAATTTTAAAATGAACTAATTATAATCAAGATTTTTCCTTATCATAGTTATCACTAATAACCACATCGATTTAAAATGCATTTTCTCACCTTGGAAATCTGTTCATGTGTAGGTCCTTTTTCCACTGTTAGATAAAGTTCGCAGCCTCTCTAGTTTAGCAAGCAGTGAAAAAGTGGATACTGGAGGAAATATCCTCATCCATCATTCACGCAATACAGCTCAAAAACAATGGGCTGAAACTCAGGTTAGTCTTCATATTTAGAAAATAAAAAAATCTGGCATAGATTATTTTTCAGATGCTGTATTCACAGTACATTTTTATTTTATGTTTCTAAACAAGTAAATCCTCTAATCAGTAGTTATATTCCCGCAAATAAGAATAATAGTGGGTAGGATTTAAGTAATTATAAGCCTATCTCGTAACTTCCAATTTTTTCTAAAATTATTACATTTTATAAATTCTAATTTTACATTTTCTAAAATTTAAAAAAATAAACATTAGTGAAAATCAATATAGATTTATGTAAAACAAGAGTACTGAGAATGCTCTGTTATATTTCTTAACAACAGTACTAGTATATAACAGTTTTAATGACAGTCAGTTTGTGGTTAGTTAATTTATTGTCAAGTAAGTCTATCACATAACAGTTAATCATAAATTGTTCTTTGGTAAACTTTGGAACACCAGTATTAGAGGTCTAGCTCATGATTGGTTAGTGAAGATACCTCAGTCATTGACTCATGATACCTTAGTCGAAGAACCATGCTTGTAAAGATTGGTAGTGTGTTAAGTTCTTACTTCAGCTCTCGTGATTATGTGTGGAGTTCTCCAGGTCAGGTCTCTGTCCTAGAGCCTTTGCTATTTTTAATATACCAGAACTGTTAAAAAATTAATTAGTTAGCGATCAGCTAGTAAATCAGACTGGTTGCCATAGCAGCACACATTATTTGTTGTTGCAGTCAGTAACTATTAACCTCAATACACATAAATTTTAAATCTATTTGGTTTGTTTGAGGTAGTAGTAAGCGAATTTAAATGAAGCCTTCTATTGTGAGGTTGGTACAGTAATTCAATTTCTGGAAAGAGAACGACAATATGCTACTGAAATTCATCGTCACCTGTGTTGAATTTATAGCAATAATGTTATGAGTGACAATGCTGTGAAAGATTGGTGCAGAAAATTTGTACAAATATATATGATGAAGAAGGAAAAGGATGTCATTTAGTTGTGACTAATGAATTGGTTCAAAAGATTGGAACAAACTGTTTATAAGTGGTTTCACAATTTCTTAACTTTTAGAAGACTTTCTTCAAATTTATAGTCCGACTATATGGAATTGTTACTGCCAAATTGGATTTTCGTACCATGCAAAGTGGGTACCTAAGGAGTTGAATTCATCATACAAAATTAAGAATGGGTGGGGATTTGATTTTCTTATCTCTACTATGAAAGTGAGGATGACTACCCATACTTTCGATGGTGTTAGACATGTCTTATTTTTGTAAAAGTTGAAACCAAGGAATAATTCAAAAATTGGATGCATCACCAGTCCTCAAACAGACTAAGAAATTTCAAACAAAATTTATCTAATCGGTAAGGTCCCTCAATACTTGTCAGCAGCATGTGTGTATTCGGTTGTACTCCCAGAGTAGAAGTGAGTGTTGTTGGTTGTTCTCCTGGTAGGTGGTGAGCAGTGTAGTGGTGGTCTGCTTGGAGAGGAGTCTAGTGTTCACTGGTGGCTCCCTGAGGAGAATTCATTTTTGAATGTTTTCATACCCTGCTTATAAAAATTTCAGTTTATTTTTCTTCAAGACCCATGAGCTGTATTTTGTATTTGTACTGTAGTTGCACGGACCAGTCAGAGCCGAGGTGGGTTGTGATTGGTTTGTAGGTTTTTGACGGAGCGCCATTGTAGTGTAGTTGTGGTTTTTAGCAGGCTCAGTTTCCTAATGTGAAGCTGTCGGCCAATCAGAAGCAAGTTAACTAATGCAGGGGTTTCCGAGTTGGATTGGCCGAAGCAAAGCTGTTTAAAGCCGGGGACGTGTTGTGGCAGGTTGGTGTGTATGTGTTGGCAGTATTTGCTGTGTTTTGTGGGGAAACTAGTCAGGTGAACTAGTTCCCTGTGGATTTGGTGTTATAAACTTTTGTATATAATATATATTTTTTATCTGTATTTAGTTTCATTTACTGGCCAAATGAAAGTTAATTTCTAACAGCTCTCATATCTGTGTTTGTTGTTGTTGTTTAACCCTATAGAAGTGGTAGTGCTATTGCATTTCCTTTTTTAATATATTTTTTAAAATTCATAAAAAATAGTAATATTATGCATAACAAAACTTGTTATATATCATTTGTCTCAGGAAGGTAAGTAGAATTTATGTAATAAAAAAAGTGTTAGATGTAAAGGTTTTGGAATTAGTTTGTTAAGAATCAAAAAATGAAGTGAAAAGGCTACAGAAAAGCCTTTTTATATTAAATTTATATTATGTAATAAATTTTTTCAAAATTGCCAAAACTTTTGTAATGTAGTTATGAATAAATGTAGATAAAAAAAATATGTCAATTTATAAAATTTACATGGTGAAAAATCAATTTTTATGATGGAAAAAAGGCTCGCTGAAAAGTTAAGCTTATTTTGAAAAATTCACGAAAAATAGTAATATTATGCAAATCACAACTTGTTATATATAATTTTTCTTGGAAAGATGCATACAATTTATCTTTGTAATGAAACAAATGTTAGATGAAAAGGTTTTGAAGTTAGTATGTTGGGAATCAAAAATTTGTAAAAAATGAAGTGAAAATACCACAGAAAAGCCTATTGAATAAGCAGTGATAACAAATTAATCGATTTATAAAATTTACCTATTGAAAATCAATTTTTATGATGGAAAAAAAACTTAGGATTACTTTTAAAAATTCAACAAATATATTAATATTATGCTAAACACAACTTGTTATATACCATTGTTTAGAGAATTGTACGTACAATGGAACTATGAATATATAATTTTTTTTATAATTTACATTTTCGAGTAAAGTAATCAAGAATTTGAATAGTTGTCTTCACAACAGAAAAATTTTATCCTAAAAATTACCAACAAACTTGCATAAAAATTTGTTTATATTATTATACTTAAATAGTTGTAGAATATAGTTGTGAAGATAAACTGTATCAATACATATCAACAAAACATAATAAATAATTCACAATAAATTTTAATGCAAACATTCTCAAAATACTAATTTACAACGAACTAAATTTTATTAGACATCGCAAGGCATCAGATTGGTAATGTTTCTATGCAACTGTAGTAGCAAGATTATGAGACACGTTAGTTATGATGACTTTCGGTGTCTCAGTCCAGTCCTAAATGTTAGTTGGACAGGGGAATGGAATAAAACATTCAACAGATCTGAAATTCTTCTTTCCATTAATATAAAGATATTAAAAAAAAATATTTTAAATGGATATATTACAAATCGATATTTGACATTTCGTAAAAATATTGAAAAGAAAACAGGATTGGTTAGTCTTGGTTACAACTTCATAGAATGTATATATCTAAAAAACTGTAACAGCTATGATAATTTGGAATACGTAGTTCGAAAGAGGAAGAAAAATACAATAAAATATTTTCAACTTGTGGTATTTCAACGAGTATTAATTATCATTTACAAAAATTATATAACACAGAGATCATATTTTCAAAAAAAAAAAAAGAAAAAAAGGTTGAAACAATACCTTTACAGTGAAATATAACTCGTTCCAATACAATAATATTTACTATGCTCAAAGTTGAATTGAAAAGTTTTGATTTTTAGGGTGTAAAAATCTTAATATTGTTGATTTTGTTAATTTTTATAGATTAAAAACTATAACAGTTAGAAAGATTTGGAAAGCACAGATCGAAAGATGAAGAAATGTTCTATAGAACAGTGTTACTGTAGATTTGGTAGACAGAAATATGGTGTTTCACAATTGTGCAGTTGTTGCGTTACTCATTAGTGATGAAATACACAAACTTCACCTATTAATTCAATAGGTAATATTATAATTAATATTAAATATTAATTCAATATTTTATACCGTTTTATAGACTTTGGTTGTATGAATATGAATTTATAAAACATTAACTTTAAAACAGTCTACAAATTATTGGGGTACGATGGTTTTTACTAAGGTAAATGTTGAATTGAAGAAAAAGTGATTTCAATTGCTCAGCGAGCTGGTTACATGTACAGACATGTCGCTCACCAGCTCGGTTCGAGCTGTGTGCCACCTCCAGGGTTTTAAAGGCATTGCCTCATGGTCGTCCATTGCCTTAAATAAACAGGAAGATAAGAATATAAAATAAAAACCCCTAATACTTGAATACTCATAGCATCAGGGTTAAAAAAGCAAGAGTTGTTCACGAGAGACCTGATAGGAAAGATGAAAGAGAGGGATCTAACCCAACATGAAAAACGGTGTAGATTCAGCTAAGTCCTTCGGGATTGCAACATCCCATACTTATTATAAATGAGCCATTGAGAGTGGTTTCTGTGTATGTATGTATTTTTATGTAATTGTGTATTTCTTTATAATTAGGACATGTCACTATTTTTTACATAATGGCATCCTTGTAATTGCATCTAGGACCTGTTGCGGCTGCTTTTGCTATAAATTTCTAGTTCATTCTTTAAGTTATATGTAAGATGTTAGTGAGATGCTACTGGTTCCCATAAAAACCAAAAATGTCATATTAACAAAAAGTAGCTAATTGTAAAAAAAATTTCAAAAATTCTTGAAGATTTTGACATAATGTATCGAATATTAAGTGAAAACATTAAACAAATATTTAGCACCTTATAATTGTCACATTTTGTTAATAGTGAATATGTTAAGCTTATAACATAAAGTTTAAATTAAATTTGTATTTAATTATATTTTTGTTTTGTTTAGGTATTGACATTATCTGGAGTTGCAAGAGTTTTCAATAACAAGAGACAGTTATTACAAACTTTAGGTGATTTTCCTCGTGCTTGGTCTCTTCTATTGGAGTTTGTAGAAAATGCAGCTCTCAGTAAAAATAATGAGGTAAGGCCAATTCTATCAGATTGATTAATAATTAATAAATTGTGTACTTTTTCTTCAGGATATGAGCACATACAGGTTGAAGAAATACAAACATTCATAACTAGTTTAAACTGTTGGCATTAAATTGCTCATACATACTTATATATATTTATGATTATTTGTTGTACAGTTATGAAGTCATAATTAATTAACCTTTTTAATCCTGTGTTATTTGAGGTACACCCCGAGTCAAAACAGCAGTTTGTAATGTTAAAATCATTATTTTATTTATTTTCTTTTGCTACAAGTGTACATTTGTCTAGTAGTGCCACATAAATATAAAATAATTCAATAATAATGTGCACATTACAATATAATACAGTATGAAAAAAGTGCAGTTGTAGTAGAGTAAATTAATCTTTTTACTCAGGATCAATAAGATATCAACTTCAAACCTTTAGTAATATTTTTATTATAGCTTCTAGAAAAAAGTTAAAAACATTCCAGACTTGCTTTTTATTTGGGGGTGGTTCCCACTTCTTCTAGAGGGTGATGGAGTATAACAAAAAAACTGATTACAGAATCTGATGGGAACTTTGATTCTAAGAAAAAAAGGTCGTGTAAAATTTTTCATGAGCATTAATACATTCCGATGTTAGGAATTAAGATAGTTTTAGTTAGAAGATAGATAAATAAAAATAATATTAAAGTCAGAATGGACACCAACTGTTGCGAAAGACAAAAGTGGAACAATCATTATGATGAAATGCTTACCTTGCAAAGGCAGTCAATGTGACAAACAAGAGGGAGCTATATAAGCTCTTGGACAAAAGGAGACGGGATCACAGGAGGAATCGTTGCTCGAGGCATGTTCGGAAGATAGCCATACTTGGCGAGTGAGAGTAGAGAGTGCCCGATAGGTTGAGAGAGCAAAGTTAGAAGAATTTTGCAAGAAAGGTGAGCAAATCATTGTGTATTGGAAAACTTGTATTGTTTATTACTTAAATTAAACAGTAGAGTCATAACGGTTGGAACCATTCGGGATTAATAGTAATAAAAAGAATACTGTAGTATTGTAATAAGATAGGATATAGTCATTCCTAATAATAATTGTTAATACAGATTAATTGAGTACTGAACCACTGATTTGATTATATTGAAAGTTAAAGAACCCAGGCAGTTAGAGGAGCCAATCCTAACAAATGGTGCATCGGCTGTGCTTTTAGTTTTTACTAAAACAGATAAATATTAAGGATTTTTACTAAAAAAAGTGTTTTTTACCATTTATAAAATTATTGAAAAATTAGTAACATAGTAAACATTATTGTTGAGTTTTGTTGAATTCTTATCAGCCATGGGTTTTGTATTTACTAAACACTTTATGCTTTATTTTATTATTTGTTGGTTTTATTAATTGATTGTAGACGTGAAGTTGATTTACTTGATAAACGTTAATTGGAAAAATTTGTTATACACAATTAATTTATCTGTATTTAGTGTGTTGCTTTGTTAATTTTGAAATTTGTGACGGATTACTATTTTATATTAATTAGTTAATTTGTTGAAAAGTTGATTTGTAATTAGTTATTATAAACTTTGAGAGAAATATTATTAAGTTTTGAAGTAACATTTATATTCAATTTGTTCTAAACTTTTATGTTGTCAAATTTTTGTTAATTCTCAATATTATTAATCCCTTTTGTGTAAATTTGTTTAATCCGTTGATTTAAAAATTATTAATTTATTATACAGTTTGAATTAGTGATTTTTGAATATATAGGTATGGTTGTTATGCATTTAATATTGTCAGTGGTATATTTAGTTAGTCTTTTATGTTTCTCAAGCAATGAACTGATAGGGCACAAGAAATACGTATGTCAGGTTTATTATGAATGAAGTGTTTGTGTGAAGATTAGACAACATGCTGAGTAGGAAAATTCCTTGGAGTTTGATTGTTTATTTCAGTATACTAAATCTTAAAGTCAATTTGTTTCTTTTTCATGCGAAAAAGTCATCACAGTAATAGACTTATAAAGGTTTAACAGAGGTTAATAGTAATAAAAAGAATACTGTAGTATTGTAATAAGATAGGATATAGTCATTCTTAATAATAATTGTTAATAAAGATTAATTGAGTACTGAACCACTGATTTGATTATATTAAAAGTTGTAGACCCCCGGCAGTTAGAAGAACCAATCCTAACAACACCGAGGTAATGTAAATTGAAAAAAGTACAAATTTAAAGCCTACAAAACAACAAAGTAAATATAATATTTTTGATTTTACTTATAGCCAAAGATTGTAGCCAAACACTTTAGAGATTGTGTTTGTGCGCTTAGAAATGAAGATAAGACCCTTAAACTTTACATATCACAAAAATATAGCTTGTGGTAAAAAGTTCATAAGTCCATTATAATAATTTTTGCTTTAAAGTAAAACTATTTCTTCTACTTTTTCTAAAATATTTAGTCCCAATATCATATTTTGTCTTAGCTAAATGCTTAGAATTTTATTTAAAGAGTCAATTTCTTCTCTTAATATTTGATTATCACCTTTACATATTTCCAATTCATATTTATAATATTAGTCACTATTTACCATAATATTTGACTAATTATTAAGGCCATTAAAACAGACATTATGAATATAAATGTTACTGCCATTTTAGGAAATTTCAGTTTTTTAGATTTAAACATACAAAATGGTGTCATGTTTCACGTTTACAGAATATTACCCCAGAGGAAATCACTTGTTTATTGCAATCGGAACAATATTCCTTCTGCTGGTTCATTTTATGCGAAGTATAAAGATAGAAAGAACAGCAACAATGTTACAAATTTACAAAACAATATTGCAAAATAAGATTAAATGACTATAATTATATGCTGATGATCATTTAAAATATTTGTTTACCCCCTTAACTATGAAATTATAAATAAACATTAACATTGATTCAGAAGTCAAGTTAGCATTTGACAGAATGCCATATTTATCTTATTTATCTATAACAAACAGATACTGTAGTCAATATGGATTTTAAAAATGATCAAAGTGTGACTTGCTTATCTTGTTTTCAATGTATTAAGATCGATATTTATCATGTTTCAGATAAAAATGTCAAACGTACTTTCACAAAATTGATCACAAACATTTAACTCACATTTAATCAAAAATACTAGGTTAAAACCACCATTAGAAATCAGAGCACATAAAATATAAACTTGATTCTATAACAAGATTCAAGTCTCCACTTATATATAAACAGATATATATTTTCAGTGATAAATTCAAAAGGACCACATTATTTGTATCAAAACATAACAAAAATTATTGGGATACCTGGATCCATATAGAAGTTGCATGGCGTTTAGTGAAAGTCATCTGATTCCCCTAAATAGGCCCCAGTTATTCTTGTTAGTCAATGGTAGTTTAGGCCAGTCTCCAAAATGTTAAAACACCATAAAACTATAAATAAATATTGAGCTTGACTTGTGAGATGGTATATACTTATTAGAATAAATCTTGAACACAAATTCTCACAAATTTATTCAAAAGCGTTTTAATGACAAAGTCACTGTCTTCAGTGATGGACGAGCCACAATAACTTACCTAGTTACTGTGCCACACCCCATTTTTATACAGAACTGAAATTAGGGGCATGGTCTAAACCTACGTAACAGCAGTAAAGTAATGTTTTTTATCTGAACAGTGTTTGGCAATAGCTAAATTTATCAGGCCTATTATATTAAAATGAGTAAAGTGTTCCTGACATTTCTTTTTGTTTGACCTACATATTTTTTTGGACATATTTCACAATTTAAACAATAAATTCCTGATTTATCTTGTTCTTAAATTTTATCTTTAGGGTTTCCTAATATTTTACCAAGACTATTCTTGGCTGACAAAGATGCTTTTGTCGTTGAAATCCATTTGAATAAATAAATATACTATTTGTGCGAAGTTTGTTCAAGTTTTCTTCTATTAACAACAATAACACTGACAGTTTTCTACTTTATATAGCTTACATTTTGTTTCGGATTATCTGAAATTTTGGATTAACTGAGTTTTATATTAACCTACAAAAATCGTAAAGTAATAATAGAAAACTAAATAGATGTGTATATTTTTGTTTTTGTTTATTTTGTAGGTATCATTAGCAGCATTGAGATCATTTCAAGAGATCTTATATCAAGAAGAAGGTGATATTACACAAGGAGCTCCTTTAGAAGGCGAAGATATTTGGGAAGTAGCGTGGAGAGTCTGGCTTAGAATAGCTGTAGAAAGTAGAATAGAATGTAATCGGACGTATCTTCCATCACAACCATTTCTAACAGCATTAGTTCATATATTTCCTGCAGTGTTTCAGCACATAAGACATAGGTGGGGGTATTGTATATTTGGCTTGTAGATTGTATTGTCGTAATAGGACATTGGTTCTGCCAATTTGATTCAGGCGATGTTGAGAGACATTGCTGAGATCCTTAATAGAATATTGTCCTTTTTGTGTCGCTTGAATGTTTTTGTATTATTTTAGTAAAATTAAAAGTATTTAGATTGGTTGTTGCAGGGCACCTTTACATCCCTGTAATATTTAAAAAAATCTATTAAATGTCATCCAATTTTATCATTGGCATCTCATTACAGGGCTCTTTTACAGTCCTGTAATTTTTAAAATTTGTTTACTGTATTTTATCATTGTTAACTTCTTGCAGGGCCTCTTTACAACCCTGCAACATGTTATGTTGTTGTTTATTGAACTTTATCAAAGTTTATGATTGTTAACTACTTTTAGTGTATTTAATTTTATTCAAATTTTGTTATTATTTTTTTAGTTATAATTGATAATTTTATGTTAAGGAAAGCGATAATGACATTGTTGGTTTTTCACCCTTTTTTACTAAAAAAAGAAGTAATAAACCTCATTGCACCTGTTGTATGTGCCAGTGCCGATTTAACATGCGTTATAAGTTTTTCTGTAATACCAGAGTTCTTCATAATAAGATACAACTTTGTATAATGAGCAGAACTAAAATAAACGATGTCAGACAGTGACTTCACGTTTTAAATCTTAAACAAAACTTTTACCAATTTGTGAAAATCTTTTTTTATGTATCTCTCAAATTGCTCAATCTTTAATAATTCTTTTTCCTAATATTTTAGTCTGAAAGTTTCATGTCTTCTCATTTAGGTACTTTATGTAACAATTAATCTAAGGAATTTCGCAATAAAATTGAAATTCATATATTTTTTCTATATTTCTATCTTT
This sequence comes from Aphrophora alni, assembly GCA_963513935.1. Classification (NCBI taxonomy): domain Eukaryota; kingdom Metazoa; phylum Arthropoda; class Insecta; order Hemiptera; family Aphrophoridae; genus Aphrophora; species Aphrophora alni. The sequence goes on from OY740765.1 coordinate 117,505,906, forward strand.
TTTTATTTCCACAAGGAAAATTTAATTTCATTTAACAAAAAATTACAACATAATTATGATTATATACACATTTTACTTAAAAGATTAAGATTTATTCATTAAAAATCTCTTTTTAAAATGTCGCATTTCAAAACATAAAATGTTTTATCTTGTAAAGTATAGTTATTCTCATTAAAAAAATTTCACAACTGTTTCTCATTTAGTCAAAACATAAACTACTTTCCTCTTTTTATATTTTATTATTAAAATTTTTTATCATAGCAAATCGTTCTCATTTAAGTAAATTTATACTTTATAACTCATCTTGTGGATATCAATCACACTTTACTGTTTTTAGTCTATTTTAGTCTACCATCTTTCTAAAATATGTCTTTCCAAAAATACATCTTTCAGGTTCAGCTCTCTCTAGAAGACTAATTTCCACTTTTTGACAAGACTAATATCATCAGTCCAAAAGTTCCAACGCATCTCCGATCCAGTGCCTTCTTAATTATCTTCTACAGATGTATCTAACTAGCTAAAAAACAACACTGCACCAGAGTTAAGGAATAATTTAGTTTCCTATAATGTCTCGTCTAGGTCACACTTGATTCTTTATATATGTTTATCACTGTCAGTTATGTTGACCAAATGTCAATCAAATGACCTTGGATTTTTCAACACTTCTTTACTAAGTTTTAATAATTAGTCTTTGCTAGAGTTTATCTTTTATGTTTTTGTTCAAAATGTTTCTTTTTAATGTCTTTACACATGTTATCTTTATATTTACAATTCATTTTGAAATATAAAGCCTAGCCTAATTACAACTAACCTGTTTTGGTATTCTAATAAGATGTTGATTTTTTCAATCTGAAAAATCACATACTTACATTTGTTTCGCAGATGGAATCATATACCTGTTTTAAATCTATGAATATAGCATGGTATTTAATTCATAAAATTTCTCAAATAAGTTTCAAAACAAACACTTTGCCCTGTCATTGATCTCTCACTCCTAAATCCACTTTGATAAGCTCCCACTATTTGCTTTGATTAGAGGACTAGCCTTACTGCAATTAACTATATTAAAACTTTGTACACAACAATTAAAAAAGCTATGCCTCTGTAGTTGTTACAGTTTGGATTATACCCTTTTTTGCACAATACATATGTTATCATTGAATATTTTTAGAAAATGTGTAAAAAAGTGGATTTCCTATTTCTTTAGCAACAAAAATGATTATAACTCGGATACTATTGCACTGATTTAAAAAAGATTTTCAGTTCCAGTTAGCATATAAATTTGGAACTACCAAACCAATTTTAATTAAACATAGATTAACACATAACTAGATTACGTACCTTTTGTGAAAAAAAAGCATTTAAACTGAAACACCAGTTCTTGAGTTATAAGCTTACAGACAGACAAACAGAAAGATGTTATGTAGAGGTGATTTTCTTAAGTTAATTTTCATTTACTCTGTAGGCTATTGTATTTAATAATTGTAATCTATTTAATTTATCTGTATCATTTGTATTTGAAAATGTTTGTTTTTCTTATATTTTTTAATCATAACTGTTTTGTATCTTGAATTAATTACCTAAACGGGGTTCTTATCTTTATTTGATAAAATCTTTGTAGCTCGAAAGAAGGAAATTGATGGAAGAAGGAAAAAAAAAGTAATGAAGTATAACGTTCAAAATTAAAAAGGTTAACAATTAATTTACATTTTCTTATACAAGCAACTATCATTATACAAGCAAGAGGAAAACCCTGGAAAGTTAGGGTAAATTCACGGGAATTTGGTTGAAGTCAGGGAAAACTTAAATTTGACAGAAAAATAGTTAAGATGTCAATGATTTGGAAAATGGAGACTAATACAATTATTAGTAGACAAACAAATAAACATTAGAGATGTACAGACACTCACCCAGTCCTATACAAAAAGAAAACTACACCAGTAAATGAATAACACTTCAATGAGAGGAGGCAGCTTGCACATTCATATAATAATGCTAAGACCTTTCTCTAACATGCTATCTTTTTACAACATCCAATGAGCCTTGTAGTTAACAACAATATGAAAGAAGTAATCCCCTAACCACAAATAAAACATTAACACAATTAACATGTGAAAGTTAAAACCGTTATGTACATTGTGGTAACATAGCTACCATCCTCAGAGGGATGTAAACCAATACAGTTTACAATAGAGATTGGTTTATATCCCTCTGAGAATGGTAACTATGTTACACAATGTACATAAGGGTTTAAACTTTCTAGCGTTAATTGTGTTAGTGTTTTATTTGTTTGCTTTTAGTGAATTGCTTCTTTCATGTTATCTCTTTCTAAAAAATATGCTACTTTTAATAGTAAATGTTTTTCGATATACTCAATTAAGGCAACTTAGTATTAAATTCATCTTGTACATAAACAAACAAAAAATATTTATTTATTTGTTGTTTATAAGTATAAAATTATGAAATGAATGGCTGAAGACACAAGTTAGAAAATATTCCAAAATCAAATAGATTAAAAAAATATATAGCTAAATTAATTTTGTTTCATAGTTTATCAGAACATGTTGAAATCCCTGAACCAGTGTATTTAACTCATCACATGTCCAATGCAAGATAGGAAGTTCTTTAAAGAGTTATGAAATTAAGTGATGCTCTTCCAAGAATTAATCAGTAGTAGATTTTTTCCTAGGATTGCAATTTTTGAAATTAATTTGTCAAACATGTTTTTCCATAGTGAGTTGATAAAAAGTGCACACAGGATTTAAATAGATTTATTTAAAATTGAATTTACACAACTGATTTGTAAAATTAGAATGATAAATGTTTCTAAATTATTTGCAACAATTGGTGATGAGTACAGTAATGCAGTATTAAGTATTTAGTTTTTACAATATTTTCGTAAATGTATCAATTTCACATAAAAATAGGCCGGTTTCATACCAATTATAATTGGATTAATTGACTAAAATACAATGAATATGATTTATGCATTTTTTAGGATTGGTCAGGGGAAAAGTAAATTAGTCATGGAAAAGTTAGGGAATTTCATAAGGTCATATCACTATCCACCCTGTGGAGCAACAGCAAGAAATATCTTTTTTTCCCTCTCAGCCCTCTTAGTACGATCAAAATCATATTGATAACTTTGAATAATACAAACTAAAATCAAAAAGACACATAAAGAATGTTGACAAAACAAACCTGACTTTAATAATATCCAGTCTGGTGTAAAAAATGTAAAATTAACATAAAAACAAAGAATGGACACTGCCTGTCTTAAAATTTATTAAATACAATCTCAGGAACGAGCAATGTCCATCTATTTTTTTTATGGGTTAGAGCTCTGAACTATCTTAATCAGTTAATACCAACTGTTCCTTTTAGTAAATCTGTTTGAATATGTTGTGTATTGATAGGTTCTCCAGCAATGATTTAGAAAAGTTGTGTACAGTATTGGAGACTGCAGTAGCTATGCCAATACACGGAGAAATATCTCCGTTTATTCTTCCTACGGACACATCACTCACACAACTACAGGAAGGAGTTCTTCATTCATTGGATCTTTTAATAAAGGTAAAGTATGTTAAGAATAATAAACCTACAATTCTTGTTATAAAGTTATTTGACAATGGTGGATTGTTTACATTATTCATATGGTTTAATTAAACATTTGTCATCATTTGTGTTTATAAAAAAAACACCAACATAGCCTAGTGGTCTAGGGCTATTTTGGAAACTAAAACTAAAACCTAAGAAAGGAACCCAGGTTTAAAGATAGGCCTAAGCAGTCAAAACTAAGATAAAATGTAAACATGATCAGAAAAAACTACAAGACACAGGACTGTACTATACAAAGTTGTTTGCCATTTTGTGTATATGTTTTGGGTCCAGGCTCCATGAAATCTATCAAAAGGTCTTTTTGTCCCAGAACACAGTTGCCATGATTTTCCTAGAATGAGTGCTTGTATTTTTCGGTTTGGGTGAAGTGGAATGATGTAATTGCATGGATTATTGTTTTGACTCTGGATTGATGTACAAAATTCATGTTTCATTATCAGTGATGGTATTTGTCTCCCTCTCTATGAAAACAGCCCTAAAAAGCATGTTGTAATGTCAATCTCTGGTCTTTGTGAACATGGTTTTTCTGTTACTTTAGCATTCACATCCTTAGTGAGATCGTTAGTCCTTAAACTAGGCCTGTCAATCCTCTCTTCATCGTGAACGATTTTCTTTAAACTCACTACACCATTGCCTCACTTTTCCTTCTCTCATTGGGGTAGGTCCATATGTTTCACACAATTCACAGTGAATCTCAGCAGCTTTATGTCCTACTGCATTGAGAAATTTAATCATGGACTTCACAACTGGCAGAATTATTTATGTTTGCATTAATTATAAACCCAGTGTCACACAAAGGTAAACAACAACGGATTGGTGACATTATGGGAGATACATGCCCAACAAATTAGTTGAAGCTAATGGACATGTTCGAATTAATCATTGTTGCCAATTGCTCTTTATAACTGATTGGCCATTACTTTTGAAATGAGCCTTGTATATACTTACAGTAGAACCTCTGTTAACCAGCCTCGGATTAACCGGTCCTCGGATTAACCGGTCTATATCGTAGTGTACTGGTTGGATGAGAGTTTCCGAAAATAAATTGTAATTGAAACACCAAAGTGGCGGCGATATCAAACGACTTTGTCGATAGCGGTATCCCATTGTCGGCGGCGTAAAAACACCGCAGCACCAAAGTGGCGGCGATATCAAATGACATTGTCGGCGGCATAAAAACACCGCGGCATCAAAAGCAGCGGCGAGTCAAACGATTTTGTCAATAGCAGTATCCTATTGTCGGCGGCATAAAAACACCGCGGCATTGGCACCCGTCGGTATAGCAGACATACACCCACAAAAACGTTTGATGGGCCGCTTTTTTTCCACGAATCATTTTAGTATACATTATGGAAAGTATAACATTTCTTTTCAGTTTTCGGAAGCGTGTGTTGGTTTCGTTTGAGACGCGGTTAAACGTGTCAAAAGACTTGACAGAGGGGAATCTGTAAAAAAGCTTTGTAGTGTTTAATTCTTTCATGTTTGATATATAATATACATAACATAATATATACGATACATTTATGTACAATAAAATGAGTTGCAATAACATCTTAAATGCATAATTCTTAGTGCTACCTGATTAAATGAGCTTTCTTTGAACGAAAACCGATTTTTCACGGGAACCTCGGATTAACTGGCCAAACGGGCAACCGGCCCGGGTGTCAGTCCCGACTACACCGGTTAAGAGGGGTTCTACTGTATACATTTACGTAGATAAATACTTTCATGGTATACAGTAGAACCTTGTTAATTTGAATCCAAACGATTTGAAATTACGGATCACCTCACCCAAAAGTTAGCTATGTAAGTTGAACAAATATTATATTTAACAATAAAAATTAAGTTTTATTGTATTTTTAAATAACTCAAAATCGAATACAATCCACTTTCATTAAGAATTTAAAAAATATAATGAGAAATAACGAAATCAGTAAGCGTCATAAAACAATTGAATTTTATTGCAGGGGTTACAGGTAGCATACATTTTTTTGTAACATTAAAAAAAAAAAAAAAAAAAAAAAAAAAAAAAAAAAAAAAAAAAATGTTGCTCTTCTTTGGTTTTAAACATGACTAAGATATGATACAAAATAAACACCAACTAAATGAATTGGTTGGTTTTTATATAAAATAGAAACAAATACTGAAAACACATTTACAAATTAACAAAGATACTCTAAATATTTTTACTTACCGTTCAGTAGTTCTTTCTACCATCCCATGTGGGAATAACTAATAATTTACTGTCTGGCCTAACACTATGCACACTTGAGGTCCATTCAATATATATAGAGAGCTTTGTAAGTGCTAGGAGAATGGTACTAAAATGTTCTATAATGGATTTTCTGTTTTTGTCAAATCATTTCGTATAATTCGAATAGGTCCCCCGGTCTTGATTACTTTTGAATTTTTTTTATTTGTTTTTTTACCTTCTTTATTTTATGCCGATTAATAAGGAAGACAGAAGAGCAGCGTAACACTAAAAATTCAACACCAACAACTGGATTCGAACCTGTCTTAGTTTGAATTAACATGATTCTTCTGTATTTATTTATTTCTTACATAACGTTTTACAAAAATAGCATAGCTATAAATTGGTACTGTTATCAAAATAGAATGTCTTAAACCAATAGAGTGTATTGTTTTCAATATTATAATATGCTCTTGTTTCAACATTTTCTTACACATTTCTTAAAACATCTAACATTATCAATCTCCCTAAGTTACGTAGGAAGCTTATTAAATAATTTTCTGCCCATATAATCCAGAGTTTACTCAACTACATTCAACCGATGTTTTAGTAATTAGAAATTAATTTTATTTCTTTTTTCATAGTGATATGAATGTTATTCATTGAATAAAATATTAATTGTTTTCTATAAAAAGTATACAGTATAAAGTGTACAGAGAATGGCAAGGGCAAGTGTATATATTACACATTATATAAGGAAACTAATAAAAACAAATCGGGCAAAACGGTTGGATGGAATAAAAATTATCATATTTGTTGTGAAACAGTTTAAATGTTAGAAAACAGCCTAGTAATATTCTCTAAATGGCCGGTCTTAAAATGAATTAAAGTATTAAATGTTATACTTTCTCACATGTACATAATATAGAGAAATTTATATGGTAGGTCAAAATATTGATTTTTATCTGTCGTATCTGCAATGCTCTATAGCCCAAACGCATGGGACAGATTTTAATCAAATTTGATATTTGGGCGTATTTTGACCATTTTTCGGAGTCTTTTTATCTCATTTTTAACAACTCAATTTTGAGAATAACAGACATAAAAAAATAACAAAACATGATTTTCTCAAAAACGACTTTAATGATTTTGATCAAATTTTACTCATTTGTCTAAGGACCCAAACATAACATATTGGTTGCCATCGTTCCGAAAATACCCATTCATTGTTATTGGTAAAAAAATAAAATAAAGATAAGGTATAATGAAAGGTATTATTGCTTAAAATTAGTTCTACCGATCTTATTTAAAGTTTAGTAAAATGTGTACATTAATGACCCAATAAATACATGTGCAAAATTACAAGTAACAAAAATATTATTGTTTAGGAATAACTAAAAACAAAAATGAACCTTGTCTGTTTTGAACCTTTTGAGTCCTGGACTATTTGCAGCTCTGGTAAACCCCCTGGCCCAGTTTATTTGAATGAAAATAGCAGTTTTCACATTTAAACACTTGAATGATTTCTTACATTGTTTAGGGCATTATAATTAAGTTAACTGCCTATATGTTGTTTATGTACTTTGGAACATTATTACATACAAATTTAAGTTTTAAATATTTTCCATTACTTAATAATTCTTTAAAAAATGAATATTGGTTGTTTCGAGTCCAGGTTTATTTGATTTTATATATACCCTCTATATATTTTCTAAAAATATTGGAATTTAATGTTGAATTTTACAAAATTATTTACAAATAGTTCTACATTATATAATCATTGTCATGTGCAAGTAATCACAATACAGGGATAAGACTTACATCTAAAAGCCAAAGTCGAAGTTATGTACAATAGGAGAAGACACTTTATAATTTGCCTAATCAAAAGTTATTTCCAGCATTTTATTTTTGGGGAAATATTTTATGTATATTTTCCTACCTTTTAGAACTGAATGATCATTACCTCCACTAGACCCTGGTATTGGGTTATTGAAAACAACAGGTACTTGTAGGCGTAGGGCGAATGCACTATTGCCATAACCTAGCTTATAAAAAGTAACATCACTGTTGACAAAATATCACTTTGCACACACAATCTATTTTCTCCATTACTTTTATTATGTGAAGAATCACTAAACTCATCATTAATAATAAGTTCACTAAATTTTGTTATCGATTAAAAGGTCAAAACAATGTTGTTGACAATGCAAAGACGAATGCGTGTTTAGACCTGAGTTCAATGACTGATGAAACGTAAGCAGCTGTCAGCTGATTTCATATAAAGCATCACGGATACCAACAACTTGTTTTTCAACGTGATTATGATCACAAGGTTTTTCGTCTTTAAACAAAAGAACAAAATCTACAGTGTTTGACAATTATAAGAGTGTACAAGCTAGTCTTCAGATATTTAAAGTTGAAATTCCAAATTTAAGTTTAGGCTATGTGTGATTCTAGTATTTAGAGTCCAGAAAAACTCGGGAAATTCTTTCTTGACTGTAATGTATCAATTTACTGGGACAGAAACCCCTGACATAACTCTTCAGTTTAATGATATTTGCCCCAGCAGATTTTGAGAAATTGGGTGAGAGTTTATTGTTATAATATCCTAAATTTTAACCTCATCCTAATCCTATTAGGTTATTATATTATCTACTTAATAAACTGAACAAATTTTAATCAGAATAATGCCTCCGACAAATATATATAAATAATAAGACAAATATATAATATATTATAAATATATTTAATGTAACAGCAGATATTTCTTGTTGAAACTCCATATTAACACATTGGGGGCTATGTAAAATTGATAAAACCCTAACTAGAGCCTAAAGAAAATTTATTCCATAGTAACATACCTTTATATATAAGAATCCAAAAATATGCAGCGGAAAGTCCATTCATGATGTTAATGATGTCATAGATGACGTCACAAGGCATGTTGGTAAAACCCGGCATCGGGCCCGCGTGAATGGCCTCACAAACAGTCGCGGTTGTACAAACTGCAATATGCACTAGAAACTGTTTTTATAATATGTAAAGTTCAATAAGTCACTAAAGTAATTATAATAATAAGAAAAAGTAAAAAATAAAAAATGTGTAATTTGTATTTACATGCTACTTACATTCCCCACCCACCGCCATAATTCTTCAATGTTCAGCCGAAGTGGAACTTGTCAAAACAAGCCAAAGCACAAATACTGTTTGTGTTTCGGCATCTATTACAGTCATCCTGAAGTCATTTCATCAGGGTTTGCAAAACTGTAAAGTCTGAAAGCATTTATTAGCAACATTTGCAACACATGGACGAAAAATTTTTTGTACCATCTAAGTGACTTATGCTCTCATGGATAGTACGCTAACATTTGGTCATTCCTATCCACTCCCTTCATGTTTGCATTATAATATATGATAGGCAGTGGTTTTTCTCTATTCTCACCTCGTTTGTTGCGTGAAAATGCCATTGTATTTTCGTGCTCTGTGGAGATATAACTCGCTACTCTTTTATCGTTCCACTTACCAATCATTATTCATACATATTTGTTTTCGCGATTCCGACTACTGTTTAATAATTAGATATTAATAAGACTTACCGTCACAATAGTCTATATTTGTATGTAGTTATATCACTACGGCCGTTTCGGCTATTCAGCCATTTTCAAGTGTTATGCTGGGTTTTCCCGTTGTCTTAGTTTAAAATCACAAATTACGAAGAATGTTTAAAGAACTTGTGTGTTTGTTATGTGTCGTGTGTTCGTAATTTGTGATTTTAAACTAAGACAACGGGAAAACCCAGCATAACACTTGAAAATGGCTGAATAGCCGAAACGGTCGTAGTGATATAACTACATACAAATATAGACTATTGTGACGGTAAGTCTTATTAATATATCTATTCATTATTCCTTTGGTATATCTTTCTATTTTCTCTCCTTTTTTTAGTGTTGCTGTTTTTAAATCTGCTGGCACATATTTTCTATCCAATCTAAGTGTGCCTGTGCAATATGTCCCTTTCTTTAGAAGTTCTGATGCAAGGGCAAAACTGTTATAATAATTATCAAGGTAGAGAGCATGTCCCTTATAGAACTTCCCTCTCATCAAATGTTATGAGAGGGAACAATAACTTCCTTTTTTATGGCATGTTCTTTCCCTGAAAGCTCACTAGCCTTACCGGAATAAATTGTAAAATTTATTACAAGTCATGTTGGTTCAGTGAGAGCGTAGATCTTGATCCCATATTTATGTCGTTTTCTTTTTAGATATTGCCGGAATACAAGACGCCCCCTCCACAACAACATTCCTTCATCGAGAGATAAATCCTTCCCAGGATAATAAATTTGAGTCATCTTACTATTGAAATAATCAATTTGCATTCTTACTTTATGAAGCCTATCACCAACACGAGCAGGACCAGAAGAAAAGTGGAGGCAGCTGAGAATTAATAAAAATCTGTCTCGAGACATAACCTGCCTGACAACCTTGAAATCAAAGAATCGACTAGTTTCCTAGTAATCCTTTAGTCTGTTTAGGCGCATTGTACCCATATGAAAAATAAGACCAATAAAACGCTTTAGTTCCTGAACTGTAAGATCTTTCCATTTGTTTATTCTAGATTTAGGTTCTAAGTTGGGGCTGAAATAAACTTCCCTTGCATATTTGTTCATTTCATGAACGATACCTTCAAGGCACACTTCATCCAACAACAAAAGAAACCAATCAATAGGCCTATTTTGTCCTGGCTTTCCAAAATAAATTTTATTTTCACCTGTAAAAGGGATTCTCCGTAAGCCTTGAGTATATGGTGCCCACGATGGGTCGTATTGAACATCCTCTTCGCTCTCCATTACGTAATACTCCCCGCTGCTCTCGACATCACTATCCGATTCATCTGAACCTAAATTAGGTTCCATATGTGAATCGTCATTGTTTCCAGAAGTACTAGCCATCATAAAACACTAAAAATAATGACAATAAATAACAAAGTACTACTCTAGAATATACACTAAAACTTATCTGACAGTAAAAACTATAAAAATCGCAGGACGCCGGGACTATTTCGCACAAAGAACAAAGGGAATGTATAGACAGGCCTGACATAGAAATCAACTTCCCTTGTACAGACCTGAGCTCAGACTGAAGCAATATTGCTTGCAAAGCAACATGTCGGAAAATACTGACACCAGGGGCGCTAGTGCGTATAGCACCGAATGTGTTAAAGGATTAAATAAAGCAATAAATCTAAAGTTTCAAAATAATTTTGATACTTTAGCTTTATTGCTTTATTTAATTGTATATTATAAATACCTTGATTTATGTTGTCTTCAGTCTGTTATGTAGACAGATATCATGTCAAAAGTTAGTAAAATATCAGTCAGAGGTGCTCAGAAAGTCAAATATTATTTATAGGCGCCTAATGCTTTCTGAATATTATGATACCATATTCATCACTTTCATTTTCCGCTCTCTCAACTGAAGCGCAAAATTTAAAAGCTTAGCGATGGTCATGTATACGCCATGAACTAGTAGCAATACAGGAGCCTGGTCTCATATCTCATACGAGATTATAGGACTCAAAATGTTAAAAGCCCAATTTTAATCAAATACTGTTTACACTGAAAACACATTTGTGATACAAGCGAATGGTTTTGGTTGGTTTTGAGGATGTATGTATGACGAAGTGAAAGTTTGTTCTATGATTTTTCACCGTTTATTTTTAATATATAAAAAAAATAGTTTATTTCAAATTTGATACCTTCTGTGTTATATTTCATTTTCTTTATTCCTTCAGTAGCCTGCTCCAGTTCGGAACCAGGTTACTGGTGTTCGGTTTTCCCATGGTTTACACACTCCTTCACCTTCATTAGTCTATCTAGCATAAAGTAAAGAAATTAAACAACATCGTCTTACTTTCTACTAAAAACAGTATGATTGTAGTTTTGTTGTATCATTAAAATCAACATTTTTTTTTCTTTAAAAACTAATAGGAAATTCACTAGTTCCTTGAAAAGATAGTCCAAAATTTTCAGTTATATTGAAGTAACGTCATAAATTATATTTTATTTGTTTTAGGAGGCGTTAACTAATCCAAATAATATGAAGAAAATGATTTGTCCTATCTTTAACGAATTACTAACATTAAGTAAGTTCGCCTGCCAAGCACCTACACCTTGTGGAGAGATATTTGAAAACAAATTACAAGTAAGTAATTTTTTCTGTTTTCTATTAATATTGATCTGTATGTTGTTTGTCGGAGCTGAGGTTTTGGTTTAGACTGAGGATAGAGATATTATTATCGTTTAGTTATCAGAAGGCCTTTGACAATATGCATATTCAATAGGAAATGACGTGGTAAGAAAGGAGTTTATTCCGAGGGGATCAGTTCTCGGACAACAAATGAGGTAGAGTGCCGTCTGGATCAGCCACAAACCACTTCGAGGTTGGAACGTTTGTCCTGGATGGATCAGCTTTCAGACAATGGACGGGGAAGTTCGTGTTGCTGTGATCAGCCGACACACCATGGAAGGAAAGACAGTTAAGGAATAATAAAGAAAATAAAAGAGAATTTAGCTAACAAGAGCAGCAATAGAGAGAGAGAGGGGGGGGAGTGTTGTAAGTGACTCTGTGAAACAGAATGATTTTGAGGAGAGATAGGCCCATATTTATGGGTCGTCTGTGGTTGTGTGCGCATGTCTCCCACTCTGCACGGCCTTGGTTAGTCCAGTGTTCTTTCTCTTCTGTTATGCATTATTTATTTACAAGTTAGCCATTACAATGAAATACAATTATATTCACATATCACAACAATTTAGTGCAATGATGCAAAGAATTAGCGTGTTGCTGCATTGTCTTTTTGCTAACTCTTGGACTGATGTTTTAAAATGTTTTCTCAGAAAATTACACAATGAAAATGTTATCCCTCTTAGGAATAAGTTAGATGTAAAATTTGTTAGAATAGTGATGAAGTAAGATCGTAAAAAGTGTAAGTAGGTTAGGTATGTGACTAGACAGCAGTAACTAAAAAGTTCTACAAATGCTGATGGCCTATTAGGTGAGAAAATAAAGCACAAAAAAACCCCTCTCCATAAATTTTGTCCAGAGTAAGACGGATCGAAATGCAGTTTTTTTCATTCGATTTAGGAAGTCATCTAGAAAGTTTGTGACCACTTTAGATCATCCAGAAATTCCTAACTGCATTGGTGCATTTAAAAATGGATTCTCAAAAAAAAAAATCATAACTTGGGAAATAATAGCCTAAATGATCCCAATTTTGCTACTCAGGGGGTTTTAGGGTGGCTGATCCCGAATATGACATTTAAAATCACTCCCCCCCCCCCCGTGGACCTGAAGGTCAGAACGGCTGGTGTCTATGTCATCTCCAGGAGTTTTTCTGAAATCCATGGAAAATCAATTGAGAATTGGTACTCGGGGTTTTTTTTGGGGCGCTGATCACGGATATGCCATTGGCAACCCTTCCCTGAGCACATGGAGCTCCAGACACCCTGGTTATCAGCACCATCCCTGGGAATTTTATTGAAATGGTTTCACAAAGCAATCGAAACTTGCCACTCAGTGGTTTTTCGGGCCACTGATCGAGAGTATGGCATCAACAACCCTCCCCCGAGCACCTGGTGTGTTTTCTTGTTAATTTTAATTATAATAATCTAGGATAATGGATGCAGGGAACGAGAACCCTCTAATGGCAAGGTTTGGTTGGTTTACGAAACAGTTTCAATATAACTCCTGGGGATGTTGCTGATAACCAGGGCGCCTGGAGCACCAGGTGCTCTGGGGAGAGTTGCAGACGGCATATTCGCGATCGGCACCCTGAAAAACTCCTGAGTGGCAAGTTTTGATTGATTAGCAAAAAAATTTCAATAAATCTCTTGGGGATGATGCTGATAACCAGGGTGTCTGGAGCTTCAGGCCCTCGAGGGAGGGTTTGCCGATGGCATATTCTCGATTAGCGTCCCAAACCCCTGAGTACCGGTTCTTGATTCATTTTTAATTCATTTCAGGAAAATTCCTGGGGATGACATAGACACCATCCATTCTGACCTCGAGGTCCACAGGGGGGGGGGAGTGTTTTTTAATGTCATATACGAGATCAGCGACCCCTAAAACCTCCTAGGTAGCAAAACTGGGCTCATTTAGGCCATTATTTCCAAAGCTGCGATTTTTTTTTCAGTCACCTCTAAAGATGCTCTTTTGAGAATCTATTTTTAAATGCACCAATGCAATTAAGAATTTCTGGATGATCAAAAGTAGTCACAAATTTTCTAGATGACTTCTTGAATCGAATGAATATAAAGCAGCATCTCGATGTCTCTTACTCCGGACAAAATTGATAGTGGAATGCTTTATTTCCTCGACTACTACTGGTTAACTTTATATTTCATATAAAAATGACACAGTTGACGAGTGGAAGATTGAATGGTTTTTAATAACCCGGGAGGACTAAAAAAAGCCTTTTGGTGGGTCATTGGGCGAGTGCAAAAGGTCTCTCTTGTGGAGAGATTGCTGGGTGATTTTTTAGAGTTAGAATTGAAGAATCCAGACAGCTCAAAATTAAACAACGGGTTAATCAGCTTCAAGGAAGGGAAAGAAGTAAGAAGCCTTCCATTGTGTTTGAGTTATATTAATGTTGTAATGTAGAGTCTCAAATAAACTTTTGGTTAAAAAAATCTAAATTTGGAAAATTAATTCTTTTGAAGGTAATATCATAGTGAAGATATATGGTCTTTGAATATTTTAAAAGCTCAGCTGTGTCATTTGATAGCTCGTTTCCTGTAAATGTGAAATAAGAGATAATTTTAGTATTATTAAAAAAAAAAAAAAAAAAATTTTACATAGTTTATTGGATTTTGTTTTATCTAAAATTCAGTTTAGTATCATTTTGATACTAACAATATGCCTAGTATTTTCATTTGTATTAATAGTATTGGAATTATTGTAAACATTACATAGAGTGTCTTATTTGCAGGGAGAATGGGTTACTCCAAATTATGTACCATTTGGTGAAAAAGCAATAAATATGGTTGTGAATCTCTATTTAAAGACTGCCCATGAATTACCTGTGATTGAAGGCAATGTGTTACGAAATATCTTAGAGGTTAGTGTTACATTATTGAATTAAGTATGTTTATGAATCTCATTTTATTTATGTAAATCTTGGATAAACTATATTTTGTATGGTCATGGTCATAATTCAACTTTAATACAATACATTAATTATAAACTTTAATGTAATAGCAGATATTTCTTGTTGAAACTCCATATTCAAGGATAAAATAAAGCAAAGCTTAAAGTTTCAAATATTTTAATTGTATAAATGAGCTACAATTGTTTCGCCTTGCGGCATCATCGGGCAACTATTAAAATATTTGAAACTTTAAGCTTTGCTTTATTTTATCCTTCATTAATTATAAGTGCAGCAGTAAAATAATGCTTATGTTAAATTCTTATATATATGCTCTATTAGGAAAGTGAAGTAAATAATTTATAAATGATAAAATACATTGACTTATTATATTAAATACATTGATAAAATACAAAGATTCATTATTATTATAATTAATATGTAACATTTTGAGAGTATAATGAACTCCCATTATCAAATTAAGCAACATCTCGTGAAAACTTAACCAAATAATAAACACACAAATTTATTTTTACAGTTTTCTAAATATGAATGTACAACTAATATATTGGAGTGACAAAAAGACCTCTAAATGTAAGAATTTATGAACATAAAAAACGAGTAATTAGGCCTAATGGATAAATTGAAAATAGTCAATCATATTTCGTCTGAAAATCATAAATTTAATTAGCAAGAGGCAAATATAATACATCGGGGAAAAAAATGTATATAAACTAAACCTAATTGAAGCCTCATATATAAAGCTATTGGACATTCATATCAACCAAACCAATGCAGAATATTATGTAACCAAAACCATTATGGCTTCTGTTTATAAAAAACCGAATTAAAAATCGAAAATAAAAATGTTTCATTTTAATAAGGTTGAAATTTTGTTGCCTAAATCCCAAGTGGAAATAATTACTAGATCACCAACTAAACTTTCAAAAGAGGGGGGCAAAAGGTTATTCACCCTGATATAAACAGTTAAGACTTTTTCTCTTGGCACCACACCTTTAAGAGTTAGTTATTTGCTGTTGTTTGTGTAATTCATTCCTGCGTCTGGTGAGAATGCTACATTTTCATTCCTGTAAAATAACGGGTACAGATTTTATAGCTTAAAATGAAAAAAATATGAATTTCAAATGTCTCAAAATGTGCGGTTTTTTGACAGGTATATTTTTTCACTTAAACCACAATATCTTTTAACTCAATAGGCCGATTTTAATGAAACTACTACAACTGCGACTGGCATAAAAATGGACGAAGAGAAAATCAGGCCAATATTAGAATTTCCTACACCTCTTCATCTTCATCTTCATGGTGCGTGCATCCAGCCTCAGGTAATGCCAACCGCACGGTGTCTCTCATACACATAGGCCTAGCTAGCCAGTCTCCAGTAGGAGGGATCAGTTAGAATTCGTCCAAGAGTGCAATTAGGTTGGAGTCTTCTCCTCAGCTCATCTCTGACATCTGATCTGATGTTACAATCAAGGAGGATGTGTTGTAGGGTTTCCTCTTCTATCTGACATACAAGACACAAGGGCGACTCAGCAAGTTGGAAACGAAAAAGATAGGACTGTGTTATAATATGTCCTGTTCTAGCTTTTGAGGCGAATGTTGACACGAACCTGGGCAAGTTCTTGTAGATGACAGTGTTGTTTGGTTCTTTGAGGAGTCCGTAAAGATGGCGACCCGTCAGTTCATCCTTCCACTGCTCCACCCACCTGTGTCTCAGGATTCTGTGAGATGCAGCCTGCAAGAGGTAGTTCTTTAGATGTTATAGGATGCATATTGGTGACTGCCTTCACTATTTCATCAGCATTCTCATTTCCCTGAAGTCCGCAATGACTCGGTATCCATTGTAAGAAAATCTCCTTGTCCGTGGACAGATTCAGCACTTCTAAAATCTCTTGGACTTTGTGGTAGTAACTTGAGTAACTGTTGGAGGAGTTGTAATACGCTTTTGGAGTCGCTGAGTATGCATATTTTTTTATTTTTTACAGTTATGCAATGGGCAACCGCCGCGTTGATGGCCAGTAGTTCAGTGTCAGTACTGGAGCTTGAATTCGCTGGGACAAAGAAGGACTCGCCTGAATGTTCCGCAAAGTAACCGGCTCCAGATTTTGATTCTATGGAGTTCAATGACCCATCAGTGTAAATCCTATAATGACTTTCATATTTTGTGTGTATAACTTCAAGGGCGACTGCTCTTTGCATTTCTATAGGGTCGTTTTTAGATGTCAGTCCAGGGAGGTCTAATTCGATCTTTGGTGGTTGAAAATTCCATGGTGGGATGCAGTTGACAGTAGAGTAGGGCACTGGGGTCATGTCCGATGCGTTTATCATCACAGTTGCTGTCTAGTAATTAAAGGAAGACTTGTGATGAGCCTCCCGTGGGTCTGGTCTGAGAGCTGGAAATGATGTAGGGTCCGCAAATATGTGAAGAAATTTGTGCCAGACTACTTTCTGAAAGTATACTTCCAGAGGCTCCACATTGAGCACAATTTCCATGACTCGTATTGGAGTTGTTTTTGGGCATCCTAAGCATATTCTAAGGGCTGAGTTTTGGATTGTATTTAATTTGTTTAGATGTGTTTTTACAGCAGAGTCTCAGCATGAGAGTATCTGCTCCCCATGCTCTACTAGCAACAGCCTTGAGTAGATTTAATCTTTTTGTGCATTGTATTGAGATCCGTTGGATATGGTTCTTCCACAAAAGTTTGGGGTCCAGAGTGATTCCAAGTAGCACAGGGTTTGGGTTGTAGGTATTGGTTTTTTTCTGCATTCTAGTTCTGGTACAAAATGCTTGAATGAGTATTTTCTTGTGAAAAAAGTGCATCTCGTCTTTGTTGAGGAGATTGACATGTTCCACTTCTCTGTCCATACATTGAGAGCATTTAAGGCAACTTGCACCTGCTGTGTGGCTTGTATTGGGTCCTTGTTAGAGCTCCATATTGTTATATCGTCGGCGTAGACACAGCTGTCTGTTGTGTTAGGCAGAGTCGCCAGCATATCACAGAGTGCAATTTTGAACAGGGCCGCACTCAGAACTGATCCTTGTGGGACTCCAATATTGATTGCAAGTTCATCTGAGAGTATATTATTAACTTTTGTTTTGATTTTGCGGAGTTGTAGAAAGTTCTGAAGATACTTTAGCATCTTGCCTCTAAGTCTAATGAGTAGACAATGCAGTAGGACTGTGGAATGGGGTACTTTGTCAAAGGCCGCTTCCAGATCCACCATTACAGCTACTGTTGTGCTGTTGTCCGAGAAACTTCTATAGATTGTGAAATGTAGAAGAGCGTCTGTTGTTCCTCTTCTTGGTCTGAACCCGAACTGCCTTGAGTGTAGCTAATTTCCGCTTTCCAATCTCCACACCAGCCTTTTGCTGACCAACCTCTCCATCAATTTTCCCAGACAAGATGTTAAAGAGACTGGTCTGTATGATTCAGGTACGTCTGGAACTTTTGTTGGTTTCAGAATAGGTATGATGATGGATTGCTTCCATTTTTGTGGAATGTTACCTGTATTCCAGATGTTGTTGAACAGGATGAGTATTTCTTCGAGAGATTGTTGGGACAGGTTCTTCAACATGGCATTGTGAATGTTGTCTTCGCCTGGTGCACTATTTTGTATGTCTGCTATGCATTCTCGGAGTTTGTTCATTGTAAAAGGGGCATCAGCCATGTCATCATGGAATGTGAGGAGGTCCAGATTACATGATAGGTATTGTTCTTCAGGGGTTAGTGTTTTTGGGAAGGAGATTGACTTTTCAGATTTTTTGGCATAGTCTGTATTAAGTAAGTTAGCTATGTCTTTTCCTTCTGTCAAAATCCTATCGTTCTTGTCTTTGATGTGGTGGATTGTTTTGATATTCTGTACCTCAATTCTCTAAATCTCTTCCATGCAGCCAATGCTGGGTTGTTTGAGTTGATAGAGGAGACAAACTCCCTCCAGCTGGATCGTTTTGCTTTCAACATTTCTCTTCGAAAAATTGCGTTAGTACGATTGTACTCAGCTCTACTTCTTGTATCTCTTTGTTTCATCCATCTTCTCTTGGTTTTTTGTTTATTTATCCTTAGTTCCGTAAGGGTAGGAGTCCACCAGATGTTTGCTGGACGTGACTTCCTGCATCTGATTTTAGGTACGCTAGCTTCAGCTGCCAGACTGATAGTGTTTTCTATGTCTGTTAATCTGTCGTCGTAGGTGGAAAGATGCTGGTCTACTTTTTGTCTGAAAGTGTCCCACTTACCTTTACTAATTTTATATTTGGTTTGTGGTATTGGATTTTGTTCCCCAATCTTCTCGGAAAAACTCAGTGAGAAGTGGCCTGGGAGATGATCGCTTCTCAGGTCAAATCCTACTCTCCAGTTTTCTATTTGCAGGGTTAAATTTGCTGACACTATGGATAGGTCCAAGGTGCTAAGTGAGCCAGAGCTGGGTGATTGGTAAGTCGGTTGATCGCTTTCATTGCACAGAATCATATTTTCATTTTGTATCCATTGGTAGACCACTTGGCCATTTAGATTGGTGTCATTGTCCCAGCTTGGGTGTCTTGCATTGAAATCACCACTAATTATGTAATTTTTGGTCTTAGGTCTAATACTTAATGAAACTAAATTCAATGTAAAATTTTCAAAAATAAAGCAAAAAATGTGTCTAAAATTGTTTTCTCCAAATATTATAAGGGATTGATTTATTTTATTTTTTTAATTGAAAACTATCATAGGTTTTGTTGCAAAACTTTTTGGTTCTAAAGAAATGTGTTTTTTCTCCAATCACTAGCATACTTTGGATAACTTTGAATATGTACTTTGTGAAATACTTTGTGAGAATTTGAGACAATTTTGAAAAATACCACAACCATTAAATCATATTTTTTGAAATGGCATCAAAATTGTAGAATAAAGTCTCCATTTTGGACATTTAAAATTTGAATACTAAATTTTTTTTACTAATCACAAACTAAGACGAAACATGAATTTGTTAAATTTTTACTGGTAAAATAAATGTTGTTTTTTATTAAAATGAATTTTTTGCAGGTGTTTCACATCCCCTTGTCTCAGAGATATGAGCCAGCTAATCAATCAACATGGAAGTTGGCAGTTTCTAGTTTAATGACGGTCTTATCAACAGGAATTCCTTTAGCTAGAAAATATTATAAAGAATTTGAAAGTATGTGGGATCAGTTGGCTCACACTTTGGATGAAGTATTATTTCCTAAAAGGTATTCAGTGTAATAATAGTGATTTTGTTTCATCAGTTCATTTGTTTATTGTTCTGTAAGACCAATACATTCATAGTATGGGACTAATCATCTAATAAATACACACTACTAAATAATAAAGTTTTAGTTAGAATATATAATAAAAGGTAAATAACAGTTAATGAACAGTAACATATAAATAATTAGCATAACTATAAATATATATACAGAACATGCACAATATAAATAAATTGTGCAATTACAGTACATCATTTAACTGGAACAGTTAGGAAAATTGAAAATCGGGATAAAGAGGAAAAAATTAGAAAACAATAAAATAATTTGTATGGTAAATGTTAACATTTATTTCACTGTATATAAACACTACAACATGTTTAAATAATATTTACACAAAACTTCAATTTTGCTTTACAAAATATTGATCTAGTTTTTTGAGTCATTTTGGTGCAATCTTTAAACACAGCACGATCTTTATATTACATGAAATGCTTGTCTTGAAATTTATCGAAGTTGAATTTAGAAAAAATAGTAGAGCGACTAAAATAACGTCCTTCCTGCTCGGCGACTGATATTAGAGTATCGGTCTTTCGACCAACAATTTTGGCTCTCCCTTTTTGTGGGAATGTTTCCTGCAAAAGGTAACCAATTTTTCTCCGCGAAGAAATGTCTCTTCTGTGGATTTCTAAGTTTTCGACTGAATTACTCCGAAACTTTTCTGCTAGAAGCTGTCCTAGGCTTAGTTTTCATGTATTGTATTACTTTTGTAAACTATTTTTCATTAAAAACCCTTTTAATAGATATTTTGATCTTTCTATTATTTAATTTTATTTGAGCTAACAGTTGGCTAGGCAAATTGAACTTGTGATCTCTGACGTCGCGCTACCTGAAGCGACAATTCATGTTCTATCTTGAATACTCTGATTTTGAACACTTTTTCGTACTTTTTGCTGTAACTTTTGAACGGTTGGCCCGATCTTCAGTTTCTCCTCGGATTCCTCTTCTTCCTGTTCTTGAGGGTCTTGAAAACTTGATTCGACGTTTTCGGCCGCGTATTTCTCGAGTTACCGCACTTTTTTTGAATGTCTATTTTTTCACAACCTAACTTTTTACTTAAGTCCTTTTTCAAAATTCTTTTGCACTAAAGGTATTCTCCTGGTCCTATAACGGAAATAACTTTTTAGTTTTTCGTCGTAGCTCGCTTGGTTCGTGAGTTATTATTGATGCTCGAATTCGTGACTTTTTGATCGTCGTATTTATCGTATATAAAATCCCCCCCCATTATTAATTTTCAACTCTCCTCAGTTGTTTTACATTTATATACCTTTATTATACATAATCTATTACTCATTTACCCCCTTTAACCTTTAATTTTACCGCTTTTGGGCTTTAACTTTTTACCTTTTGTTATTATTATTTCTCCCCCATTTTAACTTTAAATCTTATTCTGACCACATATTATTAATCCCTACGATTGTCTTTTCATTTGCTATTATTAGTTTTATTTAGTGTATTCCCCTTTCACCTTTAAAATCTTAAAAAACTCTCCAAGAATGACTCTAAGTCCTTTTCCCCCTTGTTATTATTATTATTTTTTCTTTTTTATTGCTGATTATTATTATGTCCCCTATGGTTTATAACTCTATTACTTTTGATTTTTGATTTCCCCCTTTTTGCAAACTTTAGGTTTTTGAGCCTCTCTAATTTCTTTAATAACTTTTTTGTTTTAGGTCCTTTTACATTCATTTTTTGATATTATTAGTCGTCTGATTCTACTGTATAATTATTTATCTTAATATTTTAGTTTTTTAATAAAATTGGAATTGCCATAGGCTGGTTTGTCATGCTCAGACAGGCAAGGTTTTGTCTTGGCCTCGTGTGACGTCACCGCACTATCACATTTCAACTTTACGAAGTTTAGCGTGGCAATTTAAATGTTTTAAATTTACCATGAGACGAATGACTTTTCCATTCCGTCTCAGTGTGAAGGATGCCTTCAGGCGTTATTTTACAAATAGCAGGCACAATTTTTCCACAACTTCTTCAAAGTGCATTCTGTTACATGATCCCATGTGTTAGCAACCATCTAAATGACATCTTTAATGTTTATTGTTTTTAATAAATCAATAAGACTTTCTTCCCCTTATACCTTGATCATCTTACTCAAAAGTTCTTTGCGATAAACACACTTAATATAATCAAGCACCCTCTGATCCATAGGCTGCAAAAGTGGCGTGACATTAGAAGGAAGTAATTTAACTTTTATTTCGTCACTTACAAGCTCTTTATCCCCTGGATGAGATGGGGCATTGTCAACAAACAAAATACCCTTTTCTGGCAAGTTGTTTTCTTTAAGACTATTTTGTGCTAATGGAACAAAATTGTCAAAAAACCATTTAAAAAAAAAATAAAGCTCTCCATATGTAACTTTTTTTGTTATGGTAGATCACAGGCAATGAAGCAAGATTAACATTTTTTAATCACAAGGATTTTTTGATTTCCCTATTGTCAAAAAAAAGTGGCAATTTATATTTTCCTGATGCATTCCTACAAGCCATAGCAGTGAGCCGATCTTTGCTTTGCCTTTGGCTGAATCTTCAATCTTTAGTGCTAGAGTTTTGTTAGGCAGCATATGGTAGAGAAGTCTAGTTTCGTCCATGGTATAAATTTGATGGGCTGTAAAGCTCAAAATAATTTTTTCAAACACTTTTTTGAAATGCTCACTAGCCACAGAATAACTAGAGAGGCTCTCACCAGTCACAATTAATTGGGTTAGCCTTGGCGTTTTTAAAAATGTTCTAGCTACTTCTGGCTAGCTGTAAAATTCGGGTCAGTGTCCGGTAGTTATTTAAACTTAAAGATTTTTGACTTAAAATTGGACCAGAAATTGGAACACGATGTTCTCGCTGAGCATCACATGAACAATACATCGTCCAAGGTTTCATTTTTTATTTTTTTAATTGTTCCTTAACCCTCCAAACTGTCTTTTGTTATCATTTTTTTAAAAAAATCCTCAATTTGTTTTAGATTTTTCTTCTTCAAACCCTTAGTTCAGCAACAATTTTTTTAGTAATTCTCCCTTATCAAATCTATATAATGTATCTAAATTTTTGTTTATTGTAACAACGATTTTTTTACGCCATGCACTGAACTATAATAAAAATCTGTATTCGAGACAAAATGATAGAAAACACTGTCTAATCTCGTAGCGACTTAATACAATACAGTACTGACAGATAACTCAGTGACTAGCAATGTGACAAACTGACGCAGTGGCATAGCACGCAAACTGGGGGGGGGGAGGGAGTTAGAAAAGGGTGGGACTACTAGGCAAAAGGCCTTCAATTCTCTTTTCCTTCATAACTTAAACCTTGTCCACTTAAAGATGTGCATTGTCAGATGAGTCATCCTAAGTTTTAGTACTTCCATTGTTAAAATGTAAATATGCTCCATAAACTCCTCCATCAAACAAATGATCTAGCAACAGTAGTTGTCTAAGGCTTGTCAACTTCCTCACCATCCTCAATGCCCTTGTGTTCCGGAACAGGAACCCCATGGTTCATTTTGGATAGCATCATGAGGTTTTCAGTACTTCCAAAATCAGTATAAATGTGAATGCGGGTTAACCCTGTTATCCAATCGTTAAAATCACTGTAATCAGTCTGTAACAGTTATCACTTTCACTATTAAAGTAAAATCAACATTAGTTGTTGTTTTCTAGTGTGTATTGGGATCCTTTAACCCATTTTGCACCCTCAGAGGATCACTTTAATTTCAGTATATATTTCGTCTACAACTGTCTTCATTCTTCTGGTGTGCTTTATTTTAAAATTATATTTTCTATTACATTTAGATTAACTAGATAGGTATGGTAGTCAAAGGGGAAAATTGGCAGCAAGTAAGATTCCATTTGTATTGGTACAGTTTTTCAAGGTAATCACCATCAGTTTCAACATTAGTTTTTACTATAGAAATAAATGTCTTGAATTTAACAAAATTATTGTTTGGTTACAGTTCTCCTCCTCCAGAACAGACACCAGATGAAATTTTAGAAGATGAAGCTGTAGATTGCCAAGTCATTGATGTTCTGAAAGACGAAGTACTGTCACATTCCAATTCTATTCCCAAAGAGTTTATTTTAAAGGTTGTTGTCTTATTAAATAAAGGATCAATATTATCTACAACAAACTCGGCATACACTGGTGAGTTGTTTTGTGTCTTTATTTAGTAGTTAAGCATTAGTTGTGATCCATTTCATTGGACAAACTACATTTTGTATGGTCATAGTCACATTTCAGCTTGGATCAATAAATACATTAATTAAAAGTACAATAATAAAATAGTGGACAATAAATTAATCAAAAGAGATTAAACAAAACACCAAAGAATAAAAAACGCATAATAAATTAAGTTCTTGCAACTGAATTTTTTAAAAACTCTTAATCCATTCGATTAAAATAGGATGAGCTATTTATCTTTAATTCAACAACTAATTGACAATCTTATTAATTTTTAATTGTACTTTCTCACAAGTACACAATAAAAGTTAAGTTAAATGTAGACAACGTTATGTGTTAAGCAAAAAATCGATGTCAATTTTTTTTGCGTATATATATATATATATGTTTTGACTTCCCTTAAGTCCAAAAAGTGGTTTTGGAATTATGCCTGTTGTATGTTTAGTACTCTACAGCTAAAACCTACCGACCAATTTTTATCAAGTTTGGACATATTTGTCAATCTCGGAACTTTTTTTTATAACTCAAATTATAGTAGTAGCTGCCTTAGACCGCCGTCATTAAAAGCTTGATTTTAATCAAATACGATTTATGCCGAGGATACATTTATAGCAGAAGTGAAGCAAGTTTAGGCTCTATTTAAATATATAAATATTTTTTTCAATGGCATCTGTTAGGATTCGGTCTTAGACTGCCTGGGTTCTTTATTTTTAATATCATCGATTGGTTCAAGTAACCTTAACTAACAAGAATAACCATCACCTGTCTTATTACAATGCTACAATATTCTTATTATTACTATTAATCCAGAATGACTAATTGTTGTGACTCACAGATCTGATTCTACGTTATAGTTTAATTATATGACTAATAATAATTACAAGGTTTATACACAAAGTTTGCTCACCCTGCTTGCCACTCTTATGGGTGCTCGTCTAATGTCAATTCTACTTGGAAACTCTTAATCACCAAGTCCATCTGGGTATCTTCAAGAATTATTCTCCCAGGAAGCTCTTATTCGCCAAGTCCCTCTGGCTATCTTCAAGAATTCCTGCAGCACCTTACCTTGATCAATCTTGGGCCACTGACCAAGTTTCCTCCCACCCAAGGGTTTATATATCATTGTAGCATCAATGACGTCGGCCTTGCTTGCAAGGTAAGCAATTTCGTCAGTTTTCCAGGTATGTCACAATAATTGTTTTCATTCTGGCTTCTTAACTTAAAGAACTTAGACTCAATTTCTAACTAAAACTATCCTAATTCCTAACACATCGATGGTTCATTTTTTACTTTTTTACTGACATCTACCAGACTGAAATTTTTGTAATGAATAGTTTTGTTAGGTTAGTATTTGTAATGTTTCATATTTTGCACTTATCATTTTCAAAGTATAGTATAATCGTCTGATAAATGCTGATTGAGACATAAGTAACCAGTAGATTATCCTGGTTGTGATCGAGAAATGTTAGTGGTTCATCTGCTGGTACCTCGGATAATTGGTGAAATATTGGACTTTGGATTGACGACTTAATACGGAACAAGATATTAGATGTATTAATCACATAATAGATTATTTTTATATGGTCATTTTAAAATTTAAAATGGTCAGGATATAGTGTATAATTATAAAACATTTTATGTCTAAGAGCTTAAATGAATAATAATAAAACGAATAATATATTCCATCTGACAACCTAGATACTTGGAATCATAGAAAAGAGATCTGACAATACTGTTCAGACCAAACCTTTTATATTGTTTCTGTCGAGTAAGGTAAAAACCTTCTAGAAATTTCCAAATCCAAATGATGTCATGCTAAGTCAGCGTTGTTAGAAAAGTAGGAAATTCACGCCTTGGGGAGAGTCAAGCAAAAGAGAATTCTCGAGAAAACTCCAACTGATGGGATCTGTCTGAGTTAGGGCAAGTTACCGAATGGTTGGGAGATGATTATTTTGAAATCATAGGATAATAACATAAGTGCATCAAATTAAAATAACCTCAAATTCAGAGCAGTAAATTGTATTTGAAATGATAAATTCAGTGAATGTGTGTTTGGTATAACACACACTAAGTTTACTAATAACTATATTCTTGCAAATAACAAATGTATTATAAGAACTATTTGAATTGAAGTTTTGATTTAGAGACATTAATTAAAAGAATTTCAGGAATTATTGAGGTATATTCACTTTTGGACAATTTGTGTTTGCTATTTACAAATAAAAATGGGCATGAACGATTATTTAATTTGATGAAAGTTTAGGTTTAATTGTTGAACATTTAAATTTGGATGAAATTTTTTATCTATTTTATAAACATTTTGATTCGATTAAATTTTAAGCCTATTTGATGAACATTTGATTTTATTTTATAAACATATGTGTTTCAGGTTGGATTAATGTCTTTAATATTAAGTATTTTTTGTTTGTTCTAAATTTGATAATAAATGTATGGATTTCAGATATTATGACTGTGTTTTAATTTAAATACATTCTTCCAAAGAATTCATACCCTGGGATTAACTTTATTTTAAAAAAGAGTATAAGATGTTCAATCATGTGTTGGCCGGTATATTTACATTTAAATAGTTTTAGTACGGATATACAAGTAAAGTAGAGTAAATAGTTTTTAAATTAATAAAACCGCTACTGGAGGAGGTAGAAAAATTACACATTTTGATTGTTAATAGATGTGTGAGAAAGACTGTCCAATGTTTATTTCCGTTTATTTCCTACGGGCATGTTTATTTTAATTTCTGTCCAAGATTATTATTTTTTTGTTTTTTGAAGGCATGCAATGTTTTTTGCCCTTAAACAACATTAAAAACACCAAAATGTAATCCAAATCTATAGCCAAACTCCACGATAAAGGTTAACATGTAAATAACAATAACTTTAATGAATTTAATACAACCATTTGTATTTTTCCAATTTACTCGAAAATCTTGAAATATTTTACCTCTTGTGAAGTCATCAAAGATTAACCAATAACTCCAGAACAGGCTTTTGGGGGGAATTATCAATTGATAATTGTTGTTGGATTATATTGTAGTCTTGTCTTGAAAGTATCTGAAAGAATTTAGAGAATATTTTTATACAGGGTGTCCAGCAGCCTTGAAAATCGGGAATTATGCTTGAATTTTGCCAGCTGTCGGTAATTTTTTCCCAAGAAGATTTAAAGTTAAATTTACAATTCAAAAATAATTTTGACAATGGTACTCGTAAAGGCAAATTATTGTTTTTTTCCTTTTTAATAAATTCGGAGTAATGATTCAGTCTCGGAACGGCGGACAAACATTCTTCAAATACAATAATAGCTCTCTCTGTTTGTACTACGGTCCAGTTAGTTTGATTTGAAAATAGTGAACTCTTTTTTATTTAAATCGACAGCTTAGTAGTTAGTATTGAACATCATTGAAAAAAATCCATCATTATGATATATTGAAATAGAAGTTTTTATATATTGTTTTAGTCAAGAATTGTTTACTATTCTAAATCGTGCATCATGCCGTCATTAAACATGATTGTAGTAGTAAGGATTAAACGGCAAGACGGCTTCTATTTGACAACATCATTCATATTTGGGAAAGGGGTGTAACCAAGTGATTAGCTTTTTCTTTCACAATTTAGGTTATACACTGAACACAATATTTTTCGACCAAATGTATATCTATTTTTTAATTTGAAAACATATTTGTAGCTGATAATCTGTTGCAAAATTAGTGGTAAAAGTTTCTTTTGCCGTATGGTACAAGTTGAAACGGTTTGGGTTTTCACCAAAATCATTCCAAAAACAAAAAAAATTGTAAAACAAAATTTTAGTTAAAACATAATAAATATCAAGAATACATAAATAAATGGTAATATCCATAAATAATTAATAATGCGTACAGAAAAAATTAGTTTAATATGAAGAAAAGTAGAATAATTATAAGAGTTTTGTCAATTTAATTAAAAAATTTAACATTTAAAGCGTAAGGGAAGTGGGGTGGGGCTAACAGGAGCCAACAGGTCGAAAGAGAACAATAGAGTTGTTGATCACGTGACACCTTAGGTCCAGACTGGACTAAATAATCTGATTCCACTTGTTACAAAATTATTCACATGCAATTTCCTATGTTAAATTTTAAATTGTTTAAATTTTGAATATAAAATCATATTATGATAAAGAATAACTGGTTAGCATAGGAAATACAAGAAAATATTTATTAAACCGAATAGTTATTGCAAAAAACATGCATAGACAAAAAACTAAAATTTTGTCTAGATAATAAGTTAAAATTTTTATAATGGAAATAGGTTAAGGATATGTGACATAATATAATGAGACCAAAATAAGTACATATATAATAAATTTTGGGGGGTTTTTGACCATCGAAAAATCGTCAAACTTCAACAATGAATAACATCAGAAAATGAAAATAAATGAAAAACGTAAAGAATTCCTTTATTTCTAAGGTAGAGGCTACAAAAACCAAAAAGGAGAATGAAGAAATTCCGAACCGATCAAAAGTTGGTAAAAGAAAAAATCACGAAAAACGAAAAAGAGTACATCTTAGAAAGTTATCATCCTACAACTTAAAATCAAAACTGTATGGAATCCAGAAGTCAAGAAGGACAAAATGACATTTCCAGATTTCCAGAATTCCTGTTAGAACCAGAGATATGGGAATTTCAAGAAAGTATACAAATTAAATTCCAGAAAATCAGACATTACAGGAATCAACCTGCAGTAACCCCTACCACACGATAGGGGTGGAGCCAAGTGTTTGGATTTTTCAAAAGCAGTGCTGGCAACCCATGTACAAATCAACTAAATAATAATTAGTTAATCAACAACTAATTAAAGTAAAACAAACATTAAAATAACCAAAAGGGTTATAATAAAAACTAACTAAAGTGAAATCTTGAAGAAATAAACCAAGTTAATCAACTTTAAACGTCATAAGTCAAAGGGAAATGTTCATAGAAATTGGCACCAGTGGAACAGGGAATAAGTTTTGGAGGTCCATTTCAAAAGAATTTTTCTTCACTCTTTATCCAGCTCCTAGAAGAAGAACATCTCTAACCAGCACCAGGAGGAGAGTCATCTGCAATCATCTTTATGTGATCAGCACTATACCGATCGTTTTATTGGAAGCGACCTGGCATTTCAAATGGTATAGCAAGATACGACAAACAGCCACACTGATTCAAACTTGGACTTCATCTTTAAACTTTTTGACTACAAGATCTTCAAGCTGTAACCATTCAACTTTAACAACAGCACAGCCGATTTCAACGTAACTGAGGACTGCTAGCTGACATCAACTAGACTTCAGCCTTCACCAGAACAACTGTAATCAGCCTTGCCTAATAGGAGCCGAAAACAGCTATAAATATGTTTACAAAATACCACAGTTACGATCTTGAATAAATATTCGCTTTGAAATAAAGAATAAATTTAAAAACTTTCCGGGGAAAATTATCTAATTAAAATTATTTTTTATTTTATATATGTACTTTTTAAAGTCAATGTGTTTTTAATTTTAAAGTAAGTTTGATTTTAATATTTAGTAAAGATATATTCATTTTAATAATAATTAGAGAAATAATAGTCATTGATATTTATGTTGAATTTTTGTAAGATGTTTTAAAGTTAAGAAAATTTATGATTATTTCAAGTTAAGAAATTTTATAAATTAAAATCTTGAATAACGTAAAGAATTAAAAAAGGAATTTTTAATTAAAATATAAATTTTATTTCTGGATAACATTTTGTTGTGTGGATTTTAAACTAACCCTATGTTGTTTTCAGCTTAAAATTAAGTGTGTTTTTTTAAAAATATAATGTGCTCTCATTTATTTCACAATTTTAAATAGATTCTGCAAAATAACTCTTTCAAATTACACTACCTGAGAGTGAGTTTTAAAGTTAAAGTAATAAGAGAAAAAAGAGCTAGTTTTGATTAAACAATAAAAGTAATAAAGGAATTTTAAAGTAATTCCTAATATCTAAGAATAAATACTAAAGACAGTATTTTATTCTTGAGGCATTGTGGTGTTTGGCAGAATAAGGACGTCAATAAATAATTTATCAAGCAGTTTCCCAAAGGTGTGACTTGAATAAAATTAAGGGTTTATTGGAATTGTATAGCATTAAGTTCAATTTCCCATTTACAACCTTCTGTTGTGAATAACATCAAAAGAAGAAAAGGGTTAAAGCAAACATCATACTGTTTCAACATGAATTGAATGTAAAAATTAACTTTAGCTCTATGCCTTGTTCTTCAAACAACAATGTAATTATGTTTCCTTTGCATTGAAACTGGAAATGTTTTTAAATATAGGTTTATTTTGAACAAAATAATAGTAAACTAGTAACTCAGGTGATTTATATCTGTCACTTGATGTGAATCTGTGCTTGAAATGACCTTGGCCAGGCGGAATAATTGTGTCATATAAGGGAATGGTACCAAAATTCAGTTTCTGATCTCACACACATTGTTTAATATTTAAGGGGAGAGATAACTACCATAACTCAGGTCTTTTTTTTAAATTCAATATTTGATAGCTACCATAAGAAAAAATTAAAAATTACATTTTTCTCAAAATCGGCTCTACCGATTTTGATTTAATTTTGCTCAAGTGTGTAACCTCCAAGAACCCAAACAAAAAGGTTTGGTTGGCATCTCTCCAAAAATGTTGTTTCATAAGTTTTCTGTAAGAAACAACTCTAAATCAGCTATAGGGATGTTATAAGTGACGATTTTAAAAAAAAATTTATGGCTACCGATTTCGATCAAATTTAACCCTATAAGAGGTCATTAGCAATCCCTAAGGTGGTAGGCCTTTTTTGCTCCTTTAAATGCTATGTGAAGATTAATGACCTAACTCCATATGTAAAATCTCAATGGAAAAAAAAATAATATGGTTCAGGAATTTTTGGCAAATAAAATGAATCTTGACCACCATTAAAAGCTTGATTTAAAACTTTTTAAAACAATTTAAAACAAATACAATTTTTGCTGAGATTCGCTTACAACAGAATCTAAGTAAGTTTAAACCCTAATTAATGTCTAAAAAATTGTTCAACATCAGTGTCAATGGGTTATTATTATTTTTTTATTGACATTTTGGGTGGTTTATATTCGGTTTTGGGGATCAGTGACTGAGAAAGTTTGTGCAATCTTTTTCAATGTATGTTAATACAATTCATTACTACTACTACTACCACCACCACCACCACCACCACCACCACCACCACCACCATCACCACCACCACTAAATATTGCTGAGGTTTTGTTCATAGTAAAAGTACATATTGACAAAATGATAATGTAAAAGTAATATATTTATATTCATATAATTTGTGAAATAAAACTACATAAACACTTTAAAATGTAAATTTAACCATATATAACATGTTTCAAATACCCAAATTGTATTATATATTTATTAAGAATAAATATATGTATAACCAATAAAAACATAAGTGGAAGAACTACTTCTTGTGTAGTGTAAGAGGAATGAAATGAAGAGAGAAAGGAGTAGCTTGTTTACACATTTTGTTATCTTCAGGTCTTCTTCTATCACTCATCTTTAGTCCCCCCTATTCCTCTATAGGCCTGCATGTTAGTTTCAAGTTTTCAAATGGAGTTTAATGAATAATTAATGTCTGTGTTAGCTATATTACCACAAATTTTAAACTTTACATTAAGTAATTCTTGTAAAAGTATTATTTCATTGCCAAAATAAAATGCACTCATAATACAAATTTTACTATATCAGTCCTCATCTTTTAATTGTTAAAAGTTTGATTTTTGTAGTGTCTTGCCTCGCTATCTTCATGAAACTCAAATGTTGAATTTTCAACAGTACTTGCACTACGTTTAGTGAGAAAAAACAAAATTTCATAAAGTTGAATTTTAAACAAATGTTGCTTCGATTATTGGGTATGGGTTTTAAAAGAAGTTAATACTTGTAGTGTTTACTATGGTGTGACAACTACTACACAACAAACTATCAGTTTATCTTTTCGTGCAGAGTTTATACTTGTGAAGTGAGGGCTTATGTACACAGACAGCAGGGATTAATGGACATTCATAAATAAATCTTACCATATACAATATACCAAATCTATCGCCCAGACTTTTTGTAAAAGGCGGAACAGCAGAGTACACTAGCTTAAACAGTAAAATTAATGTATTAAAATTCAATGTAAAGTATAAATTATGAACAGTTTTTGAGTTATGAACATTTGAACTTTATTTATTTTCAAATAAATTTATTTATTTTCATTACTTCATCCGGACTTTTTGTAAACGGCAGAACAGTGAAGTGTCTATTGTTGCAATATAGTGCAATTACCTTTACAAAAACTAATGCTCAAAAACTTTTACACTATACAGTAAAGTAAAAGTATTAAAATTGAATATATATATTAATTGAGTTATACCATTTTAATTCGATTTATTTCTATTACCACACCCGGACTTTTTGTAAACAGCGGAACAGAGGGGTTTAATTGTCGGCAGTAAATGAACTATATTGCTTGCATGTGGTTTTCTTCAATATATTATATAACTGAATACATTTTGAACCTAATTTAAAATGTTCTATGTTAATTAATAAAATTCATTTTAATTTTAATTTTAAAAAAATACAAATTTGATTTATACAATTTTTTTATTGGAATTTCTAAAAGTATTATTTCATAAATAAAAGTAACGAGTTCTATAATCATATTATTTTAATCATAAAAATAATAATAATAAAAATAAATACAAAATCATAATGAATTTAAATTTTGTAATAATAGTTATGATTTTATCTTGCCTTTGATTTTTGAGATATAGCCTACAGTATTTTATAGACTAGCAGAATTAATTTATCAATGAGAGCCTTGAATTTTTTTAATTCAAGCCTTGAAATACTTGAATTCTTTGAGTCTAGACCACTGGACACCCTGTTATAGTTTATTTTATTTATGCATTCTGACTGAATATAAATAAAATCATATTAGATATTTTTATTTACTTAAAAGTAAATATATATCCTTTCACTTTCATTCTGTTTAATAAAACAATAAAACCTATTATTTAACAGGTTCAGAGTCTGAGTCCAGCTTGCGAGAAGAACTTGCAAAGATATGTTTTGAAACATTACTACAGTTTTCATTACTTGAGGGGTTGGATGGAGAAACAACAGAAAATTGGCTTTTGCAAACAGAAGTTGGATGCGAAGGCTTAGCTGGGAGGTTAGCAGTAACAGCATTACTTCACCGTTTCCAGCAAGTATTGGAACAATATGTCCAAGATGAACAAAGAAGTGGAAAATGCCCTCTCCCTAGGTGATTTATTTCTATTCTAGTTTAAGAGAGGGGTGTGATATAATCCTGCCCTCTGCTTAGATGATTTATCATTTCATATATAGTGAAATTTCGATTCATTGTTCTTGCAATCGTAGTTGTCTCACATTTATCGTTCAGATTTTGCAATTAAGATTGGAAACCTATTAAAACAATACATATTTTTACCACATTCAATGTTCCCTGGACAATGGTTTTCCTGTTCAAAAATTTAAGTCCAGTAGAAAATTTCCCAATTTTAATCGTTTTTATAAACAAAATCCAAATAACAAAAATACAACCTTAAGGTTATAATTTTTAAGTAAACTAAACATGTTTCTTTAGAGTTCAATTATTTCCTATTGTAATAATTTATATTTTTTAAATGACTAGTCATTCGACCAAACATTCGCTTCTAATCTAGTCAGGGCAAAAAACGGGGAAAACCAGCGTTTACTTTGATCCAGAGTGAAACTGCACGAAATGACTTGTGTCATAGCTCATTTTATTCGTTAGAGTGTCTAGATCGAAGTTTTAAACAGTTTTTTTTTTGCGGAAACTTAATAATTTGTTTATTTATTAAATATAAACAATAAGAATCATGTCCGATTAAACGTAATATGAAATAAGAGATGGGGTTCATAAATCGATATAATTTTTTTATTTCAATGTTATTTTTTATGTATTTGGAGTCGCTCTTTCGATTATGATGTCAAAAAAGTGTGCATCCTTGAGGGCGCCACAGGAAAAAATAATATAAGATGCAGGTATTGACAAATTAAAATAAAATGAAATAAGGAATTATTTTGGTGAATTCGTGTCATTCTTCGATTGCAATAACATTTTTTAAGTTCTCTGGTTCGCTCGTTCCGATACTGATACCAAAATTGTGCGAATCGTAGATGGCGCCACCAGCAAAAATATTACAAGGTGAAAATGGTGACAGATTAACATTATATGAAATGATGCAATTTTTCCATAAATTGATGTAATTTGTTTATGGTCTTTGGTTCGCTTGTTCCGATGCTGATGTCAACACTGTGTCGATCTAAGAGGGCGCCACAGACAAAAACAATACAAAGTAAAAATGATGAGAAATCAACATAGCAAAAAATCAAGCATTATTTACATTAATTACTGTTATTTTTTTATTTCAAAGTTTTTTTTTTTTTAATGTAATTTGAGTCGCTCGTTTCGATACTGATGTCAAATTGTGCTAATTCTAGAGGGCGCCACGAAGAAGTGTAGAATAATTTCAAAATAAAGATGGGCGTGCATGATTTGAAATCGAAAAATCTAGGGCATAATTTTGCAAGTATGTCACGCTGAACGGCACAATGTTGACATCAGTATAGGAACGAACGAGCCAAAGACCATAGGATAATTACATCAATTTATGGAAAAATTGCATCATTTCATATAATGTTAAATTGTCACCAGTTTCACCTCGAAACGAGTGAATCAGAGAATTTAAAAAATGGCATTGAAATCGAAGAATGACATGAATTCACCAAAATAATTCCTTATTTCATTTAATTTTAATTTGTCATTACCTGCATCTTATATTATTTTTTCCTGTGGCGCCCTCTAGGATGCGCACTTTTTTTGACATCATAATTGGAAAGAGCTACCCCAAATACATAAAAAATAACATTGAAATCAAAAAATTATATCGATTTATGAACCCCGTCTCTTATTTCATATTATGTTTAATCGGACATCATTCTTATTGTTTATATTTAATAAATAAACAAATTATTAAGTTTCAGCAAAAAAACTGTTTACATCTTTGATCTAGACACTCTAACGAATAAAATGAGCTATGACACAAGTCATTTCGTGTAGTTTCACTCTGGATCAGAATAAATCCCGTTTTTTGCCCTGACTAATCTAGATAGTTATAAAATTCTGACTGATTAGGTGGACCAATCAGCTCTAGGACTAATTTGATTCATTTACACACAACAGTTCACAGTGGCAAATGATATTTACTATACTGTGCAAATTAATTGGAACAAGCTATTTTCTTGTTTAAAGACGTGTTATACAACTCCCAGTCATGTCTGAAAACCAGTTTTATCTGATGATGTGAAGTAACTGTTTGACCTTGACTACTAGAAACCTGTTTGACTGTTTTTTTCAGCGGAAGGGGTACCTTGGCTTCAGTTGTGAGCCTTTGAGTGTGACAGATATGGCAGATGGTTGTTAGTTTTTGTGCTCTATGTGAAACGTGTTGCTTTTGTGTGTTCAGAAAGGGATATTACTCCAAGAAAATGTGCAAAAATTATTGCTCTTAAAGATCATACTACTATGACAGTGAGATATATAGCTTCTGCAGTTGGTGTAAGCAAATCAAGTGTTTCAAGAATTCTTAAAACATTCAAATAAATTGGTATCATCATCTCCACAAAGCAGAGGGAAATGTGGGTGGATAATACACCAAGAACTGATACAATTCTAGTAAGGAATAGTAAAATCAATCTAAGGAAATCAATCTCAGACCTTCAAAGAGATTTGTTTGCAGCTGGCTGTGATGTGGGTAATTCAACTGTACGTCTGGCAGCTGTCTGTAAGACAAGAAGACCAAAGAAAAAAGAATTTTTAACTCCTGCGATGATGAAAAAAAGTTTGGCCTCTAGGAATCTTTTCATTCAGCTCCTTATTAGGTATGTTCTTCTTTTTTTTCCCTCAAAGTTCCAACTAGATAGGTTTATTCATTAGTAAAATGTTGGCTAATTCAACTGATGCTCCAAACATTTGGCCTCTAGGAATCTTTTCATTCAGGTCCTTATTAGGTATGTTCTTCTTTTGTTTTCTCAAAGTTCCAACTTGATAGGTTTATTCATTAGTAAAATGTTGGCTAACTCAACTGATGTATAGCAATTGTCAGTATATAATATGTGACCTTTGTTCAAATGGTTTGTCATTAATTCCATTACAACTGAACTAGGAAGACATATTTTCATCGTGCTTGCTCCCTTGCCCATGTCAATTTTGAGAGAGTAAGTAGCCTATAGCCAGATCTGTCACAAAGTTTGAAAACTTTTATACCGTATTTATGAGCCTTTCCAGGAATGTATTATTTGAAAGCCAATATGCGTTGAAAGGGAATCATTGTTTCCTCAACTACCAAATTCTTATCTGCATCTTTTAGGGTGTAGAACAGTTTGTTCAACTTTGAGAGTAGCGGCAAAATTTTACCAATACGTGTCTGTTCGTAGATTTGTATTATTGTTGAAATGTCAAAAACGCAATATCAACTGAAACTTGTTTCTACTCATTACTTGAGGAGCAACACAGTTCTTATACAATATATTTTTTAACCAATAAACTGATATGCAGGTCATTGCAACCAAACCCATCCATATTAGAAGGCCTATAAATTGTTTCATTTCATGGGAATCAGTATCTTTCCAGTCATTCAACCTACTTTTACGACTTACTCTTACTCTAGAAAGTACCTGTCCAGAGTCACGATTAGTTTTTTTCAGTCATCGTATTTACAATATCACCAGTTAAGTATTGTTTGTAAAAATCAATTGGCTTGTAATCTTTATTTTCAAGAAAGTTAAATTTACAATTAGACGTGAAGATAAACAGTTTTTGCTTACCCTCAAAAGGCTTCCAGCCATCATTTAGAACAACATTCTGAATAGGCATTGTAATTTGTGTAAGCGTATATAGAGAAGTACTAGTCATGTTACCAATTTCATCTTCAAAAAAATTATCAATGTCTATGTCTGACACAGCTACATATTCAGTTCCATCACTAGGGGCAAAATCGGGGTGGTATCGGTATCGTCCACGTTGTCACTCCCTAGTCCTCATCTGTGTTTTCACCAGCACTCAACGCACGGGATAAATCCGTTTCCAATAGCAATTGAAGAAAACGATCAATCTCTGAATCACCTACTTGATCACTCATTCTTATGTGTTATAATAAAACTTTAAACTATAGGACTACTAAAACGCTTTATAAACTGTTATATTGTAATTTATTTACAAAAAGCTAGAACACTTTGAAAACATCTTAGTTACACTAACATAGTACAGAAAGCAACTAGTGAGAACAAAGAACTGCAATAGTGACAGACAGGCAGCCGATAGAATAGAGAATTGGCGCCTAAAACACAGAGTTGCCAACTTAACTGAAACAAAATTGCGTAAAAACAGTGTCGGGCCAATGCGGCTGACAGCTTCATTTAAGGTATCATTTTGGTATAAAAAAATCCATGTCAGTCCGATATATCTGACACCTCTATAGAGTGACAAAGTATTAGAGTAAAAAGCATCATTTTAGGGTGTAAACATGATACTCCAATTAAAAAAATTTACTTGTGTAGGTAAAACTAGCTTGGCATGTTTTAGGACTTTATCATGAAAACCCTCATAATACGCCTGGCTGTTAAAATGTTAATTCAGTTAACTCAGTCTCTTCCAAAACGAGAGATTGAGGTTTCATTATATACCCATTCTAGTTTAGGAAAGTGATGTGATATAATCCTGCCCCCATGCCTAAATGATTTGTCATTATATATATATATACATTTTATTTTATAAGCATGTTTTTGGTTCCAAGTCACAATTTAAATAAAATATTTAATTACCTTAGGTCCGTCTTGTGACTTCATTGTTGATTGCTTCTTACATGTTTCGAGGCCGTAACCCCATCATCAGAAAATTACTTTGTTCACTTTGACGAACTCGTCATTGATTATATTAAAAAACACATTTAACACAAGAACATACACTGACACAAAAATAAAAACAATAAAAACACATTATATGAGCTTGTCTGACATTGTGTGCTCTGTCGTGTCTATAGGAGTCATATAATGTGTTTTTATTGTTTTTATTTTTGTGTCAGTGTATCAACAACGAAGTCACAAGACGGACCTAAGGTAATTAAATATTTTATTTTATTTTAGCAGAGAGGTATGACATAATCCTGCCCCCTGCCTAAGTGATTTATTCATTTTATATATACCTATTTAGTTTAGAAGAGTGATGTGACATAATCCTGCCCCCTGCTTAAGTGATTTATCATTTTATATGTACCCATTCTAGTTTAGAAAAGTGGTGTGACAAAATCTGCCACTTTCCTAGGCTATGTATCATTTTATTTATTTCTATTCTAATTTAAGAAAGTGGTGTGACATAATCCAGCCCCCTTCGTGGGCAATTTATCATTTCATATATACCTATTCTAGTTTAGAAGGTCGGTGTGACAGTACTTGTTTCCTAGCTAGGCGATTTATCATTTGATTTATTCCCATTCTAGTTTAGGAGAGTGGTACGGAATATTTTCCCCTGCCTAGGTGATTTATCACTTCATAATTTACACATTCTTGTTTAGAAAAGAGGTGTGACATAATCTTGCCACCTGCCTGAGTGATTTGTCATTTTATATATCCCCATTCCAATTTATCAGAGTCGTATTACAGAATCCTGCCTCTTGTATAGATTTTTATCATTTTATTTATACCTATTTCAGTTTTGCAGAGTGATGTAACATAATCTTGCCACCTCCCTGAGTGATTTGTCATTTTATATATCCCCATTCCAATTTAGCAGAGTCGTATTACAGAATCATGCTTCTTCTATAAATTATTATCATTTTATATATACCCATTTCAGTTTAGCAGAGTGGTGTAACATAATCTTGCCACCTGCCTAAGTGATTTGTTATTGTACATATTCCCAGTCCAGTTTAAGAGAATGGTGTTACATAGTCCTTCCACCTACCTAAGTGAGTTTTCATTTATATATTCCCATTCAAAAAGGACGCAACCCGAAGGTTAAGAAGGTATAAGTTACGCATAGGTAAATTTTTTCTTCCCCAAATATCAGTTGGCAAACCTTTTCTCATTGTTGACTCGTCATGTGTTTTTGTAATGCACTAGTGCTATTCCAGTATGCATTTGTCTTTGTAAGTGTGTGTATATTTTCAACTGTCTTTTTCTAAGGATGAACGTACGTGTATTATTGAGACTTATTGCACATATAAATCTTACAAACGAGTAAAAGACGAGTTCCAGTTACAATTTCCCAATTCTTCAATACCTAATAAGTCAACAATATCATGTCTGAATAATAAATTTCGTGAGACTGGCAGTGTATATGATCGGAAAAGCACAGGTAGATCATCACTGTTAACAGTGGAAGTTCTGGACGATGTGAAAGAACGTTTTAATCGCTCACCCAGCAAATCACTTAGAAACCCATCTTCACAGGCTGGACTTTCACTATGTATCACTTTTAGGACTACTAAAGAATTTAAACTGCTTGCTTACCGCATCGGAGTCGTTCATGAACTGAAAGAAGATGACTACGGTAAATGTCTACAGTATTGTCGTTGGATGCGTTCTCTTGTTAGTGACAAGGGTATTAAAATGGTGGATCGTGTTTTTTTAGTGACAAGGCATGGTTTCACTTGGATGGTTATATTAACAACCAAAACTGCCAAATATGGTGCGCTGAAAATAGTCACTCATTTCATGAACGACCACTACATACATGTAAAATTGGTGTTTGGTGTGCGATCTCCCAGCGTCGTGTTATAGGGCCTTTATTTTTTGACAAATCTGTAGATGGTGTGGTTTATCGCAACTTAATTGAACAATTTATAGCCTTGTTAGATTTACACGAAGGATATTGCTGGTTCCAGCAGGATAACGCAACGTGTCATACTTCTAATGAAACGCTCGAAATGTGACGGGAATTTGTTGGCCATCGTGTGATATCAAAAGGATGTGGCCTCCAATATCCCCGATCTTATTCCTGCAGACTTTTCCTTTGAGGGTATTTAAAAATTAAGGTTTTTCAAAACAATCCTCACACACTTGACGAATTGAAGGATAACATTGAAAAAGTGATTTCAAACATTACTGAGCAAACACTACGGAAAGTGACTCCAAATGTTATGAAACTTGTCCGAACCTGCATTGCAAACGGAGAAAGTCATTTTGAACATTTATTATAAATGGTGAAAGGTAATTTGAATATTGTATAATTATATAATGTTATATTAATTTTTTAAAGTAATAAATTCACGTTATCAAAACTAAGGTTGCGTCCTTTTTGAAACACCCGTTAGTTCTTGTTTAGATGATTATCGTTTTATATTTACCCATTTTAGTTTAGAAGAGTTGTGTGACATAATATTGCCTAGGCAATTTATCTTTTGATTTATTCCCATTCTAGTTTAGGAGAGTGGTGAGACATAATACTGTCTTCTGTTTAGGCGAATTGTCATTTTTTATATACCCATTCCAGTTTAGCAGAGTGGTGTGTATGTGACATAATCCTGTCCATAAAAAGACAATAAAATTATGGTCAAGAATAGGTATGGTAAATGGAATTCTTCGGCATAAATATATTTCTAAAACAACAAAAAGCATTTGTTTACACAAATAAAATTATGTAACTAGTTAACTGTTTTAGGTACAGGTTGTCTGAAATATCATTTGTGCTTAAAGCGGTGGCTACTCTTGTAATTTCTCTGAAAAAATCTCCCGAAAAAGGTAAAGATAGAATATTTATTTATTTATCTTATAAGTTAAATGAGAATTGTGATATTTTCTAATAACTCAATTTTGAAATATGTCTTATTAAGGTTGGAGTTTATTAAACATGAATAGCATTGTGTGAAGTGTTTCTTTGGTATTTACCTAAAAATAATATTTTTAACATTTTCTTCTATCATTTTATTAACCAGCACCTGTGGAAGATTTATAGTAAGTAAATAAAGAAACACTAATTTCTGCAACAACAAAATTTGGAGCTGGGATTTCTTTTTCTACCTTTTTGATTAAAGGCGAAAACCTTTCGGTCATTATTTCCTTATAAAAATAACTTAAAATAGAGACCCTTAGCTTTAGAATACTCTAATAGTGTCAGAATTGGAAGAGAACAAGATTTTTTTAAAGAAAGATAGAAGAGAATGATCTAACACAAAACTATATGGGGAAAGGTCTAAATCCCGCTAGGATATCTTAACTCACTACAAGTGCGCCCTGCACTCAAAGCAAAGTGAGTCATATTATATAATCCCCTTGTATTACTTGTCATAGCCAACCCGATTGTTCTTAACAAAAATACAAAGTTTCCTGTTTTATCTATCCCCAACTGATCTAAATATCAATAGTGATAATCCCAAATTGTAAAACTGTATAATAGTAAACGGTTGTTATACCATACAGTAAACTGGGTTGTCATATTATTCTACCCAGATGATGTATAATTTCGACTGACAAAGGGTATCTTCTAGAATAGAGTATGAATCAGATAGGTAGGTTCTATGTGTGAGTATACCAATAATTCAAGATCAGTTTTATAGACTCCTGAAGGTTCTAATGTCAAGTTAACCAAACAGATGCATGTCCATAATTTGGTTCTGCTTTGCTCTGGGAATAAAACCCTTATTTCACATTTCCATCCTTTCTTTCTGTGTCATGGAAATTTGGATATAAAAAGCCCATTGTGGCTGAGAGCAATCAGGGGACCAGATGTCCATTCCCTTCATAATCCTTTTCATCTTTACTATCACGCCTCTTGACCCACTCTTGTTATTTTCCGATCCTGATGCCATTAGAGTATACAAGGCGTAGGCTTTTTATTTTATGTTCTTTCTTCCTTTTTTTACAAGGCGGTGGTGACCGAAAGGTTTTTTACCTTTAAACAATAAGAGAATTAAATTCAATATATGTGAAAATTCATCACAAAGACTCCTCGTCTGAGTGTGAGGATGAATAGGAATCGGACAACAAAACAGAACAATATCATAATAATAGTAACAATGTAAACAGCAGTATCAAATATATATAATACATAGCTATACACACCCACACATACTCAGCAATTATCACTATCCAGAAAAGTGGAGAGAAAGATAAGGATTGAGGATTTTTTAAATATTCGAATTTGGACAAATTTAGTTAAATTTGTATAACTTTGGACACCTTCAGAAATGCAAAAAATATCCAGCAGTCTAGATAATAGCAAGTGTTGTAAACCTAAGTGTATTGCAAGTATAGCAGTGACTCCATCACCTTGTCTCCGATCTGAAACAACCTAGCTATCTTTTCATCTGAAAATGGTAACACTGTCACCCTTGGTCTCTAAAATGTTTGTAGGTATATTTTGATAGAACATATTTGCAACATAAAATTAGTTATTTGCTAATGAATTGTAGTTTAATCTACATTTAAAATATCCAAAGTTTGTTTTGAATCTTGTTGTTTAATGATATTGGAGTTCCGTAAAGATTTTACTTTTGTTATTTCAGATGAATATTAATAGATTTTGAATGTATAATTGTTTAATGTTTAGGATTGGAAATTCAGAATATAAGTGTGTAGGGTATCTATTGCTTTTTCAAGACGGTTTCAATTACTACTCTCTGTGTAATTGCTAGCGGCTCTAAGGCGAAAGAGGAAGTGCCCACCCATGCCAAGTTTCTATACTGTAGCACAGACTGCATGTATGCAAAATATACAGACCTGTACCACTCACAGTCTTCATTATAGCTGTGTGAATGTTACAAACACTTTCTTTTTAACATAGTGTGAATGTGTGGGTTCCAATTGAATGTTTGGTTCAATAGTTACGAACTTATTTGCTATTGTTTCTGGGTTTACTTTAATTACTTCATGACAAATATTATCAACAGCTGATGCATTTCCAATTTTAGTTCTTTCACTGCCTTTATATTATAGCTTTGTTAGGTATTGTACTAATTCACAAGTTTTCTTGATTGCCATCTTCTTTGTTATCAGCTTCACTTTCTTCTACATCTTTATAGAATAATTCCTCGAAGTACATACTTGTTCTATCTCTCTATTTGTTTCTTCTCATCTATTATATTCTCACATTATATTTCACTGGTTTTCGCACAAACTTTTAGTTTGACGTCATTTTAGTAATGTTGTACAGTTCCTTGGCATTTCCTATTTCTGCTGCTCTCTAAGTCTGCTGTAGCTAGGTATTCTGTCTAATATTTTGTACTTCAATATTCCTGTTTGTAGCTCAGGCTTTTGATAAACTGTGATTCCGCAATCTGGAATAAAAATGGAAAGGGATCTGTCAAAACATTAGTCATTTCGTTATGTAGACGAGTTTCATTCTGTAACAAATATATATGTTTGAACAATTTTTTTTTTCTTCAAAATTACTAATAAAAGGGTTAAAACATAATGTCTTCATCAAAAAGTACTCCAAAACAACTACAACATAAAAAAAACTTTTGACGATAGCCCAAACGTAGCACATATGTTTTTTTAAGGACATGTAATTTTATAAACAATGACTTTTTTAGCCGTAATAACAAATATCTTTATCAAAATTTTAGGTGGTTATTCAGTGTCACAAGAAGTATTTTCTAAATTTAGATGTATTTTTTACCAAGTTATACAATTTTT
This sequence comes from Aphrophora alni, assembly GCA_963513935.1. NCBI lineage: Eukaryota > Metazoa > Arthropoda > Insecta > Hemiptera > Aphrophoridae > Aphrophora > Aphrophora alni. The sequence goes on from OY740765.1 coordinate 117,550,064, forward strand.
TTTAAATCACCTTGTGTTTGTTTTTAACTCTTACTTCTGGGAAAAACAATCCATGATCGAGGTCCTCGTTGGTCTAGTTTTGTTTTGGATTTTATTTACAAGCCAAAAATAGGAATAATTTACTTTGTATAATTAATAGAATTGGAAGTGTAACAAAAAAAAAAAATTTTTTAAAATAAATAAAATTGGAAAATTGTTTATAACAATTCTCATAGATGACTCTATATTTCCATAATTATTCAACATGTAATAATTTGACTACACTATTTTTAGCAATGATACTGCTATTATCTCTGAAAGAAACTCCATTGAAGAAACAACTGGGAAACTTCAAATTGTCATTGCAAAATCAATAATTGCACTAAATATGATGAATAAAGCTAATTAAGCTCAAATCTGTAAATATTATCTGTAAAACAGGAAAATCAAATACCTTCTTCTTGCGGTTATCAATTAACTAGTGATACCATACAATGTGATCTATCTAAGCATGATGGTAGATGTTAGGCTGTATTGGGAAGAGCATGCTAAAAAGAAAAGTATTGAACTAATTCAAAAATTAGAAAATTTAAAAAATTAATTGTTTAAGCAAATCTTAAATCTGAACATATGGGCTGATTAATGTAAAAATCATTCAAACATTCCAAAACAAAATATTAAGGTGGACTATTAAAATCCATTGATATGTAAGTAATAATGACATCTGCAAAGATGTTCAATTGCTGATGAAGTTCGATACAGTGGAGAATGTTATACGACCAACACATTGACAGTTTTGTGTGAGAGATAAATTTATAAATGGACTTTTTCCATTATCAATAAATGTATATATGTATTTGTAAAAAAATTGCATTCATGCTGTCAACATCATTACCATCTTCATCATCACTGATTTTGTTATCCTATTCCATATTTCTTTCCTTATGAAACTGCAATTTTTTTTATAGATCAAACTGCAAATATAAAAAAAAATAAATTTTTCAGCACAGCACTATAAACTAATCTATAGGTAACAGTAAGGTTATCTGGTTTATCCATTTTTTTTTCTTGTTGTTTAACACTTTGAAGCCTAACTCTCTAACGCGCTGCTTTCCTACTGTGCCTGGGGGTTTTGGACATGTTTTTAAAAAATTGTGGTATTTGTTATATTTATCATATATGACTTATTATATATCATTTTAAACCTAAAGAAATTACCTTTTTAAATATATATACATGTAAATAGATATTTTACTCACAGTCAACACTCCTTAGTCTTGAAAAGGGGTAAAATACACACACAAACAAAAATAGAAACAGCACTTCACTAATCATAATTGGCCTTTGTATGATACAGTTTGAAACATTCAGGTACACAAAGGGGTACTGAACATTCTGGGTACCACCATAACTCAAAAAGTATTTAGTATTCAAGAACAACAACAAACAAACATAACGAATCTTAATTACTCAGTCACTAACTTTGAACTAAACAAACGTCTGCTACGTTCCTCGTAGACGTGTTACGTTGCCTAGCATCAGCTTTATAATATTTATATTTAGTCCATATCAACAGCACAGACTATTCGAAAATCAAAGACATGCAAAGATAAATAACCAATTAGCTAAGCAAAAGTGCTGAAACCCGAGTATATGCCGACATCGCGATCGAATAGAATTATTTAGTGCAGCCCGGTGTATACTCGGGCTTCAGCGGCGAGCGCTGTCGCACTGCCCGACCTATACTTGGGCTTAGGCTTCAAAGTGTTAAAAGCAAAAACCTTCTGGTTGTCATTTTTTTTTTTTTTTTTTTTTTTTTTTTTTTTTTTTTTTTTTTTTTTAATGGAAGAAAAAATATAAAAGACCCCTAGATCTTGAATACTCTAATAGCATCAGGGTTGGCAGAGAACAAGAGTTGATCAAGAGAGACCAGATATGTAACATGAAACAGAAGGATCTAAGCCAAGACTATATGAAGAAAAGTGTATATCGTAGGTAGGGTTCCTCAGGATTGTCATGCCCGCACACATTATAGTGAGCCCCTAAGTGCAGGTCATCCTTATATACTAGCTGGCTTATACGGAAGGCGATACTACTGCACAAAAACATGATATTGTTGCTTATTTGATCTTAAGTGAAAAACAAATTAGTACATATGAAAATAATAAATTGCAACAACTATTAACACCAATTTTGTAAATTATTATCGTACTGGTTAAAGAAAAAGTTTATAATGTAAATGTACAGACATAATGTTATAAATCAGTTTTGTGAAATTGTATAAATAATCATTGATCAAAGGGTTAAAAGTAAGGCTTTATAAAGTAAGATCTTTTGCGGTGGAATGCAATTTTCTAGTTACTGTTTCATTCTGCTGTTTTATCCCTATAATAGTACGTCTTAGATGTAGGCCTACTCAAATGACATTGTTGAAACTGTTATGTTGCCCAATAACTATAAGCATATTCAAATGACAATGCTGACACTGTTATATTGCACATTAACCATAGGCCTACCCTAAAGACAATCTTAAAACTGTTATATTGCACTTTAGCTGCAGGTTTACTTTATAATGTACTTCTATATGTCATATTAGCTATAGGCCTGCTCTAATGATAATGTTAAACGTTCATATGTCACATTAGCTGTAGTCCTAATCTAATAACATTGTTAAAACTGTTTTATTGCCAATGAGTTGTCCAATTTATATACAGTATTTTTCAAGGGATTAATTAATCAAGACACTCTGAATTTGTATATACTAAATCATGTTAAACAGTCAGTTGATATCATTGTGTGTTATTTCAGTAAACCGAAGTGTATGGGAACAGTTAATCAAACTGTATCCATACTTAGTAGACTGTACTGCAACTAAATCAGCTCAAGTATCTGATTCATTACGAGATGCTTTGCTTCAATATTATGATCTCCTTCAACCACCTCATTCTCATTCTCGACTAGCTAATGGCGTGTGATGTGTGATCGCAACTGAACACTTTTTTGTTTGTTGGTGCTTCTTTAGAATGTATAGAAAATTATCAGGCCTCAAAAAAGTATAATTTTCTTAAACACTAGGTTCTTTTGTATTTATATATGTGAGCACATCTGTTATTTTTTGGTTTCTTTTATTTAATGTATATAGTTCTGTATGTGTGTGTATGTATATATGATTGTGTGTGTGTGTGTGTTTATATGTGTGCACGTGTATGTGTGCACATGTATGTGTGCACGTGTATGCGTGCATGTGCAAACACAAGCTGGCTTGTGTATATATGTATATATGTGCACATACATTACTATATGTATGTATATTTAGATATGTACACATTTGTTGTTTTTTAATTGTAATAAATTTATATAAATTATATTGTATTTACTTATAATTTATTAATATTAAGTGCATTACCTTTATGGGCATAATTGTAGACATTTTAAAGCTATAAATTTGTATTTTAACAAAGTCAGTGAACATTAAACCTGTAAATTATTCATAAGTAAAGTATAACCTAAATAATAAAGATTTTCCAGTACTATACAAGTACTTCTAAACAATAAGTTATTTAAATAAATAAAAAGTATTATTTGAAAATGTAATCATATGTTATGTATATTACATTGTAATAATTCATAATATTGTTGTACAAATTTTATATTACTTAATGATGTTACATTAAAAAGTGATATGTAAAAATTTTAATACCCACTTTTACATTCATATAGATTTATATGAATATGGATGTATTTAGATATAGTGTGTACTGGGTATGTAAAATTTCTATTTTCCTGGTTATTTTAAATTCGAAAGTTAACACACTTTGTAGTGTCGCCAATGTGAAATGCATTATTCAGTAAATCCGATATCACACAGTCAAAACTGGCCCTAAACTTTTGAAAATTGTACTATTCAATTGTTAAAAATAATTTTTTCTTAGCATATTATTGTTTTGGCCTTATATCAGCCAACCTTATTTTCTACTGTTTGTGCACTTATAGTAGAGGACATAGTCTACAAGTTATCATATAATAATAGTTGCTCCTCAACAGTTAGTCATCTTTCAACACATTTTGTTCATGGATAAATTTTTTATCATTTATATTCAAAATTGATTGAATTGATTTATATTCAACGATTTGTTGAACATGAAATTTTGTGACCTATATGTATATGTTATCTGTTATGTTTGAATTAGCTGATGTTAAGTACCAACAACTGTCATGTAAACATTTTTTTAAACATATATCATTATTTATAAATAACCTACTAACATTTTCTAAAAAAAAAAAAAAAAAAAAAAAAAAATTATAAATTTTTGTTTTTACATTATTTTGAACAAATGTATAACAATACATACAGGCATAAAAAAAATGTGTCTGTGATTTCAAGGTCAGTTAAATTATTAATTTTTATACCAAAAGATACAGAAAATAACATCCCCTCTCCCTTTTGGGTTGCTTGGGAAATATCTAGGCGAAAGTCAATCTCCTCTCAGGTACACTCAATCATACCACAATTCAGTAGTGGACACTAAACAGGACTATTCCTTCCAATCTACGGGCTATCCATGATGATACGTGTCTAGTAACATCTTCGCATGAGTGCAGCGTATTCATGTTCATCAGATAAATGCAAAATTCTTATTGTTTGTAAACATTTTATCATTATAATCAAGAAAATTGGTTGATTATTATAATTGAAATCACGAACAACTTTTTCGATGATCCTGTATATTATTTCTTTATGTAATTTTCATGGATTTTTACAATGAAGTAAATAAACTTGCAAAAATTTTAACTGGAACTATATTAAAAATAATTTTGTTCATATAAAATATTATAAAACCGTCATTTTATAATATGTTTATAAACTTTGGCGTAATTTTAAAAATAACATGTAACTTTGAAGAAGGATTTTGGGCAAAATTTTTAAAATAGTTCTTCAAAAATTGGCAGAAATACTTAACTACATAAATTCTAATGGACCCTTCTAGCATTAAAATCTTGACTTGAAATTGAAAGATTAACAATTTTCCTTTCATGTGTCTACTAGACTTACAGCTTTAATACATTAGTGATCAGTTTTTAAATCGTGTTAACAGTTCCCAATTAACTTTACCAAATTATAGTTGATAATATAGATAAGCAAAATCCGAATACTGGACAATTTTGTTTCCACGCAAAAGTAGAATGGTTATGTAACTTTTTTCTTTAATTTTTGGTCCTGAGAAATGTGTTTCAATTATTTAAACTAGCTGGGTTGACAAAGTGTTATAAAATTTGCCTTGTAATAATCGTATTGAATGTTTTAAACATAAATCACAAAAATAGTATTTAACTCTGCAGTGGTTGTGAGTTAGTTTAAAAGTAAGAATGAGATTTTAGCACACTTTATCGGAGTTTTTCTGTTATCTTCCAATTTGTGTTTGTTCACTACTTCAGTTTACTTGCTCTCCAATCACGCTCATTTATCATTCCCTAGTATCTCTATGTTCGAAATCTTATTAGTATGATTCTTTTTGTTTTTCCCATCACATTCTGTCATGAGTTCCAGCATCATTGGCTTGTTCTGTTAACTGTTTTCCATCTCCTACATACCACTGTTGTATTTACTTCATTACACGTTGTCTTCTTCATTTTCACTTACACTATCATAACTAATGCCAACATCTGAAATGTTACCCACTAATGTTCATTTTATTTGTTTTCTAATGAAGTTAACACTATCTTCTTGTTTATCTGCCATTTTGTGGTCATGTTTAAAGGAATTAATCGCTGTCTCAATCATCCACAGAACAAACATTTCAAAGTACTAAGTTCAAACCAGATGTGGTAAGGCATCAACATATCTCCCTCTAGGAATACCTAGGAAGAAGGATCAATGTGTACAGTGCAACTAAGAGGACCTTATGACCACTGAAGAGTTAATGGCGGATATTATTAATGTAAAATTATTTATAACATGTAAATATATTAATTTTATTGTTATTTAGTATAAAAAGTTTTTTATATTTAGTTTTATTTATTTTATAGTTTAACTATCATAAAATTGTTCTTTACATAGTTTATTGTAAGTTTGGATACAGCTAAAACTAATATAGCTATGACAAAGTTGCGATCAAAAGTTGTGTATTATCTGTAATTACCTGAATCTGAACAATGTGCCAGAAAAATTATTTTATAATTTTGTTTTGTCAAAATTATACCGAAAGTTTTAAACATAAATTTTTTAAATAGTGTGATTTAACGGCATGTATTAATATAAAATTATTTATAATATGTAAATATAATAATTTTATCGATATAAAATTTTATAGCTTAACTCTTAGAACTATCATTTGTCTATTTTTTTAGACAGTTTCTGTACTGTCATCATCTGTGTTTAGAAGATCCCTTTAATAAATCTATTATTCCCTCAATTTTCATCAAATTAGATTTTTTGTGTCATTTTTTATAGTTAAAGAATCAAACTTTCATTTGATGTAAGAACTATAGAAATTTAGTTTTGTAGGTTGATATACCTAAATAAGAACAGGTGATATTTTTGTGTTGATTTCTGTTGTCTTTATTTTTTAATTTATTGCTTTTGTTTAATTTTTGAAATAACTTTTAAAAACAATAAATTTTCTTATTCAGTATAAAATTGTGGATTGTGTTTCTATATAATGGAATTGAATTTGGATATTTGCTGAAAAAGTTCGGATATTTGCAAACATAATTTTCTATAAAAAAAAAAAATCACTTTATTTGTGCAACACAAATACAAGACAACATTTCAATGACTAAGTCATCATGCTCAGCTGCTACATGCACATAAACCCTACTGTCAATGTCAGTCAGAAAATCATAGTGCTGGTGAAAATCTGTAATGATCTCTTGTCACATTTATATATAATATTAAATATTTTAAGTATTGGTATGAAAGCATTTTTATTTAGGTATTGTATTTAATTAACTGATTGAATATTAAAGGTATAGTTTCATCACAAACAAGAGAACAGTAAGGGGAAGAAACTTACCACACTACTATTGTATGTCTGAGAATTTCACTGGCAAGCTTACGCCTCTTGAGATGCGAGTATCGTTTGTTAAAAAAATATAGTTTTTCTATTACACAATTAATTAATACATTTCACTTATGTTTCGTTTTATTTATTTTATTTTTTTATTATTATTACTTTCAGGAATTGCAAACAATGACTTTTTACCAGTTTTTCAGATTTATAGTCCTTTTGTCTTCATTTGTCCAACTGTTGATAAAATACACTCTCTTAGCCTCAGATATGTTGTAGGTAGGTCTGAGTTCCTCTTTTTGCTTTGGCAAATATTCAGCTAGTTAAATATTCTTTTATGAACTTGTCTTCTAAGACCTACCAGACAAAATAAAAGATATACAGAGTGTAGACAAAAGTATACACTTACGAAGGATAAGGGTCTATGTTAGGTTAGCAAATGAAACCACCAGTCATATAATCATTGATTGTGTGCCTCTAGCTGGAGAGAGGTAGAAGTTTTTTGTAGTTCAATTTCATGATGACTTGTTTGGCGGATTATTGAAACTCATCGAGGGAGGACTAATCTACTAACCTAGGCTTCTTCAGTTGTGTAATTTTATAACTGTTCATTAATATGAGTGAAAAATGCAAGAAATATGTTGTCTGATATACACTTTGTTACATTCCTTAAATAAATGTTAAAATTTTATAAATATTTTTTGTCATTTTATTTAACTTTCCTTTTATAATTAGGTCAAGGTAAGGTTAATTCTTTTTATGAACTTTTAGAATCACAAAATATACTCTAAAACACTACTGATGTTTAGTTATCACAAATTTGGGTGCTGATTGTAAAGGAAGTGGTTTATCCTTGCTATCTGGCTCAGGTGACCATCACATTAGACAGGATGGTTGTGAGCCTTTTGTACTTGAACAATCAATAAAGAAACGACTCAATGATGTTAGTTTTACACTTTTCAATCCGATGGGTAGTGGACATAGGCTTCTTCTTTAGTTTAGATCTATAGCAAAAATATTTATTCATTTATATTCTATGTCGTTTTATAGGGCACACACTCGGTAGAAATTATAGTCCACTATCTTTCTGCTAGGCCAATATTAATACATTCTTCTATTATCCCAGTCTTGATTTATTGTAATATATCTGATTTTTTATTGTAATATATTTTTATTGAAATATTTTATTACAAAATGTAGATTATACTCAGGTCCACATTTAGAATTATGCCATCCCAAGGATTTAGAATTTGTTTGGGCACCCCAACTCAAAACAAGACAACTTAATCTGCCTAACGAAATGCTTAGCATTGTAATTGACAATATATTATCAGGAATATCTATGTAAAGCTGTTTAACTCTAAATAATGGAACCTTGCTAATTCAATTTTGTGCTCTAGATGTGTGTCTATCATGCCATATGTATAATTTGATACTAGCTTAAGTAAAAAATAAATGTAGATATTACATAAATCACCATAGTGGTATGTAAAATTAATTTTCCCCCTTGTTTAATGGTGAAAAACCTTTCTATCACCCATCGTATTATACGAAGAAAAGAACTTAAAATACAGCACCACTAGTCCTTGAATATTCTAATAGAGTCAATGTAGGATGATAACAAGAGTTAGTTAAAAGTGACTTAATAGGAAAGATGAATGAGAAGAATCAAGACAAACAAAAAAGGTGTTATCCAACCAGGGTCTCTGAGGATTGCCAGGCCTGTACTCATAGGATTGTCCCCTGACTGACTCACCAGGTAACCTGAGGGTTGTTAAATCAATAGATCAGAGAATATATATATATATATGTTTTATTATTCAAAAAAGTTATTAATTATTAAGTCCTACTTATTGATCACACCTATAATTAGCAAATTAAAGTTTATTACCTTTTCTGATAATCTAGTAGTCGTTTGATAACCACAGTTTCGACCTCACAAGGGTCATTGTCAAACCATTAGTTTAATACACAAAAACTAACACCATATGACATTAAACATATAATAGTAATCACAAAACAAAATGGTTTAACAATGACCCTTGTGAAGGTTAAAACCGCTGTAACCAAATAATGACTACCAGATCACCGGAAAAGGTTAATTTTAACTTTAATCTCCTAAAAATATTACATTTAGATGTTAAGTTATTAATTAATTATGTGTTTGAATATTTCTTGAACATATCTGATAGACAACAGGTTTCACATGGCTTCACAGAAAAGAATCTAAAAGTGTGAGGTCCTGTGACCTGGGTGGTCATTAACAGATTCTTGTCGTCCAATCTATTTTTATGAAATTTTCTATTCAGAAAGTTGTTCACAATCAAATAAAATGTGCTGGTGCTCCGACTTGATGAAAGAACATGTTGCTTCTTGTAATTGAACACCATTCAAAACAAGATCTGTGGAATATGTAAGTATGTTTTTTCCATGACTTGTGTTAAAGACGTAAGGCCTGATCAGGTCCACAGAAATATTGTTGTTTATTATTGATATTATTTAATTGGATGTGTATATAAAATGAATAAACGACGAGCGTATAAATCAACTCCTATTATAAGTACCAGCATAGCCTAGTAGACGTGCTGAAAACTAAAAGTAGTAATTTGAGAAAGGAACCTAGGCCTAAACCTAACTACTAGAATATGTTGACGTTTTTCATGTTATAAATTTATCATAAACTTGATAAGGGGAGTGGATTTATACTGTTTAAACATTGTGTATTAGTTTATATATATATTTATATATACTAATGATGAAGAATGTCTGATTAAACTGTATGAATAATATGAATGATCCATTATCATCAAATAACTTTAAAACTAGAATTAATGTGTACATTGTTGATAATAAGATGCAATGTAATAAAAATTTAGAAACTCATTGACACCTCAGCCAGTATTTACCTTGTTAGTCCATGTAGTCTGGCCACTATAATTGTTCATTATATTTTATAAAAGACTAAATTTTTTGTTATAATTATTGCTACTTCAAGTATTATTTTATTACTTTTTATTATTTTGTAAGGTTATGTATGTTTTTGTTTTTACTATTACTTAGGCGGATTTCCTTTAGAGCTTTGACAGTTGTATAAATACAAATAATTTATTAAAATTTTGACCAAATAACTAAAGTTATTACTCTAGTTTTACATTTTGGTATGGTTTAGAAAGCTATATTTTTTAAATGTCTGTTTTACTAAAAAAATTACAACATATTGACTTCTCTATGATACAACTTGGAACAATTTGGTTTAATAATTTTTTTTTTAATATATTTCTTTTATGGCTGTAAACGAAAACAATTGCATAGCCATAGACAATTTCAAATATTACACAAACAATACAACAAAAACTGTCCAATGGTCACACACTAAACAAAATACCAAACATGTCACAAAATAGTTCCAATAATGAATTAAGCAAAAATAACAACTAAATAGTGACTGATAAAAGATTATTAATATTAACTTGCACAATCAGACACATTTAAGTATAATTAGTCTTATATAAAAATTTATATACAAGGAGGGAAAGACTTGAGTCATAAATTATTTCTACTTCCTCACTTTCAACTTATGCTTAACAAAAAGTACTCCAAAATGACACTTATATAAACAAAAACAAACCTGTATAGAAATTCCAATAACAAGTACTTGTGTCAGAAGTCAGATCAGTAGCAATTTTGATTTATTGAGATTTAGTTAGAAAAATTGCCATATTTGTGTGTACCATCTATTGGGATAAGATGTAGTTTATAATGTGCTTTAAATTATATTTATGCATTAATTTTTTTATATTTTTATTTTATTAAAGTATTTAAGACATTGTGTATTTCTGCTGATTAAATGTTGTCTTATTTTCTTAGAGAAGCAAACAGTTACTGTATTGTGTTTATAAATGTGAAATGATGCAGGCCTATTTGTTATAAAATTAGCATTGGTAATATCAGCTATATAACAGCGTTTAGTTTGATTTAATGGCGATTTAATTTCCATAAAAAAAAGTTTACATATTTCTAAAATGATAATATTGAATGAAAAAAAGGAATCTATGATCCAAATAGCTGAATACATTTTAAAAAAGGTGCTTGCAGGAATTCACTCTCAAGAAATGTACTTTTGACTTTGTAAACTTTCATTTTTAATATTTTTACTGTGATATTACAGTATTTAATAAAGCTGTATATATATTTATTTTAAAAGTGTAAATATAGAATAATTCACAATAAATATGTATTTTATTTTTTCATGTACTATAACTACAAATAAATAAATCGTTTATGAATTCATTTTCTGTGAATAGTAATTAATACAAAACTAATTATCTGCTTTAATGTCTTTACTAAAAGATTTTTATAGAACCATCTTCCAACACTCTTTTCTTAATTTTCATTCTTCTTGGAAGTATCATTAATAACCTACTTCTTAAGGCAGGCTTCCAGCATCAGGTGATACCGATGGTCTGATCTCCATTTAAGCTGCAGCTGAAAGTGTCCATAGGTTTCTGATAGTCAGTATTCCAACCAAGTTAATTCCCTTAGATCTTATGATAAGTGCTTTTCTGGCTGGATTTGGGTAGATGCATCTGAACAGGGTATGTTCCACGTTCTCTGCTCTATTTCCTCATGCTTGACAAAAAGGCAATTGTGCCAAGTGGAATCTATAAAAGTACTCTTGTGTAATGATATGGCCTGTTCTGCTTCTTGGTGCAACTTTCACAGTCACTCTAGAGACTCACCAGGAAAATGCTTAGCTGGGTCTGGTTAAATTTTGTACAGGAACCTACCAGTTCTCTACTTGCAGGGGGTGAATTGGTTGGCCCTCGTTCCTGCCCCTGGATAGTTGTAATTCAGTAACAAAACTTTGAACTGAATGCCAGCTCTAGTTTTCTATGAGAAAGTTCCATATCAAGCAATCACAAAAAAGTGCCTCATACAATATCATTAATAATAATCGAAATATTACCTTGTACTGCCCCATTTGGCATTAGAACTCTTAGAATCCTTGACAATTTGGGAATTGTACTTTCTTTGATGTACAAGTATTCTTCATGTTTTATTCCTCCATGGCTTATTCAAATACTACATTTTGATTATTCATTGTCTAGATTCATTAAGTGCAATACGCTTGATGTATTGTATCGTCAGGAGTTTCAGTATATACACAATACCCATCTAGTGAAATTATGTTTACCCATCTTAATAGGGACGTCGGAGTATCATTTTGCTAGGTACCTGGGCATTGCGGAATATCGGGAAACAAAAGTTGATGAATCCGTAAAAGAAGCAGTGGCAGCGATAAGAACCCGCGGGCCCACCCGCAAGTTTGTTCATCGGGCCCCCCTCTCCCAATAATCTTTAAAAACATTATTACGGGTATTTCCACCTAAGCTTGCACTTGGACTTGGCGCGGCAATGTTGTCTTCGTATCAATAATAAATACTGCTCTCTAAAAAATAATGGTTATTGCTGTTTTGGATGCATGATGCATAATCTTGTCTGAAGACATTTTACCTTATTTTAGTAATTTCTTGACAATACTCATAAAAATATTGTTATGATACAGGGGGCCCGCTATCGCCGCCACTGAAAAGAAGCTATAAGTCAGATGCCCGTCACACAGCGTGTTATAGCATCTGACTTAGTATCAGTGTTAAATTAGTTTTGAATAGGTAATGGGAGGAATGAGGTACAAATACACAGCCCAATAAGCTGAGGGGAAAAAAAAGATACTTTTCGTCCGTGTAATTTCTGATGGAACACGCAAATCCACCACAACGCCCATTTTGTTGAGATGTCCTAACGATTAAGCATATTTTATTTTAATGTGTTGTTCTGACATTTGTCCTAATCAATTCCATCAGATGATGTTGGGGGGTATCAAGCTGAGATCCTTGATCAGGTATTATCCTTTTTACATTAACTGAAAATTTCTGAAATAATTTTTTTAAATTTTTGATTTGTCTATTGCAGAACCATTTTACAGGTCTTTAATATTATAATATATTAATATTATGTTGTCTTTTTTAATTTCTTAAATATTATCCTTGTTAACTCGTTGTAGGGGCCTTTCACACCACTGTAATATTTGTTTTTAGTTGTTGTTAATAAAATTGTATTTATCGTAGTATATCATTGTTAACTTGGTTTAAGGCCTCTCTAGAGCCTTGTAACATGTTGTGTTGTTGTTTATTTAAAATTTTTAACTATTTTTAGTCTTGTTCAAAGCTTGTTGTTGTTTGCAGTTTTATTTGTAGATTTTTAAGATTGAACATCTTATGCTCAACTTTGTGAAGCTAATTGAAATGGTTTTTGAGCTTAAAAAACAAGACATAAAGATGCGTTGTCTAAATGCTCTCTCAGAAACTCCTCAAATTGAGAAAGATATTCCAAACACTATAAGAAATTGCTCTTGTTATTTAAAATCTCAGAAGAATCACATTCTCTGTAGTCTCTGAAAAAAAAGTTAGAGATGTGTCAGTAATTTTACAGTGGCCACTAAATGGTATAGTACTTTCTCTAACTTCTCCTCCCTTTCAATTTGTTAGATTAGTTCATAATCTAATCTACATCTCGTAACTAACCATGGCTGTTAAGTGAGATTTTGAGGTTTCATGATTACTTAATATTTTCGTTATTCAGTACCAATCTGGCAACTCATCAGTTTAGGAATAAGTTTACACACGTAGCAGTAAACTGACATAGACGTTTCTGAACTACCAACCAATTTATTATTTTATTTTTCCACATTTGTCTTTAACCCATAGTGTTTTTCACCAAATTCCTAATGAAAGTTTTATTCGAATCAATATACTCTGCTCAAATATGTTATCTCTCCAATATTTTCTGGCTTATATATAATAAAAAAAGCAATTTTTTTACATGTAGGATTAGAAGGTTATAAATATATTTCTATTGGGATTTTTGTAGTACCTGTGTACTTAGAATAAAAAGAACATGTAGGCATACCTTCATTTGTTATTTCAGGCTCGGTTTCGGTGAACTGATCTATTTGAAGTACTCGCACCATTCCTTTTTTCCGACTTTGATCCACAAAAGGTACACTGTCACTGGATATACCCTATCTCCCACTTTCCTCTTAAATATTTTGAGCTGAAATATTACTGTCAAGAGCTTGGGTTTCTTAAAAAAACTGTAGCTAACTGTCGTTTTGCTCGAAGTTTCTGTTTTTCCCACCCAGACTCATAAGTTAGCTTCATGTTATAGGATAAAACTAGCACAGGGTGTATACTATAAAACACTTTTTGATACAAAAAAGTAACTTAATACACAGACAAATGTAGAAATTAACAAACACAATAATGCATCACCATGACATATTATTTTAAGGTTAGGAACGACGGACAATAAGTGAACAAAACAGTTGCAGCTCCCGAAATGTGGCGACTTAACAAGCATTCACAAAGCTCCAAGGGCAACTGCTAACTGGGGAACATTGAAAAAGTCAGGGGAAGTTAGGGGTGGTGTTTGTGTGTGCAGTGTGAGCAGATAGCAATAACTAGAGCCAGGAAATAGCTAAGCAAATAATAATTAGTTTACGGAGTGACTACTCTATAATAGTTTGTTGTAGTAAGGGACCCCTTTCACTCGTGGAAATTAGCATTATACCGTACCGCTTGGATTTATATAGATTTTGCCTCTTTGTGTCTTCAAAATGATCTTTTTTCACTATGACCAAATTTTGTTTTGTGTGAAAAATGTCTTTTGTGGAAAAAGAGAAGTAGCAAACACATGGAAAAATCCAAGACCAGTAACCGGGCTCATTTTTGAGCAATGTTTCTCAGTTCAAAGTTCGAACTGCCGTGAACTAGTCATATGCCCCAACCATGCTGTTCCTCTGCCACTCAAAATAGATCTATTGTTGGATAATTCTCACCCTCTCTAAATTTTGAAGGATTGAATTAAAAATAATGTACTTTTTCAAAACATATAGGATTTAAAAAGTTAACTTAAGTTTATATGGAAATTCTGCTCCCTCTCAAATAACATTTTTGTGAGCATTTCACAATTTTTAATGGTACATGAATGATACATGATTATAATGGTAATAAAGAAAAAAGTCTTACAAAATGGAGGTTTCTATCTTGCTCTCCATCTGTAATGGTATCCAATTTTTGCAATGTATTCATAATTTTTCACTTTAGCTTGAAAAGGAGTTTGATTACAAAAGAGGCAAGTAAAATTAGAGAACACGAACAATGTAGTCTTTGCCAGCAAAATCCTGTTGTGACCAATAGCCCTCAGTGATATAAAGATTGGGGGAAGGGTGAGCTCAAATACAATTTTAAGAAAATATGTCTTGTAGCACCTCATTGGAAAGTTAATTTAACATAGAAAACAGTACAGCATAGTGTATGGGTCTGTAGCTAATAGGAAGTGAAGGACTAAAAACCCAATAAGAAGGGAGTAGAAGTGACACTTGTAAGCCCAGTTGCTCTCAATCCCACATTGAGTATTATCCCCTTTCCTTTACTATATTACCTTACACACTTGAAATGAGCAACATTTGTGGAAACTTTAATCACCAAATGAAAGAAAACATTAAAACTTTTAGGGACTCATTGTGGCAAACCCAAGGGACTCTAGCTGGATCTACAAATTTTTTCAGGTAGTCTTGGGTTATATCCCTTTCTTTCATCTTTCCTATAAGGTTTCTCTTGTTCTTTTCTGACTCTGATGATAATAGAGTATTCGAAGGCTAGTGTATTTTATGCCCTTTTCTTCTTTTTTTTTAAGGCGATGATGTCCAAAAGGTTTTTTGTCTTCAAACAACAAGGGAAAAAATCCCAATAACTAAGTCATAATATTCATTTGTTACACTTACACAAACCAAGAAGTACGAAAAAGGTTTGTGTACATGTAACAACTGAATTTGATGACTTAATTGTTGAAATGCTGTCTTGTTACATAAACTTAATGGGTTGGGCAGGAATAATAAAGTAGCTCTCCTCTGAGTACTAGGATACATGAGAATAGAGAAGAATGAAAAAGCAAATGATCTTGCAAAGAAGGGAGCATCCACCCCATTCTTAGGACCAGAACCATTCTGTGGACTTGGAGAAAACTACTTCAAGATAAAACACAGAATAGGTGAAGAAGCCAATAGATCAAAACTCTGGAAAGAAAAAAAGGATTGAGGCAAGCTAAGGAGATTTTTTGTAGTCTATGCAAGAATATGCTGACTTCCAACAGGTTTTCTTACGGGGCATGGCACACTTAGAGGACATCTCTGGGAGTTTGGTTTTCGGATAAAATGACCTGTAGGTACTGTATGGAGGGTTGAGGAAACCCCTCATCATTTACTAATAGACTGTGAGGCTGTAGCTATTAAAAGGGGAAAAAACAAGATCTTTGGAAAAACCCAATCAGAAGTGGAAGATTTACCCTCTTTAAGTCACCTTCACTTCATGCAGTTTATGGTGGCTAAAGGATTGGAAAGGAGTATGTAATAGAACATCTCAAGAATAGTAAAAAGGGGGCATAAAAGATCTATAAAGGTTGCAGTGCTATGATCACCCCTTTATACAATACAAACTCCCTAACAAGACCAAGAATTAGAATAGTAAACAAAATTTCTCGACCTTCTTTTACAAAGATCCTTGCAATACATCAGCACTATGGTTAAAATAGATTGAAGAAAATATGGAGAATTCTGAAGCAGTCTTCAATGATCATACATCTGGTCTGAGATATCTTCTACTCAGTTTGGCATTTAAAAAATTGTTATTTCATTGTCAGTAAACAATTACAGTTATAATAGACATTGTCAGTAGGAAAATAATACATAAATTCATGGCATACTATACAACGATAGAACAGACAACAATGAGTAGACGCATAACAGTATTAATACTAAAGAATAATAATTGAAACATAAATTAAGATGTTACTAAAATTTAAAATCTTCCATGCTAGAGTTCATAAATTCTTCGATAATATAAAAAGATTTCCTCCTTAGCCATTTATCTTACATATTTAACAGACACAAATCGAGACATGTTAGAGAGTCTATTAAAAAACTTTATCCTAATATGCTTAAAGCTGGCTTTAATTTTTTCAAGTCATGGAAAATCTTCATCAGTTAGGTTTCAAGCCCTAGTTAAATCATTACGCCTGTTACATTTTAAATTATAATCATGTAGATATTTTTTGATGTACAACAAAGATTGCAATATAAGAAGACCAGTAACAGTATGGGATTAATTTCTTGAAAGTGGCCTACAAGAATCTCACTCTGAGACCCATCTAATACATCTTACAGCCTTTTTTTTGCCTGAAAAAAACTTTTTGCACCAGCAGAATTTCCCTGAGGGTTATTCTATACTATAAATGACTGTGAAAAAAGGGTAAGCCTTTAGAACTAGATTTTACACTAATGCATAACTTAAGTTTTTTTAACTGAAAAATAACTCTAGCTAAAGGAATGCCACTCAAACAAGCCTGGAATCGAGGTGCTTACCAAGTAGCTTAACTTATTATTATTTTTTTTTAATTTGACACAAACCAAAAATTATCTCATCTGTCGTATTTTCATTCATAGTCAATTTATTAATCTCAAATGAGTTTATATCTGTTTAAAATATTTGCTTTTAAATCTGCAATTATCTTAGAATCTGTAACAACAGTTAAAAACATTGTGTCATCAGCATACAAAACACATTTGGTTTGCAGAAAATCAGGCAAAAAATTAACATAAATAATAATAAAAAATCTCCAAGTACAAAGTCATAAGGCACTCCACTTGACACCATAGAAGATCTAAACACTTCCCATTAAATTTAATTATCTGTAGCCTATTAGTAAGGTAGGATCTCAGGAGGGGCAATTCCATACCTACAACCCCATAGTTCTGGGCCTTTCTAATAAGAATTTTGTGTGATACAGTATCAAAGGCTTATTCAAATATAAAAGCCTTTTTTAATCTAAAAATTTTCAAATTGGTTTTGTTTTGCTTTTTTTTGCTTCAAAAATATAGGACACTATATCTTCAACAGCTTTGACCATAGAGAGGCCTCTGCTAAAACTAAATTGAGAGGGGTATAACAACTTATTACATTATTTAAAGTAGCCTTAAGTTGAAACTATAAAATACTCTCAACAACTTTAGAGAGAACAGGAATTAGTGATATGGGCCTGTAATTATTAAGGCACAACCTATCGCCCTTCTTGTCTACAGGAACTATAACAGTATTTTTAAAATATCAAGGAAATACACTCTCCCTAAATATCAAATTTATTAGATAGGCAAGAGACTGCAGCAATTTGACACTTAATTGCTTGAGCACCAAATTTGAGATACCATAATATGTCTTCTGGTTTAGAATAATTTAGTTTACTAATAGCATTTTTAACATCTTTAGCTGTAATTTCTCTTCCAAAGAAACAGATTACTTTCAATATTCTGTAAGTTTAACTTCTTCTTAACATGTTCAAAATTAATTACATTACTAGTGCAATCTATATTACATACACTTATAAAGAAATTGTTAAAATCAGATAATAATATCGATATATCAATTCTGGAAGGGGTCTTAAGGTGACCATATTCAGAGTTTATTACATGCTAAGCTGTTTTACATTTATTATCGGAGTTCAATACATTTTTTTTCCATTTACTTTGTGTTTAGTATATTTCCTGATTCTTGTAAATTTTGTTCAGCCAAGAGTATAATTTTTATAACTACAATCAGTCTTTATCTGTCATAACAGATCAAGGCAAAGACCTCAATTGTCCCAAGCGAGGAGTGAATCAACTGATTACAGGAGAATGCTTTTTTTCTCTTATGAGAAACACTCAATATTAGTTTTTTCCAGTTTGAGACAACATTCAATGTACAAATTAACCAATGTGTCCAGAAAAATATCAAAAGCCATGTCTATATTGACAGAAAAGGAAATAAGATCAAACAAATTAATATTACTTAACCTAAACTTAAGACAACACATGCATTCTGAACTTAACAGCACTCTAATCTGTTTAATATATTTTTTTAAATATAGGTTTTTTCCAGAGTTTTTCAGTGACAGCTTCATCCAAAATCCTAAATGGTCAGACATTTAAGGTTGTATTAGATCAAATTCAACTTCACAGCTAGGTGCATTAGATATGACTAGTGACTTTTATTAAAACAAAGTGTTACAGCAAAACATCTTTGAAAACAATATTCTTTGTGTAATATCCACATTTGTCCTTTCCCTATTCACTGGTCTTTTTGATGACTACTTTTACATCTTGAGGTGTTTTTACTTAGCTAAAGGCCACATATAGCTGGCTGTGTGTGAAAACTGATGACGGTAAGTAAATGCCGATTTTGTCAAAGGTTTGACCATGCAATTTATTAATTGTTACAGCAAATGATATCCGTATTGGAAATTGTACTCTTGTTATATGGAAAGGCATGGTAGGGTCTGTTGAAATGATTTTTATCCTTGGTAAGAAAATTACAGTACCTTTTCCAAACCCTGTTATTATTTCTAGTTTTAGACATTTGTTATACATTTCCAACACCAACATTCGCACTCCATTTACTAAACCGGAACCCATATTCATGTTTCTTATTAGCATAACAATTGTACCACATTTTAACTTAAGTCTATGAGGTGACATTCCTGAAGGAGTTATAGAATTTATATACTCAACTGGGATGTTTAATTTCTCGCTTGGATCGTCTGATACCACTTCATCCACACTGCAATACTCTTTGAAATCACCTCCAATTAAATTTAAAACATCATCGTTAATTCTATCTCAGTTTTCATTCAAAGGACAGACATGATTGCAATATTGTCTAGCAATCTCCTCATTTATTGAGTTGCCAAAAACATGCCTGATCAGTAAATCCTCTGAAATTATATAATCTTCAGGAATGTTAATACAATCTGATCCTCTGTCACTTATTAATGTTCCATTGCCTATTTGAAGAAGCCAATTAGAAAATAATCTTTCGCCATCATTTGCGCACATATTTTTGAAGTGAATACTTCTTTACGCCCGGTAGGCAATTTTTTTGGTGCTGTTAAATCAATGTGGTGAAAGGAAAAATCGTCACGAAAATAATAATAACAGTATATGTACAACAACGGTAATGCTGCGTATTTAAATTATCTACTATTTTTATTAAAGTAAAAGTTCAATTATTAAATATAATAATTATTTTTTGTAATTTTATTTGTTTTATAACGTTTTCAGATTCCATACATAGTCATACTAGTAGTCAATGCAGAAATATCGCACAAACTTTCTCATATACTTACCCATATATATATACTGTATATTAAAACTAAAAATCTACT
Source organism: Aphrophora alni (assembly GCA_963513935.1). Lineage (NCBI taxonomy): Eukaryota > Metazoa > Arthropoda > Insecta > Hemiptera > Aphrophoridae > Aphrophora > Aphrophora alni. Next base: position 117,570,364 of record OY740765.1, read on the forward strand.
ATAACTATTGCACTAACTTTCTTATCAGACTCCCATACATAGTAAAACTAATAATCAAGGCAGAAATATTGCACAAACTTTCTCACATACATACCTATATATATATATATATATATATATATATATTAAAACTAAAAATCTACAAAAAATATTGCACAAATTTTCTCACATACACATATATATTAAAACTAAAAATGTACGAAAATTATTGCACTTACTTTCTCAGATTCCCATACATAGTCAAACTAGCAGAAATATTGCACAAACTTTCTCACATACTTACCCGTATATATATATATATATATATATATATATATAAAAACTAAAAATCTACGATAAATATTGCACTAACTTTCTCAGACTCGCATACATAGTGAAACTAGTAATCAATGCAGTAATATTGCACAAACTCTCTCACATATCCATATATATTAAAACTAAAAATCTACGAAAGATATTGCACTAACTTTCTCACAAACATACCCATATTTATATTAAAACGAAAAATATTACACTAACTATCTCAGACTCCCATACATAGAGATAGAAATAATAGAAAATGAACCATTATATATATTTAATATTTTTGTTACACTATTTGAAAGTTTATAATTTTATTAATTTATTATTAATTTTTAAAATTGATATTTAAAGTTTTCATTTCTGTCTACCGTCCCACGACGGTAACATTTAAACATGCATATAATTGTTGCTCGCAGTGTCAATAGATAAGAAAACCAGATTGATGTTGATAATTTTAATTTAAACATTATGAAATTTCAAATTTTAATTCTAAAAGTTCTAAGTTTTCACTTCTATCGGCAGTCCCTATAACTGCCAATTTCTTTTTTTCCAAATGGATGAGTATAATGTATTTCCAAACGCTGCTTCTTTGAATGCAAGATTCAATTATTTGTATTCTACCAGACAACGGTACCACAGGCAAAACCTGCCTAAAATCACCACCAAAAAGGACTACATTACCACCCATGTGCATTTGTCCATATACTGGGTCCAAACACTTCATTACATCTTTTTTGAGACGGTCTATACAGTCAACAGCTGCAGCAGGCACCATCGAAGACTCATCTATTATAGTTATAGAAGCTTTTCTGAGAATAGTAGCTTTATCAGAACTAGCCTTGATTGATGAGACCAATGAGGGTGTACGGGTACAGGAAGGCCAAATAAACGGTGTAGTGTAGTGCCTCCGTCTAAAAGCAATGCTGCTATCCTAGTCCAAGCACCTGCTAAGGTGATTTAGCCTCGACCTCGGATTATTTTCAAAATACATGAGTATATGAAAGTATTTCCACATCCCCCAGCAGCTTCTAAAAAAAAATAGTTTCTCTTCCATAACCCCAGATATTGCATTTAAGATTTAATCAACGACCATCTTTTGTTCAAAATTAAGCTAATTATACATGTCTACGCCCAAAGCAGCTTGTTCCTGTAGATTGTATGTAGAGTTTTCAATCGCGACTTCTGGTGGAACTGGTAGACCAAGAGTAGCATAGTTGAATCTGTTTTCTCTCAGAATATTCTGGATGTGCCGTAATGATGCCATTTCTGCTTCATGAGGATCAATGTCAATCATATCTTCAGTTAGTTTCTCTTTGAAGGTAGTCCATAATGTTAAAGGTGACGTTGGTTCACAGAAACAGCAAATGAATGCAAATAATTGCCTGAGCTGATGTGGCATTTGTATATTCTGTAATTCCTCCAAGCAACAGTGCCATTCTTGATAGTTTTGAATGAGTCCATGTGATAAAACTGCCTCTTTAAAAGTATCATATGTTGTACCATTGTAGTGCCGTAAATCCTCAAACGATGTAGCACCCTTAACATGAAGTAACAATATGCGAAAATAAACTTTAATGTAATAGCAGATATTTCTTGTTAAAACTCCATATTCAAGGATAAATAAAGCAAAAGCTTAAAGTTTAAAATATAAATATATAAATATATTTTGCTTTATTTATCCTTGCGTAAATAAAACCTATTTGAATCATTAGGTGCCACATTATACATCCTTCCTATAACTTTATGACCCCCTCTCTGTCTAGGAATCCACGCATTATCCGCAAACCGATAATGTTGCGGAATTTCATTGTATAAATACTCGCGGACAGTTGGTTCGCGGTTGTTTAAATTAAACCATGCTGTAAGAGTTGTATGCTTTTCTGCAGATGAATTTAGTGCAGCCTGTTCATTTCCTTGTTTGAAATATACGTTATGACGACACTCTTCATGAACTGCCAATAGAATAATTACATGAGATTGTTCATGCATCTCAATAGAATGGAGGCGCCAAATGCTCTCATGAGAACTTACATATTGCATATTTGAAAAGTTTTTGGTTTCATCGTAGACTATTGCATTGTTAGGTTGATTACATTCCTTACAAATTCTATGCATGCAGAACCATAACCTTTATATACATAAATAAATACTTTACAGAACGAACTGTGGAACAAATTTCTACATTAATGTGTGCATTATACTTAGGCAACATATAATTGTTATAAGTTACAACATCTCTATTATCAACTTGGTGGATACCTTTCCTTGCAACTATTCCATTATTTCTTCGGCTGTAGTTGGGGTATCCATTGTTATTTTCTATAGTTTCCTCTAGAAACTCTTTTGGGCATTTCTTAGTACAACAATTGTTTTTCATGCAAGGAGATTTATTATTGCATTGACCATATGGTCCGTGTATCATATTTTTTATGACAATATAATGAAGTGTAGGAAATTCTTGTGCATCTGGTAGTTCGGCACAGATGCATTAGTCAATTTGAGCTAGTTCTCGGGACTTTGATCCTTCATCAAGAATCAATAGCATATGGCAATGTGGCAGGCCACTTTTTTGGAATTCTATTACATAAACATATGCATTTACCATTCCGAAAACATTATTTTTCAATACATCTCTTTTTATTTCATTTAGTTTTCCTCTAAATACCCTAGAAACAATGTCAGGACGATCTACTGGGGTTTCGTTTGCATTAAAAGACGAAAGTATCTCTGGCCAATTAGGATTACAGGTAATTGTAAAAAAAATATCTGGCTTACTAAACTTTTGAACGATTGCCGTGGTGTCTTGATATCTTTGAATCATGTTCCGTGGGCTACCTTCAAATGAAGATGGTAGTACAACAATTTTACCTGCAGTAAGATTATTAAGTTGAACTCAATACAAAATCTTGGAGACCGTTGTAATGCTCGACGTGCAGTTCTGACTGATGGTTTCTTATGTAGTTTAATCGTTCGCCTTCGACTCGTGTGTAGTACATGTCTACAACAAACTATTGAAATAGTTTTTTTGAGGCATGAATATGTGAGAACCCCTCACGGATGGCTAATCGATAACACGCAAACTGTAACATTGTTAGCCTTTCTCGTTGTCTTTGTCTTCTTTGGCCATGGTGAATTAATTTTGTATCCCATCCAGGTTCTCCAAAGGGAAATAAAAGGGGATATACCATTGGGTCGCAGTGAGGGCTCATAACCGATAACAGTTTGGGTCCACCTTGTCGGTGGTGAACTACGACGTGACAGTTTTGTGGTGGTTCCCCCTCAGTGTATCTGAAAACTATTTCATCAGTGCTAGGTCTATTGAATCTTCTCATATCCATTGGAATATTGTCAATAAAACGAATTTCTAAGCTGTGGTTTTGTTCCTGGTGCTGAATTATATCAGCAGCTTTTTTGTAGGTTTGAGCTTAAGGGTTAACAAATAGTATGTTTGTTAACTTAGTCAGTGTATCTTGTTTTAAATTTTTATTTTCATTCCGTTGCAGCCGTATATCAGTTGCTACTGACGTGTCAATGAAATACAATTGACCATATGAGGGTAAATCTTCATTTAGGGGTAATAAGTCAGAAATATATCAATGAATTTGTTCTTGAACTTTGAAACAATAAGGTCCGTTTCCTGGAATATCTTTCTGTGTAGCAGAAAAAACGCAAAACCCATTACAACGTTATATTGCCTTATGTTTTTTATGAAATTTGAATCATGCAGCATTAGTTCTTTTAGTTCGTCATTTATTTATGGCTGTGGCATAATAATTAGTCCATTGTAACAACATGCGTTGAAATGTCTATTTGTGGCCTCCTCTGCGAAATGAAATGCTCCACAGTGATTGCAAGTCTTGGTTAGAAGACCTAAACTATGAGATACAACAATTAATTCATTTTACAAAGGTCTTCTGAAAGCGGGTAATCGTTCTATGACATCGTTCCCTTGTGGATTTCTTTGCTCTCTTACTCGCCGATCTGCATTACGTCTGTCTGCTACATTTATGAACACTCTCCCACATCTTGCTGGTCTTCCCCCAGTTGATAACAAGATAGAATTTATGCAAAATATTAATATTTATTGTATATTTTAACTTTGTACAGTTGTATTAGTGATAATTTCACTTTAATGCTAAGATTAAAGTATATGATAATCAGATGTTAAATTGTTTAAATTGATGACTAACATTTATCTGTTTGTTATAAATTCTAGTGTACTATGCTGATTATAATTTTGTTAATTTAACAATTTGCAATTTATGTTATTTTTATATGGCATTTATATCTAGATATGAAGTAGCTTCACGAACTAACAGGTGGACACCAAAGATCCAAATAAACTTTCTATCAACATACCCTGCGCAGTCAGGTCTGAATTGGTATGAAAATCTTATACAAAAAATCAAGAAGGGGAAATAACTTGAGAAAAAGCAAAACAAGAACTAACAATTTTTTTGCATCAGTGGCACAATGCCAAAATTTACAAATAATGCTAGAAAACAAAATCTAAAATGAAACAGAACCATCAATAAGTTTTTATTTGGAAATTCAAACAATCTGTAGGCGAACGAACCCAAACATTGATGATAAACAAATAATATTTCATGTAATACAGGGGTTAAGACCAGAAATATGTGAACGAACAATAACAATGGAAAACACAATACTAAACCAGTTAGAGGAAAATTAAAGAAAAATTGAGCAACAATTATTTCAAAAAACAATTAACATGTTAGAAACAAGGAAAATCCCACTAACAGGGGAAAAACACATTTTGAAACCATTAATACAATGTCTGAAAAACTAGAACAAATAACAGAAATCGTACACACACTAGGGATAAATATACCGCAAATTATCACCAACCAAAAACATTTCAAAAATACGACCAGAGAACAAAACCACAATATACAACTAACCAACAACTCCATAACAAGCCACAGCAATCAATACCAAAGTATAAAAATGCAGATCAACGTAATTACGGCCAAAACAGGGTAGGACAAATATGCACAATTTGCAAAAAGACCAATCATCCGACTAACAACTGTAATATATGTAAAATGGACAATCACACTATACAACAATGTTTTCACAATCAGAAGGCAAAAACGTACCCAAAATATATAGAAACCCAAAGTAGACCGTATACCAAAGTAAACAACAAGTTTTGTATAAAATGGAAGAAAATCGGACACTTGGTTCATGAATGGTACTCAAACAGCCATTTAAAACAAACTAGCAACAAAAAATGGGGTAAATTTGGGGCTATACAAATGAATAGCCAACAACTCCAAAACATAAATGTAACCAAACACCAATATTCAATTATCCAGAATAAACAAAAACCAAAACTAAGGTTTAATCCTCCTGAGGAACATAACTAGAAAAAAAAAATTCAATCACAAACAAATACTATTCGGTCTCATAAGAAATAAAAAATTTAAACAGTCAAGCACTGATATGGTTAACAAAAACCAGGTAATTATAACTACAAGAAGTGCCGAAACCCAATATAATCTCGATGATACTTCCATACCCAATGTTGACATAAGTCAGAATGAAACAGGACGCAATATGATGACGTGTGGTAAACAAATCGTCAATGCCACGAACATAATGCAAACCGTTCAAAAACAAAGTGATTACGACTTGTACAATATTTCCCATAAAAAGTATTTAAACCAAAATGGGGTACCTGAAGCTAGAAAATCAAAAAACGATGTAACATGGCATGTATACAGCACACTATTTTCAAACAAAAACGAAAAATTTTCATTCCCTTGGAGCGTTTTGGGAATCTCAACAACTTTCATCCAAGACTCTCCTCCACCATCCATTTTGCTATATCCTCTCACGCTTATTAACACCAGTTTTATTCTGGTGAATAGCCCTTGCAGTGTTTTGGCTATCTAGAGTTTTAGACAACTCTTCTCCAAGACTCTCTGTCACACACTATATTGCTATAGCCTCTCACATCCATCTGTAGGTTCTCATGACACTTTCCACTCATCACTTTTTCAGTACAGACTTTCTTTGCAAATCACAATCATCAGGAATAATGACGATCACGATAGAACCACCAAATTTGTTTCTTCATTTGGGTTCCAAGAATTACAGTATGGCCGCATTTCCCTCTTGAAGCAGAAATATTTTTAACTGGAAAACGAAATTTTGATCATAGTTTATATGAAGTGTTTTTTCTCTTTATTTTATCTCTAGAATCAGTTCATGAATTATTGCTGTACAATTTTGTATCAATCTATATATTCGTTGAACCTTTTGGTTTGTAGATATGTTTTCACCTAGACGTCTGGAAGCTTGAAACACACCCCGATTTTTGTTATCGATTTGATCAAAGAAAACGTGTTAAATGACTATATGTGTTTCTTTAATATGTTGTCTTCAACCTCTGAAATTGCGAACATAATGTTATCATTTTGTTATATGAATTTTGTAAACTACAAATTATTCAATACACTACAAATTTAGAGTTGTCAGCAAATTCAGGGTTATCATACAAGAATGGTGGGGTTTCATTAATTCATACAAAGACAGTGGAGAAATTTTGTGGTGTTGTATTGGTATCGCTAATAGCCTATAACCGAAAAGGTTGTTTATCAGCTGTTGTAACCTCAAAATTAGTTCTTGCATTGTTGTGGTAGTGTGTTTTGTGTTTTCTAGAGTGTTCTGTGTTGAGTGTGTTATTATGTTCTCTAATAAAGAAAAAGCAAATTGTGTTTTGTTGCTCGCTGAATTCAAGTTTGTAAATTCAGTATAAAGTGCATTTCGATGCAAATACAGAAAAGATCCACCACATGAAAATAACATACGACATAGTTCAAACAATTCCAAGAAACTGGATCAGTTCAAAAGCAGAAATCATCTGGCAGGCCAAGTGTATCAGACGAAAAAGTTGAACTTATTAGACAATCTGCAATCAGAAGTCCTAAGAAGTCATTACCTCGACAAAGCCTAGAGTTAGGTATTCTAAAATCAACAATCCACAAAGTTTTATACAAAAGACTGAAAGTACATGCATATAAGATCCAGCTGCTATTGCAGGAATTGAAACCTGATGATGGTGCAAAACGTTTTAATTTTGCTGTTGAAATGTTGAACAAGATTGATGAAAACCAATAATTTTTAGATAATATAATTTTTTCAGACGAAGCTACATTCCATATCAATGGGTCTGTTAACAGACACAATTCACGCATATGGGGATCTGAAAACCCACATACAAATGTTGAGAAAATACGCGACTCTCCTAAAGTTAATGTTTGGTGTGGTGTGATGAAAAATCGTCTGATAGGGTCTTTCTTCTTTGCTGAAAAGACAATTAATGGAATTGTGTGTCTCGATATGGTAATCAATTATTGTTTTCCTCAGCTGGATGAACTCGAAAACATTCAACAAAAGTTCATTAAAATTTGCAACAAGATAGCGCATCTCCACACTTTAGTGCATTTGTCACAGATACTTTGAATGAAAAGTTTGGACATCGATGGATAGGTCGGCAAGGACCTATTACGCTGGCCTCCAAGAAGTCCAGATCTGATACCTTTCGATTTCTTCTTGTGGGGTTCATCAAAAACATTGTTTATTGAGAAAAAATTCGTGACCTAAATCACTTACGGAACAAGGTTAATGAAATAATACAACCGTTAGCAAAGACATGTTGACCAACGTTTGGGCAGAACTTGATTATCGATTGGACATATGCCGAGCGACTAATGGCACACATATCAAAATTTATTAGTTATGTAAAAAAACTGTTTCAGATGACGATTTAGATAAATAAATAACATCAGCTGTTAGTAATTCTGTTTTCATTAAAATAATGTTCAAAACCCCACCATTATTTTATGATAACCCTGTATAGCTCAAGTGTAGCTAGATTATCTAATGTGCTATGAAGTAGATCATTGTTGCAGTATAATACTAGCTATAAAACATATTCGTCAACAGTTTAGTGTGTATATGAATGTATTAAATCACACTTGGTAAGCCTAAAGAAATAGTCAATAGAAAAATGACGTCAGACACAGTGACAATAAGCTTCAGTCCTCAGTATCAAAAGTGATCAAGCCGAAGCAGTATTCAAATTAGTAGTGCTAAAACATTTATCCTCCAATATTGTTGATTTCTTCAAAGGTATTTTTTTTTTGTTTCTAAAACTAAGAATATATCTGAATATTATTATTTAAGTTTTTAATAATTTTTTTTTTTGTGTGTGAATTATTTTAATTAGTTATACAATAATTATAACATAACTTATTATTTCTATTTATATTATATTCGTTGTTATTAACTTTTACTTTAAAGAGTCGTATACATGGTCAATATTCATTATAGTCTCATTTAGTAGTTTGTTTATATCGCTCTAGAACTTTCGAACGTTTTCAAAGAATTTTCAATTTTGGCATGTAGGCCTACATATCAAATAACTCATAAAACCGTATTGGCCGTAATGTCTCCAAAACTATCGGTTCGTGAGTTAAAAGTAAAATACCAAATTGCGGGAAAATTCGTTGCGGTAATGGTGTAATGAAATATGTAATTTCTCAAAATCAGCTCTATCGATTTCGTTCAAATTTTATTGAAATGTGAAAATTAATTACCCAAACCTGTGTGCGAAATCGGAAATAAATACATGTTACGGTTAGGAATATTTTAAAAATAAGAAGGGAGTTTTTTTACAACTCAATATTTGGGGGTACCTGCCATAAGTAAAATAAACAAATTACAATTTTCTCATAATCGGCTCCAACGATTTTCAACAAACTTTAATCAAGTGCAGCCTCTAAGAATCCAAACAAAACGTATTGGCCATCATCTCTCCAAAAATGCAGGTTCATGAGTTTTCGGCAAAAAAAAGTTTTAAAATCACTGGGCTGTTTGTAAAACACGTAATTTCTCAAAATCGGCTACACCGATTTCGATAAAATTTTAGTGAAATGTGAAAATTAATTACCTAAACACGTGGGCAAAATCGGAAGTAGAAATATACTACAGTTCAGAAAAATTGGGAAAATATTAAAATCATCCAAACCGCCGTCATTGAATCTCGATTTTAATCCATCGTTTTAGGCAAACGTTTATGTTGAGGTTTATGGACACAAGGTAAATAAGTTTAGGCCCTTATTTAATTACATAATTTTTTTGTCCATGGTTTATTTCCGATTTTTGCTTAACAACTTACTGGATTGAGTTTTAATTTTTATTTGGTTATAGAGGATGGGCGAGTGAGAAAGTTTTTACACCATTATGACAATCCAAAAAAAAAAGGTTATCCATTATGACGGTTCAAAAGGTTATCTTTATCTTTAGAATTTTATTTATTTTAAATTATCATAGTAATATCAAAATATTATTAACCTAGCTTAAAAGATGGAAAAAAGCTTGGTATACTCATTAAAAATGGTTTTATTCCTAAAAGGAAATAACTAATTAAATATATTTTTTGATATAAATGGAAATTTTAATAAATAAAATAAAAATCTAAAATTAGTAACAATTAAAACCACACGACTTATGCGTATAGGGGCAGTTATTTTTATAAAGACGAAGTCTATTAAGCGGCATTGCGCCAACATATAAATTTTTTCGTGAAATAAACATACATATTAGTAATAAGAATAATTTCTAATTTTATTTTAATTAGATTTCTAATTTTACCCCACACATAATATTTTCAAAGGTAAAATTTTTTAACTCGATAGTTAAACTACCCAAGGTTATATTTTTGTTACCTCTATATTTTTCCTATATGTGGGACAATACAAAGAATATAATTCAAGTTTGATGTACAGGATTTATCGTCTTGTCTGTGTAGAATTTTGTAAATGTGTCGGAAATTCATGATTTCTTTTTTTTTTACCATCAAAAAATAGTTTTACCTCTGGAACTGTTGATCCGATTTATAAATAATTTTCAGTTTCTGTTAGAGTTCACATAATACACTATCTTTTTCATTGACAAAAATAGAAGATGTTGCCACTGAAAATTTTATGTAAATGCGTAAAAATGTGTCGAAAATTCTGGATTTCCTTTTTTTCACCTTCAAAAAAAGTTTTATCTCTAGAACCACTGAGCCGATTTAAAAAAAAAAAAAGTGTTCAGTTACAATTAATTAGAGTTAACTATATTTGTCACTGATTGTTTGCAACTGAAAATTGTTTGTAAATACGTGAAATGACGGAAATTGTGGATTTCCTCTCTTTTCATGTATTTTTTTAAATGGAAAATATAAAAAACTATATTTCTTTTAAAATATATGCACTGTTTGTTACGCTTGAGGATGGGTTTGGGAATCCCGCGAGACCCTAGCTGTATCTACACTTTTTCAAATAGTCTTGGATTTGATCCCTCGATTTCATCTTTTCTTCAGGTATCGCTTGACAAACTCTTTTTCTCTTTCTACCCTGACGGTATTACGTATTCGAGGGCTACGGGTCTTTATTTTATGTTCTTTTCTTTCTTTTTTATAAGCCGATGAAGGCCGAGAGGTCTATTTATATTATGTATTAGAGGGGAACTAATCATCTCTTGCTGCACTAAAAAAAACTGCTCCTTATGATTTACTGTATTTGAAAAAGAGAATTTCACAGTAAAATAACATAAAACCTACTGCTATTATCAAAGCCAATAGTAATGGAATATTTTTAATGACTACCATGTATAATTCTTTAGTGTTGAACAATAAACCACTTATGACAAAACTATTATAAACAAATATCCTGTCTAACCGAGTGATTCATTATAGTCCAGCTTAAACTCTTGTCATAGAAAAATGAACGTATTATATTCCTTTCTTAACGTTAAGAACTACTAGTAAGGGATTCGATCCTTATGAGGATAAAAATATGTTTTAACAAATTTCTCAATATTTTTGAGGTCGGATAAGATATAGACTTGGTTTATGTTCAGGTTCTTACTATAGTAATTAGGGGCGTGGCAACACAGAGCGTCTTAGCTATCTTATCACGTCTCTCTTGCTCAACTATTGCTCTCTTCCGACCCTGTTGGAGTATTCGGATACTAGTGGTCTTTATTTTATGCTCTTCTCTTTCTTTCTTTTTAATATGGCAATGATGTTGAAAGGTTTTTCGCCTTTAAAGAACAAGAAAAAAGTTAACTTAATATTAAGTAGGGCTTTTGTTTGCTATTTTTATAAAAACTCGACTCATAAGAGGGTTAAAAACTTGTAAAATTTTTTTTATAAACTTATAAAACTAAAACCTCTGACCTACTGATTATCATCGTCCACTGCTGTCCTAGAAACATGAAGTTAGCTGAGTATATTATTTTTTAAGGACCCACTAAGAAGATTTTTTTTTTCAAAGTTCGACCTCTCAGAGGATTGATAAGGGTAAAATTTATTTCTCAGATTCCTCGATGTTTTTGAGGTCTGATGAGGTATAGACTTGGTTTTTTACTTAGTATTATAGTTATAAAAAACGCCTACTATAATCCTTAAGCTATATCTAGATATACAGAGTGTAGCAGACCATCCATGCGGCATGAATAGCGAGCAAACGAATCAGTTTAGACACTTAGTCCCAACTGAAACCCCACTATATGGCACCATAAGAATTTAGGGATTTTTTTCCTCTAGTGTCTTAAAAAGCATATTTTGGGGGGTGGAGATGGTTTTTGAAGAAATTTCAAATGTACACAGAGGTGAAAATAGATGATATGTTTACATCATCTTTGGCCAATATCATTTAAAGTCCTTTAAAAGTTTTTTAAAGTTATTTTTGGGGAAAAAGTTTTTGACTTACTTCATACCGTTTCAAGATGGCAGCAGAACATTTTGGATTTTGCATTTTTTTTATTTTTTTTTTTAGTAACACTAGGCGATGTTATTCTCAAACACTAAACATTGTTGAAGATCTCGTCCCCTAAGCAATTTGGATAAATTTTCGGGCAAATAATATAGCCCAATTCTAAACAATTCAAATAGGGTTGTGTGATATATTAAATTAACGGGCTCTCAAAGCTGAATATTTTTAAAATTTAAAGTTCGGTCATATCTCCAACCATTTCAAAATAGCGGACAAAAAACTTAACTTTTCAAGTTTTCCGCCCCTTTTTGTTAATAAATGGGAAGCGTAAGAAAAAAAAAACAAATTAATTGAGATTGGTAGTTTTTACCCTTTTATGTTTTTTTTTTTAGTTAATTTATTAATATAAAAATGAGAAATTAATTTTTTTAAGCTATTATGGAATCTTGAAAATCTAATAATATTGCAAATGAATAAAAATTATAACTAATTATTGTAATAACAATGCTATTAATATTTCGCTTAAATGTAGGGACAAAAAAAAAATCTTAACTTTAAATACGATTCAAAAGCAATATACTACAGTTCACCTTTAAAAATCTAAAAGTGCTCAAAATGCTTTCCGCCTTCTTGGGAAGGTATCCACTACACCCACAACACTTCCTCACAGCATTCCTTACTCGTAACATCATATCCTCTCTTGTTGTGGGCTTAATTGTATAAACAATATCTTTGAGCCTACCCCATAAATAAATGTCAAAACATGTCAAATGTTTGTGGGAATTTCACTGGACCACCTCTTCCAATCCATTTTCTAGGGTACTGTTTCTGAAGCATTCGACGAACACTATACTGTGGGCATAGTGAGCGAGGGACGTCTTGTCTGATATCTCCTGGACCCTCTAGTAAAAATTTGGTAAGATAATCAAAAGTTATCGTAAATATCGCCGTTTAAAATTTCTCCTGAAAAATAAGGACCAATAATTTTGTTGTCGATAATTCAACACCAATCATTTAAGGGCCATACCTTTGATTGTCAAAACCATTTACGAGTATAACTGTCTAAATGATTTACCAAGTTTTAAGTTTTTGCCCAAGGGCGACCTAACCGTTACAACTGGTACTAGTAATATTTCATTTTCAAGCGTTTCTAATTTGTATGACATTTTATTATGATATTATCCTAACCTATTGCTAACTATTTATTATTCATTTATTCTGTTTGCACATTATCAGAAAACATGTAAGAAACATAATTATTTTCAATTAACATAATTATAATATTATTAAATAATAACAGATACAAACTAAAATACAATATATAGAAAAATAATTCGAAATACAACACTTATACAACTAACAAAGAATAACAAAAATTAAAAACCTTTCTGAGACAATTGTAAAAAGAAAATATAGGCACTTCATTTAGGCACCTGCTTTAAAGCTACCCTCATTGGAAAAAAAAAACACAAATAATACTTATTAAATTATTATTATTATTAATAATATTACTTACTTCGTGGATTATAAAAAAACGGTCTATGAAAACATGTAACATGTAAAATTAACAATATAATAATTACAAAAATTAGCACAAAAGGTGGAGTCTGTTAAAAACTAAAAACATTGAAAGAAAAAGATATATATATATATATATATATATATATATATATATGTGTGTGTGTGTGTGTATGTGTGTGTGAAATATTTCAACCATAGGCTTTGTAGAGATTAATAAGTTTTTAGATTCTACCGTTTTTCCATGTTAATTTTTATTTCAAATTATTATATTTATTACCTTTCTATTTTGTATTTCCAAACAAAAGCTGAAATCTGACAAGTAATGTCACACAATAATTATAATTATAATTATAAGCCTAGTAGTGACTAATGACAATTTCCATTTGGATACTAACATATTATTTTGAATGACAATTTTGACAAATTTTGCACATGTATTTCAAAACGAAAGCTGAAATCTGACTAGTTACAATCATAAGCTTGATAGTGATAACGAAAGTTTTGTTTTTGTTCATATTTTTTTAAATGGTATTTTACGTGTTTAAAAGGTTGTTGTTTGTACCATGCAAAAGACAACAAAAAGTCTAAATTGTAAAGTGTTTTAGTTAAAAGTTCCCTCCACAATAAATTCATGTTTGCCTGGGGGGGGATTTTTTTCTATAAAATAACTAGTGAAAAAGTCAACTATTAAAAAATGTTTCTTTGCAATAATTGAGAGACTAACAGTTTAATTTGTAAAAATATTCTCCACAAAACTAATTTGCCTTACCAACATCTGGTATATAGATTTAATCTCAAATCAGTAACAGATTCTTTGTGAATGTTTTTAACACTTTAGCTCTAATAAAATATATACTTTGTTTGGTGTAACAGTATGAACAAATGATTTGTTTTATGTAGGTATATTTAAAATACATTACAAATCGATAAGAGAAGGATGGCGTCGAAGCAGATAAACAGTAACATGGGGCCCTCAACCACCGGCGTTGCTGCACAAAAACCTAACTTGTAAGTAATAATTCTTTTAAAAATTAATTTGAACCTTTAGTAGACAATTTTCACAATATAAAAGAACAATGGTTGAACAATTCCCGAGGCACTGGTTGAACTGAAACAAACATTATCACCCTTGATCAGTAACTGTCTTATCTGTGTGTATTTTTTAATCGCCTTATCAGGTCAGTGACTGGAATTACAACAGGTCATTTAATAAGTTCCAGTTGTTTTTAAATGTTGACAGGTGTCATAATTTAGTTTCATTTCAACCAGTGCTTCGCGAGATCCGTCAAGGTCCAATATATATATTATATATTTAATTATGAAAATTGTATATATTATGGTGTGATTGAAACAGGTGTTTCCGCTGTTTTATTCGATAAATACAAAAGTTATAAAAACACTTTATGAGGTATCCATCAGGATTTTTGAGTAACAATTAAAATGTTCATATCACGTCATTTTTTATGGTGGTTTCTACTAAATTTTCTTATGAGAATCCTTATTTTTATAGCGATATTGAATGAACCAAATTATTTTAAGACATTTTATTCTTGGATAATTTTCGATATCTCTAACCTTTTAGGAGTTAGCTCAAAATTGTAAAAATATCCTTATTTGGCGTTTTCAGAGGTCCATTTTCCGCATCTAAAACTGTTGAACCGAATTTAAAATTTAAAACATGGATAGACTGTAATGCATCAAGACTTTGATATTTTTTTACTCACTAAATGGTAGGACTAAAAAATGGCAACATTTCTGAAAAATTAATAATGATTTTTCTGCAGAAAATAATGTTGGTAATACAATTTATAAATTCAGGTAGTTAATTGATACTTTTAATTCCCTAAGACAGCTGTTTTGAAAATATTATAATGTAAAGCAGTTTCGAAAAATTAGGTTGACATTTTTTAAACAGGCGATTTTACCAACTTCCTTTTATTGTACTTTTCTGGTAATTGACTAGAACATTTACTCTAGTGTTATTATACCTTTTACCCTAACTGTAGTTTACATTTCACGTGGATTTGACTTTGAAAATAAGAAAAATTGTCCCTGAGCTTTAATTTTCGAAACATTTGTGCCTGTCGCTCCTAATTGATTAGAGATATCAAAAAAATACTTAACAAAAAAAGTGTTTAAAAAATGTTTTTCATCCGTAGTCGCCATAAAAAATAAGGGTTCCTATAAAAAAATTATAGTTGACCGTCTTATTGGAAAAGTGGCTCTTGATATGAAAAATTTGGTGATAATACCTCTAGTTTTAACGTAAAAAATATCCTGGGGGTTTTATTTACAGATTTTTTTGTAACTTTCCTACTTATCACATAAATTAGTTCATATCTGTTTCAATCTCTCTGTATAGTGTTGTTCGTCCGTATTGTATATGTTTTGTATTTTAATGTTTAAAACTATTTAACGATCTCCAGCAAGTGAAACAATAACTGAAGATGGAATTAGGGTTCTGAAACGTATTAACTTATAATAAAGTCACAGACATAGGATTAATTTAAGATAATGTACTTTGTTATAGCCTTTTTACTAAATAGGATTTCTATTTTCTTCAGTGGCTTGGATGTAAAAATGAAATTAAAAAAAAAAAAAAAATTCAATACCTCTTTATTATAAATATGTTTTTTTAATCTATGTTGAAATCATTATCGCATTTTTCTTATCAGCATAAGAGTCTTATCGCTCCTGTGACAATGGCTCCATTGAAAAAGAAAATAATTAATTCTTGAGGTATACGTTAACCTTAATAAAATGCATTTTCATCAGATTACATGTTTATAATTTTAGCATAAATTAAAGGATAAATAATTTTAAAATGTAGAAATTTCGTAAATTAAAACTCCCAATTTTATAAATTGTATATTTGTTTAATGTGAATAAATGAAATTATATTTAAGAGAACAATTATTTGGACACGGAATCAGTTTTAAAATTAACATTTTCTTTCGGCAGGTAAAAATTAATAAACATTTTTAAACAGTTTTTTTTTTTTTTTTTTTTTAAATACTTTCTTATTTAAATTATGGTAAATTTTAGGTTTCAACTATTAAAAATTATAGTTTTTTAGTTTCTAATATATATACGAAGTATAGAGATGTTAAGTTTTTTGAGCTTCAATGAGTTAATAAGTTAAAAAAGTGGCTTTTGGATGTCGGTCTGGAGTCTGTATGTGCAGTGCTCTACAGCCCAAACACGTTGATCAATTTTAATCAAATTTGGTGTATGGGCATATTTTCGGAAGTTTTTTATATTTCTTCATAACTCAAAAATTTGTGGGTAGCTGCCTTAAGAAAACACAAAATTACGATTTTCTCAAAATTGGCTATGCAGATTCAAAGAACATACAAAAGTTTAATGGTCGCTATCTCTTCAAAAATGTTAGTTCATGAGTTATAGATAAAAACAAAAAATAATCCATGTGGTTGTAATACGTAATCACTCAAAATAGACTAACTTATTGCGCTCAAATTTTAGTACAATGCGAAGATTGACGACCCACAGTTGTGTGCAAAATCGCACGTAAAAACATAAAAGAATACGTTACGGTTTAGGAATAACTGGCAATAATTAAAAATGAACTGTTTAACCTGTCATTTAAAGCTTGATTTAAGGACGTGAGTTGATAAGGTTAGTAAACTCTGGGTCAAGGAGAAGTAGGAGAAGGATAAATAAAGCAAAAGCTTAAAGTTTCAAATATTTTAATAGTATGAATGAGCTACAATTGTTTCGCCTTGCGGCATCATCGGGCAACTGATAATTTACAAGTATAGACAACTATATAAACATAAGTAACAGGAAACTGAAATACAATAGAGAAATCGGGGAAGGTAGGGGGATGACCTAGCAGGTAGGTAAAGGTTAATGAACTATGTTACGGATGGGTTTTAGAAGAGGTGACGAATTTAATACAATGTGGTCATTTAAGTTGAGAATAGGCCTAAGTGAAATAGATCTATTTATTTCTAAACATTCTAAATTATTTAATCTATTGCTTTTATTTTCTATTTGTAAGAGTTTAACATTCGATTTCGGATCAAAACTATGACCCGAGTCCAAAAGGTGGTTAGCAAAGTTAGAGTTTCTATAGCCATGTTTCCAGCTATTTACATGTTCTTTAATTCTAACTTTTATAGATCTACCTGATTGACCTATGTACTCAGAGTCACAATCTTGACAAGATATTTTATAAACTCCACTATTTTCTAACATTTCTTTTTTATCTTTATTATTCACCAACATTTTCCCTAGATTTTTATTACAATAAAAGGCAACTTTACGATTACATTTAGTAGAAATAAGGTTACTGATTTTATAACTAGTTCTGTTGATATAAGATAATTTACAATATCTAACTATTTCAATGCTCTCGTTATGGGAAGAGTAGACTAAATTTTCAGCTTTACGTTTTAACTTTTTTCTTAAAATATTATCTATTAAACTAACCTCATACTTATTATTAACAGCAATTTGTTTAACGACATTCAGTTCATCATAAAAGTCATTAGGTGAAAGAGGTATACTAATAAGTCTATGTACCATGCTGTGAAAAGCAGCATGTTTATGGCTGATAGGATGGTTAGAATCAGCAGGTATAACTGTATCTGTATAAGTAGGTTTTCTGAAAATTTTAAATTTATGATAACTATCACTGATATTAATGTTAAGGTCCAAGAAATTAATGCTGTTATTGTTACCTACTTCCATAGTGAACTGAATGTTGCTATTTACAGAATTTATGGTTTTAAGGAGAGAGTCTAACTGTCTATTAGTGCCACTAAACAAACACAAAACATCGTCAACATAACGGTACCAATAAATTATATTTTTAAATAAAGGATTGTCTTTACCAAGAAAGGATTAACCTTTACCTACCTGCTAGGTCATCCCCCTACCTTCCCCGATTTCTCTATTGTATTTCAGTTTCCTGTTACTTATGTTTATATAGTTGTCTATACTTGTAAATTATCAGTTGCCCGATGATGCCGCAAGGTGAAACAATTGTAGCTCATTCATACTATTAAAATATTTAAAACTTTAAGCTTTTGCTTTATTTATCCTTGAATATGGAGTTTCAACAAGAAATATCTGCTATTACATTAAAGTAGAAGTAGGAGAAGCTGGGGCCCTCCCCCCAAATTATGATCCTTTTCCCACCTCTATTTTCACCCCAAAATATTTTGTTTTATCAAGAATCGCTATAAAAAAATAAAGGTTCGCATAACTAAATTTAGAGCTGACCACCATATTGGAAAAATGGCAAATGATATGAAAAATTTCCTAATATCTCTAGTTTTACCTCAAAAAATCATGTGTTGTTAATTTTGAAAGTTTGTTTGTAACTTTTGTAATTATTAAATAAAACAGTACTTAATGAATCTGTTTTATTAACCCCGTATTGTTTCACTTAACTATTTAAATATGCTTGATTTATATTTTGTATGTTGTTAAATTTGTATATTTCAGGGAACTCCTGCTACGAGCACTGAAGATTATGAATCAAAATCCAAATATAACAAAATTCATGGAAACGTATAAGGAAGGCGTTACGTCAGTAGAGATACCATCGGAGTCTTGCCCGTAAGTTAAATTTTGTTGTCAAAACGTAATGTCTAGAATAATTAATATTAGACATATTAAACGTTTAATTATTTATTTTACCTATTGCCGGTCATAAATTTGTTTTTCGTATAGCAATTTACCAAACAGTAAATACATTTAAAAACAATATGTAATCAATATCTATAACATACAGAGTGATTCAAAAATATGTCCTAACTTCGGGCAGTGATTTATAGCATCAAAATAAATGTAAAACTTCCTTTATATGTATTTGTCCGCTTCGTTTATTTGTCGACCATTGAGTGTTTTTTTATTATTTTAAAAATTATCAAGATTAGGCAAGTTGAAATTTGGTAGACACATTTTTCATGCTACCAGTGTACCAAAACTCAAAACTTCATTGTTGAAGATATTGTGAAAAAAGCAGAACTTTATGTAACTTTATTTCGAAGAGTAAATCCCTGACTGGGATATTTGTACAACAGATCATGAAGAAACCCTGGTTGGGGTGTTGTGAATGAGGGGATTACCTTACAAATAGGCTACCTCCTCAGTTATTTTAATATGGAATGCGCTGCGTGAATCATTTTCTTCTGCGACCTACAAGAAACTGAAATAAGCATGCAATAAAAGGCATACATGTATGTAACCGCGTGCTGATTGCTGCACTTGCAACATAGTATTAAGGAGTCGCAATCGACATCTGAACTGCAGGAGGTCTTCTATCATGCACTTGCGTTGCGCCTACTGCTTCTGAAACAGACCTTATAGGACAACAATTAGGACAAGATCATAATAATAAAGATGTGATGGGCATTACAGTTTGGTCTGTTGTGTGTTATGGAGAGCATAAAAACAAACAATACATTTAAGTCCAATATATTATAACAAAACCACTTCAATACATTTAGAAATTAACTTTCTTTAATTATTCTGTGTTTATCAGATGTTGTGTTGTATTTGCCAAATGAGGAAATTAGTGTAGATATTGGGTGTGACTGAGCCACCTTAAAGGTTCACCGCTAGATGTTGGATGTGTTGTTTGAGAAAAGAGAAATTCAAGTCATGTGTGTGTTGTTCTAAGTTTGGTCACTATTCTCAAAACATTGTTTTGGAATTAATTATATAAATCAACAATACTAATATATTTTAGTCTTTTTTATACATTTTTATCATTAATATATTTTTTTTAAATTCTCCACAAACGTCATATACAGGACAGAAATTCAATGTCGATGATTAATAAATACAAAAAAACAATAATCAAAACAAGAACTTAATACTAAAACATTAACACAAACATTACAGTACATCTCCAGAAAATTAGTACAATTCTAAAATGACACACCAAAGTCAAAAAAATATACACAATTCTGATCTGTTGCAAGTTACTAACTAATTTGACACATAAATTCATTAACTGAATAGAAACAATTTTTCAAAAGAAATGTAACTAATGCCTTCTTGAATTTGTTTGGGTTTTCAATCTGCCTCATATTACTTGGGACTTTATTATACATTTCAATACACCTATAGGTGTAATGTGTTGCAGTCTCAAACATTGCAATCTTGTGAATGGGGCAATTGAATAAATGTTTACCCCTAGTCAAGTATCCATGTTTACTTTGATATTTTGAAACCTATGATAATAGTTTGTTTTAACAAAACACAACATATTATATATATATATATATATATATATATATATATATACGCAGGGTAGAGGCAATATATCATATCTTTTAAAATGTGGTTTACACGAATCATATCGTTTTAAATTAAAAATAAGTCGAACAATTTTCTTTTGTATTTTGAATACCTTTTTATTATTAATAGAATCTCCCCAAAATATAATCCCATAATTCATATAATTAATATGAAAACAGGGAATAAACATAGGCATAATAAATCATCGTAGTTGTAGCCTTATCGGTTACTCTCTTAATAGTCAGAATCACAAAATAAGCTTTAGTTAGCTGGCATTTGAAGATCTATGATTATTAGAATGGAAGTTAATTAAATGAGTTTTTTTAATATTTAAAAGAAAATTATTTGCTTTAAACCAGCTATTCATTATGCTTAAGTCATTTTCTTAAGTCTAATATTAGTTGGGTATTGTTGGAATTTTTTATTGCTTCAGTTACATCATCAGCAAACAGAAACAATTCAGAATATAAAATACTCGGTGCAAATCATTGATATATATATATATATATATATATATATATATATATATATATATATATATATATATATATATATATATATATATATAACAACAAAGGACCTAATATTGAAACCTGCAGAACACCATTATTAATTACCCGTTGATAACGATCAGTAAGAAATGACGCTATCCTTACTTCCATAGTAAGACAATTTTATAAGAAGCAAATCATGATTTACACAGTCAAATGCTTTTGATAGATCCAGAAATGCACCATCTACAAAATTAGCCTTATCCATTGCACTGGTGTTTAATTATCTTAGCAAATACAGCCTGTATACAGTGTTTTTACCCTTTCTACATCCATACTGATTTGAGTTCAGTATCTCATTTTTTCTCAAAATATGCCACCAATCTATTACACATAACCCTTTCATAAATTTTTGAAGAAAAAAAACTCAACAATGAAATTGGTCTATAATTATTTATTAAAGAAGCATCACCACTCTTGTATATTGGAACCAAATTGCTGTATTTCAAGTTGGAAGGAAATTCACCAATTTTCAGAGACATGGTAATTAAATAAACGAGAGGCTCTGCAATATATTTAGCACACCTCTTCAATAAAAACTGGAAACTCATCTCACCCACTAGGTCTAGAAGAGCGTAATCTACTGATTATCTTTATAACCTCCATTTCTGATGTTGGTTCTACCATTTCCAAACTATCAGTTGGTATTGGTTGCTTATGAAGGAAACCTAATACTGCTTTGTTATCAGCAGACACACCCAGGCATTTTACAGTACGACAAAAAAGTCATTGAAAATATTTGAAATTACACATTTACATTTTCACTAGATGCCACAATACCAGGAGTTACCCAACATTTGTTTTTAGTTTTTCTATTGTGATTAATCGTGGCTACAGGCAACCTAGGAAAGACTACATTAGAGTAACCAAACAACTTCTGTTCTATTAAACAAATCATTGCAATCTTCCTTTTTTAACATTTTCAACAACATATCGATACTGCTATCACTGAAACATCTAATAAAATTATCTTTTTTTAAACTTTTTAAAGTTTGATCAAAGAATTCAATATAACTAACTGAACAGTGTGGTATGAAAACCCAGTTTCAATTACAATAACTTTACACTTTTCAGTTCCAAAACTAGTTATATTATTAATACATGTTTTTGAGGTGCCCTGTGTTCTAGTAGGTTTCTCAATATGATTTTGAGAAATATGCCACAACAGTACCTGCCAGAGAAATTATGCGATTTTGGCTCCTTATACTGTACATATTTTAAAAGGGTGTGTAATTTATTTGAAAATACTCGCAAACTAAATTTATCATTTTTTGGTGGTCTATATATAGCAATTACATTTACACATACATCTGCAAACATTTTTATGCAACAACATTCTAAAAGTTTCAGACATTGAGACAGTAATTTCCATAATAGCTTATCTCAGCTTGAACTTTAAATGGACACCAACCAAGATAAGCACATCCTCCTCTAATCTTGTCTGGTCTTGTACAGTACTGCTGCGGTAAGAATGATCGCGCAAGGAATGCAGAGGATTAGCAAATATTTTAGTTGATACTGAACATCTCACTACTACTCAACTAATAGCATTGACTCAATGGTTTGACACGATAAATACTCCGAAATGAGTTACAACTACTAATTTGAATGCTTTTCTTAAACAAGGATTACAAAACCACAGCCAAATTTATGAATGAGATTATTTAATATTATTAAGTACCACTTTACAAATAATATTTAAACAGATTTTATTATTTTTTTGATTTTTCTTCAATAGTCAATGATAATATGATAAAAAGGGAGGAAATTATAATTAATCTTATATAAAAACAATAACAACTAATGAAAATATTATAGTCAATCAAAATTTGTCTAGCATTAAGTATTTTTAGTCTAATAAGCCTGTATGACTCCATTTAGAAAATTTAATGTTAATTTAATATTAATAATTTAAATGAAGATGTTCTGTATCATTAAAATACTTGTACAGAATAACTTAGCCTATTTCTCACCGGTACTTTTGTATGGATATTTCTTATAAATTAAAAAATGTTGTATATTATCATCATTTATAGATAACACGTCATCAGAAATATCATAAAACTCCATTGCTAGGAGTTCAGACTGTGAATTCATTAAATTTGTGTCAATGTTTTGAGAAATAAAATCAGTTTGTGATTCCATTTTGAAAATAAACAAATCGAATCCCACAAAATCAAAATAATATGAAGAAAAAAATTTAGACAATAAATAACAGCATTGGATATTCCAATATCTAACAAAATGTCTTTAGTGTTCAAGTAAGATTATCTGCTAATTCATTCAATGTTTAACAAGTATGATTATCATGACATTGTCCAAAGTAAACGCAGATATCTTATCCGATTAATAGTGCTATGCAGACCAAAACTTTAAATATAAAGTCTTCCCAGATTTTTATCTAAGTCCAACTCAACAATACAAGATAGTTAACAGCATGTATCCTAATTATCAAAAATTGAATATTTATACATAATAAGCATTATTTTCCTTTAAAAAACCAATTATCACTTTCCTCACACTGTTCAGGTACAAACCACGGCCAAAATAATCAACTCTTTCCCAATCAAAACTTCACTTTTTCAGGAGCACATTTATACACATTTGTCCACTTTTTTTTTCAATGTTCAATCTTTTTTTTATATGTATATAATGTTCAAATACAATTAGTGAAAATTATTGAAACTATAATTTATGCCTTAGTGAGAGATTTTAGTTTATTTTCTCAGAAGTTAAATTTGTAAATAGAAATTTCACTAATTTACTAGTATCGGTAAATAGTTTTTTAAAAAGTTACTCAGTATCGGTTATTGTAGTTTGGGTCGACATGAATATTGTTATTAAGAACTGTGCTTTATTATATGACGTATAATTTTAACTAACTACTAAGATATATCATATCTACAATCATTACTATGAAAACCTATGATGGATAGTGTTGTTTTGTTTTCTACTTTAATAACAAATATAAACAATATATATATATATATATATATATATATATATATATATATATATAGCCTATAGTCCATTTTACCCATCCTTTAATCAATGCCATAACATGGCTTCAACTTCAAACAAAAGATTTTATACTATGTTTTATATAATTAATACTATTCAATTATCAACAAAAAATAACTCGAATTCATAGAAGCTATGAAGGCCAATGGCAACTGTTGGAGATTTTTTTTATGTAACGACAAAAACGTCTTAACGGTTAGTCGTCCTCCAGTAACTAAATGAGCAGAAGTAATCGTCTGATGCTGATCTGACAGTTGAGTAACTGTTAGGCTGTTTACATTCTAGTTCCAATTCCGTAGTCTTTATCGAGTAACTGGTTTCAGAACTGAATAACTGAAACCAACCGATAACTGTTTATGGTTTGCGTGTTAGATGGTAAGGAGGAGTGAGTAGAGATAAGGGGTGGAAAACCCACTCAATCTCTTTCTTTATATCACCCTCGTTCAAACGTAAACTTCTTCCGAGACTTGGCAGTCTGTATCTATTGCCCTGAGGACAGTGCCCTCCCCACCCCTTCTTTTGGCTTTTCTCTTAGTTCTCTCTCTCTTGTTTGGCTCTTCTGTCTGTCCTCGTCATCTACCTCTACCTACAGTCATCTTGAAAATTATATTAATGGAAATCTTAACATTTTATGAGAATAACCGCTTAGAGGATTAACCGTCATTTCAAAGTTGAGTAACGGTTCTTAAGTAATTTGCGTTGCTGGGTACCATAATAAATCAATACGAACTATTGCTAATGTAATAGTTTTTTTAATATATTATACACACACACACACACACACACACACACACACACATATATATATATATATATATATATATTTAAAAACCAGTGAATAGTGCATAATCGAGGGCTAGGAGGGATAGGGGGCTAGTTATTTTATGCTTTATGATAGTTTTTCCTTTTTTTTAAGACGATGATGACCGAGAGGTTTTTCGCCTTTAAACAACAGCGTGTTTGTAAAGCGTAAATAGTTAACCTTTAGTATAGTTATAATACTCATATATTTATCAATGATTACATTATTTTTAATATTTAGTATATTTATCGATAACTTGCTCGTTAAAAAAAAATGAGTATCCTGTCATTTAGTCTATAAATAAAGTAGTAGAGACAAATAAAACTATTTGATGGGCTACATCGTGCTACAAACTGATTCTCTAAATGTAATACACAAAAATTAGTTTCTTGTGTCTTATAGGAAAAGTTAATATTGGTAGATCAAGGAATCTTATCCAGTAGGGTAAGTTTGTAAAATTATTGTGACACAGGTTTTCTGAACCTCGTAATAATTGTGATTAACACTTCTCTCTTGACGTCGGCTAGGTCCTATCAGGCCACGTAGCTGTGTGTGTGTGTGTGAAGGAATCTCCCTTCGGTGATTTGACTCATATTTTCTTGGGAGATCGGAGTTCAAAATTACATTTTTGACAAGAACTACGCCTTTCTCATCGTAGATGGGGTTAATTTTTTTAAACGATTTTGGAGATATTCGACGTTAGAAGTTTTAAAAATATAAAAATAAAGTCTTTGTGTCTGGTATACTTGTATAATGCAACATACAGAATGGTTATACCAAATATGATCTAAATATCTCATATATTTCTGAAGTTATAATTTTTTTGCTAGAAGAACAAAATGGCAGATGGAGGGATAATGAATATTCGACTATATGTTATTTGGCATTTTTTTGTTCATTTTATTTATATAATCCGAAATTGAATAGCCAGTTCACCTTTTTCGGGACACCCTGCAAACATACAATAAAGTTGAAGTGTCATTAATTTATTTAATAAATACAATTTACATTTGTTTATGTTTCGACATATTTAAGCACCATATTGAAAGTTTAAGGGTCACATTTGAATTTTTTATGCAATTCAGAAGAATGGATTTAAAAATTTTTACTAAAAGTATTAGAATTCAAAAATATTTTGGTTTTAGCTCAATCTTGGGTGTTGTAGAGAATTACCAAGAAATTATTAGTTTCTTGTTTTTTGTCAATAATACGGTTATCCTTTGACTTACAGCAAAAATACAAAATCCTTTTTGTTTGTCATTTTTAAAAAGGAACTTTTTGTCTGTCGTGAATTTTTTGTAAAGTTATGGTTTTCGATATATTCATTTTTACATATTTTAAACAGCTACCATTTTGAAAATATACAAAATAAAGTTTATTTTTGGTACAACTAAAACGAAACATACGAAATCCACATACTAAATCTGAACTAAATATATTTTCTATTTCCAAAGTTACAATTTTATTTTATATAAAAAAAACCAAATGGTGGATATCTGGAAAACTAAGCTTTTTTTCCCCTAACGTTTTCTTTATCCTGACCCACAGAATCATTTCATAAAGTTTCGGAGCTCACGGGACTTCCTGTATATTGTCAGTGACAAAATTGGTACATGAGTTAAAAGCTAATTGGATTTGAAAACTTTAAAAATCAGTGCAGTAGTTCCCAAATTAACAATTTAACAATTTTCACTAGGGATTAAGAGAATATCTATATTCTCCTTGTTTATTTTTGACATAAGTTTAAAGTTGGAACATAATTAAAACATTATTTAGAATGATTAAAATCAATTGAAATTTCAAAGTTATAGGTGGTTTTAGTTTGAAAACCGCTGTATTTTAACTGACTCGCGACACTAAAGTAGCTGTTGTCGATGCTTCTCACATGGACACGCTGTGCATTCCAATAGAACTAAAAATATGGTTTATAAAGAGGTCCTCAGATAAAAAGACCTTACTATTATGTTCTTATTTTCTCTATTAATTCGTGAATGGTACATTTTTTTAATTCAGTAAAACGATCTTTTGTACTATATCAGACTGCAAAACTAAAAATTAAACATACATTTTATAATGCATTATCTTGAGTTTCACATATAATGCAAATTGTGTATTTCATATGGGAATATATGCACACATAGCCCGATTTCAACTCGTGCAGAGCCACGGACACAGCTTCTTAATCTTCAATCTGGAATATCATCCTTTGATCAACTAATATTTGTTTTAAATTTGTTTACCAGGAATGAAGTCGACATATTGGTCCGTAAACAGGTAACACAGAAGGAAGTGTATTTTAAAGTTACTAAACATCAGTGTGCAAAATGTGTGCAGACAACTGGCCTACCAACTGGAGATAAGTGGTAAGTTAAATGAATTTCGGAATATTCTTGTTTTTGTTAACGTCTATATTAATATTTAGTCGTTAATGTCAGTACGAATAATAATAACGACCTTTCAGAGGCTCATTATAGTGAGTAGGAATGGCAATCCCATGGGAAACTAGCTGGATCTACACCTTTTATCATATGGTCTTGGGTTTCCTCTTTATCTTTCATCTTTCTTATTAGAGTAAAGTATTTCACCTTTTAAATCCGTCACGTGACTTCTTTTGTCCTATTAAATATGACGAGTTTCCGGACTTCTATCCCATCATCAGGTAAATACTGGATCACTAAAGTTGCCGTCCGGTAGCCAAGGGTGCGTATCTAAATAATTAGTAGCCTACGTTAAAAAAAAAATATGTTGTGTTTTTGTGTAATTTATTTTACGTGTGACTGTGATTGTCAAAGCCAAAGCCTCACTCATATAACAAGGGAATACGCTTCCAAGTCCAATGTCATCACAACAGTTGAAATCATAACAGTTGATTTCAAAATAAGTTAATTATCAAGAATATCTGTAGGTTAGGGGAGAGCGGGGGTGGGGGATATTCGGAAAATTGTGATCTGAAAAGGATAAATATTTTATAAGTTTATAAAAACTAATAGATTTCCTTCAGTTGTGTGTTAAATAAAATTAAATGCGTTTATTAAAATTTATTTTTTACTTAAAATACATGTAGATAGATAAATGAATTTATTTAAGGGGTGAAGTTAGGACCATTAGGTCCTCTTTACCACTTAACCTTGCACAAAAATACAATAAACATATAATATACATAAAATGAAACCAAAATCATTTATTAAAGTTAATATATGAAAATAAAATAATAATAATTATTATTAAAAAAATTCCTGGATGAAAATGATAAAACAATTACAATAGTAATAACAATAATAATAAAGGAAAAACAAAAATAAAATATGTAATAAAGAACAAGAGAGAAAAATTTATCAACTAAAACTAAACCTAGAAAATAAAAAATAACAAATTGTGAAATTATATAATTTAAAACTGGAAAAACTTAGATTATTGTCAAATAATGAAATCTTCCTACAGCTTGTCCCGAAAAAAGGTGGGACAAATATATACATCAAAACAAACAAAAAATGTCAAATAACATATAGTCGAAATTTCCTTGATTGTATAATCATGGAAATTTCGACCTTGATTGTATAATCAAGGAAATTTCGACTATATGTTATTTGACATTTTTTGTTTGTTTTGATGTATATATTTGTCTATCCATCATTTTTTCTTTTACAAAACGCATTATAACTCCAGAAATAGTTAGCTATTTGTTAGGTTCAGATTTTGTGTAACCATAAGTTTTACAAGTGTACCAAATACAAAGACTTTATTTTTATAATTTTTAAAATGCCGAGCGTTTAAAATGTAAAATTTAGAATATTTTGTATACCGTTAACATAAAAGAAAATTATAAATGACAAAATATTTTTATTGTGTAACATTTATTGCAAAGATCAAAGGATAACCAAGTTGTCGAAACAAAAATGAAAACAGAACGTTATGGTAATTGTTGCAACACCTAAAATTAGCTTAATACCTGTCACTAAATTTTGCTCAAGTGTAGCCTCTTAGGCTCCAAACAAAACGCATGGTTGTCAACTCTCAAAAATGTCTTGAGTTATCGATAAAAAATAAAAAATCGTATATGGTTAAAGACGTAGTACTGAAAATCGGTTAGCAATTAATTTCGTTGACGTTTCATTGTACATTAATGACCCAAAGCCTTGTGCAAAATCGCAAGTCAAAAAATATTACAGTTCAGAATTAAATAGAAAAAATAAAATAAAAAATGTGCCTTGACCGTCACCACTGATAGCTCGATTTTAATCAAATACGATTTACTGTAAAAACGCGTTGATGGCACAAGCGAAAATAGTTTAGGCCCTTATTTAAATATATATATTTTTTAAGATGGCGTACATGGCTAATTTTCACTTTTTGTTTGACAACTATAAAACTGACATTTTAGGTGAAGAATACTTTTTTCTTTGATGGGATTTTGTACAACGTTTGTTTTGACTTGTAAATTTCACTTTTGATTTGATACTCTTGTACCAACAATTTTATTATGTTAGTGTATTTAAATAGAAACATCACATGAGGTTAAATCTGGTTCTCAAAATACTGCTTAAGATTACAGTCAATTTGAGATAGTTTTAAGCTGTTTCAAAAAATTATCACTTTAAGCAAATATCAGGAATAAATAGCCAGAGAAAATAATAATTAATAGATTTAAATCGGGTTGAATATACAATTTAAATACATGATTAATGTAGATTTGAAATAGTTTTTGTTGTTTCACAAAATTATTATATTAACACAAATAATTCAGGAATTAAATTGCCAACGACAATGATATTTATTTCGTTAAATATGGTTCAAAATACCATTTTAATAAGTGTTATATATACAGTATATTTGAGATATTTCGTATCTGTTTTACACATTGTTATTTTAAGGAATTAAATAATGAGAGAAAATAATATTTAATAGGTTTAAATCAGGCTCGAAATACTATCTACACACTGCTTATGAATACAGTAGATTTTATAGAGTTTTTATTTATTTCACGAATTTGTTATTTTAAGCAAATAAGCCAGGAATTAAATAGCTAGAAAAAATAATATTTTGTAGGGTTAAATCTGGTTAAAAATAGAATTTAAATACTATTTATGATTACAGTCGATTTGAGATAGTTTTTAGCTGTTTCAAAAAATTCTCTTCATAAGCAAATATCATGAATTTAGAGCATTTATTTTTATCGTGAGTTTTCGAGACGCCACAATAAAATAATTACTCTATCTTAAAACTTCAAATGTCGATTCATTACCTACAGAAATAAGAAATAGTTTGGACTCTCCAAGGATTCACAGGTCCCTACAGTGAAAATACTAATGTCTGCAAGTAGAAGTTATAATTTTCTGGGAATTCATAGATTTTGAAATCAATTTGAGTAAAATACCTATATAAAATGCCTCAACATTTTTAACTGAAATTAATCTTTTATTTTACTGATAATCTTATTTTCTTTAGGTTTCTTCAAGTGATCTCAGAAAACTCAGCGACTAAGAAAGTGGCAAACCAGAGCATGAATAAAGCCGCAAGCAGTGTTGTAATAGAAAAACAACAAAAGAAGTAAGTTAATTTTATTCGAGACATGATTAAAATTAAAATAACTTCTGGAAGGAAAATTTTTGTTCAATTTATCATTTTAGGAGACATTTTTAGTTTATCGATGTGATTCAATACGGGAAGATTTAAAATTGCCCGGGAATATTTCGGGGACAGATTTTTAGGGGAAAATTACGAAATTTTTTCACACCCACCGCTCATCCACAATAACAAAGGATGGATGCAGTTATAAACCATGTGATTTATATCGTAAGTACATAGGCCTATGACTAAAACATATGGAAAGACAAGATTGGATATCGTAATGGGAAATGTTTTGCTCATTTCCTGGTAAAATTGCGAATGATCTAAACCAGAAGAGTATACTGGACATTGTTTTAGAAGAACATCAGCATCTATGTTGGTTGAAGGAGGGGGGGAGTTATTGACTCTAAAAATGGAGGAAGGCGATCATCAACAACAGCAGAAGATACCTATGAACCGCAAGGTTTCTGGAAAAATATTAAAAATTAATACAGTTAAAAGGGAAAATTACATATAGATAACATCGAAGATACGATTTTGAAAATAGAGTCGTGTAGCATATCGTTTGAAATCTCTTTTAATCCTTTTCAATATTGTCTTTTTTTTAATTTTCAATCTACTGGCATGATAGGTATATGAATAAAAGTAAAATCTTCCACGCTATACTTTTTGGTCGCCATTTTGAAACGGTAGCACATAATGTGTACGTTTTTTCTTCAAAATATTCATTTTTTAGCTTTCTTTTAAATGAATTAGCCAAAAATACTGATTTGTATTTGAATATTTTGAGATAGACTACGATAGAAAACAAAATAAAATATTTTTATAAGATTTGCAAACTGTTTACCCAAAAAACAATATGGACGGGAAGTGTTCATCAACCTGAATACTATGGGGATTGGTTTATATCCATCTGAGGATGGTAGCTATGTTACCGATATGTAACAAAAGGTTTAATTAACTTACTAACATTAATTGTGTTAGTGTTTTATTTGTGATTTGTGACTTCTTTCATATCGTTATTAACCACAAGGCTCATTGATATTGTATTGACCAAAATTTGATAGAATAAAACTCGATCACTATCTCATAAATGGATCTCGATATTTATTTATTAGTATGGTGATCAAAATTAATTACACAAGAATTATATAGTGATTTTATTTAATAACTGCTCTCTTGATTTCTTTAGGGAAAATGCACCTATTCCACAAACATCACATGTCAATTCGGCTGTTATACATAACTTAAACCAAAACATTAGAAAGCCCGTAGTCATTATGAAGGAGTATGGCATGTAAGTAAACATTAAAAACGTAATATTTATGAAGTACAATTTGATTTAAAAAGAAAGGATTTATTTTAAATAATTAGGATAGAAGTAATAAAAATAATTAAGTTAAATTTGATACTTTTACCTTTTTTGAAAATTGGAAGATTTTACTTAATAACTCGTCTCTTGTTTTCTTTACTCAAAATCCATCAATTCCACAAAAATCTCAAACCAATAAGACTGCAATGCATAGCTTAAACCAAAACACGAGTAAACCCTTACTCATTACAAACTCTGCCAAGTAAATAAAGATAAAAAATCTAATAAATAAAGTACATTTTGATTTAAAAATAAAGGGTTCATTTTATAATATGATGGAAGTGATAAAATAATTAATAAGTTTATATAGTTGAATTCGTTATTGTTTTTGAAAATTTTACTATTTTAGTTACTCTCTTAGGTTTCTTACGAAAAATCTTCCTAATCCACAAACATCATTTGGTAATATGGTCGGAATGCAAAACCAAAACACGAGTAAACCCTTACTCATTACAAGCCATGCGTAAGTATAAATATAAAGTGTAATATTTATAAAGTATGTATATAAAAAGAAAAAAATTCATTTCATATTATGTTCGAAGTGATATGCAATTAATAAGTTTATAAAGTTGAATTCATTACTCTTTTTGAAAATTTTACTATTTTAATTAATATAATCGCTCTCTTGTTTCTCTTAGGCAAAATCTTCCGGATCCACAAACATCACTTGGTAATGTGGGTGCAATGCAAAACCAAAACATGAGTAAACCAATTGTCATTAAAAATTATAACAAGTAAGTAAATATATAGATAATTTAATATTACATGATTTTATATTACAAAATAAAAAATTTAATGTTTTTTAAGTATATTTTGATAAATAATGTTGCTATCATTACTCTTTTTTGATATTTTTACTATTTTAATTCATAATTGCCCTTTCGTTTGTTTTAGGAAAAATCCGCCCGTTCTACAGAAATCACTTGTCAATACGGTTGCAAAGAAAAACAACAAAAAACCTTGCCATGTTTACAAGTTCATATACTGTGTCACGTAAGTAAATATCATTTTATCAAATTTTAAGTCAATATTTTCACTTAACATTAGGTGGTTTTTAAGAGTGTGGAGAAAACAATTTTTTTCCTGTTTCTAACTATTGAAGATTTTTTTAAATCTGTGTGGTAACAGTTGACTATAAAAATAAAATAAAATGAAAAACAAACATGTTTTCAAGAACACGTTTTAGGTAAGTATTGTTAGGAATATAGCTTCCCGCCTGGGTTCTTAACTATAATTAAATATATAAGTTGTTCAGTACTCAATTAACCTTTATTAACAAGATTAACTATCTCCTATCTTATTACAATGCTACAATCGTCTCCTTTTCTTGTTATCATTATTCCAGAATGACTCTAATTGCTGTGACTCGCAGATATAATTCTACGTTATAGAATAAATAATTAATTTGACTCTGAAATATTTACAAGTTTCTTAATACACGAAGTTTGCTCACCGTGTTTCCAAATCTTATGGATGCTCGTCCGAAGTCTCAATTCTCCCAGGAAGCTCTTACTCGCCAAGTCCGTCTGGCTATATTCAAGAATTCCTGTAGCACCTTCTCTTGTCAATCCTGGTCCCGATGTTAAAAAAAAAACAAAAACATATCACTTTTATTGTATAAAATAGAAACAAACAAAATAGGTACTCAATACTACAATATAGGCTATAAATAAGTTTACATCATCACTAAACCTACATGTTCCATCACAACTGAGTTAAATACAATATAATCAACCCTATATTACACAATAATATATTAAAATTACATGTCACAAATAATCTCAAAAATTTTTTTTTTAATAGTTTACAAATAGTAACAATTTCCAAAAACAACTTATGTCACATTTTTACCACTTAAACTTTCTTAAACTTTCAAAACAAATTATATTTCTAGTGTTCTAAAATTATAATTTAGTTGATTATATCTTTAAAAAATTCAATACTATACATTGTAACTCATAACAAAACCTATTATTGTATTCAAAAATAAGTACAATACAATTATTATTACAAGTACAATGACATCAATTACTCGCTGTCCAGTTTGCCAATTTTCCTTTGTATTTGGTAATCAAAACCCAAACAAAATTATCTAAAATGCATACGAAAATACACAATGTATCGAAACTAGTCAGCATGCGTACCCAATCTATGTGAAACCCCGCGTTGCGTCCAGCATTCCTTCCTATGTTTACTAAGTAGTATGAACAACCAAAGAACGAGTTATGACAAAACGTCAGATCAAAAAATTCCCTAAGATCAAAACTAAACTTCAGTTAAGCCTTTATAAGTATATTACCGTCATGACTTCTTCTTATCGTAGGAAAGAAGAAGCAATTTGACTTTAAAATTCAGCACGCGGAAATAAACAATTAAACACCAAGAAACTCCCTTACGCAGCATGTAACGTAACTCTCACATAACACTTCATACGTAAGAAGCCTGACGCAAGTATTTCACTTACCCACACAGTGTTAACGGTGCTTGTTAATTAAACATGAAAGATTAAATCAAAGTTGTTCACATATAACATTAACTATTTCAAATTGCATAACAACCATTCATATACATTCAAAAATCATTAATACAAACTGTATAATAAATTAAATAATCTTGAATCATCAAAATGTTAAACAAATTTTTAGTAAATACTAAAACAGAGCCGATACAGCATTTTTTTTTAGAATTTTGTCCCTTAAATTTTGTCCTGGGTTTTATATTTTTAATAATATAAAATGGTTCAGTACTCAAGCAACTTTTATTAACATTTATTAACAACAATGATCATCTATCTTATTAGAATGCTACAATAGTCTTATTATTACTATTAATCCAGAATGACATCCATTGTTGTGACTCACAGATCTGATTCTACTTTATAGTTTAATTATCTGACTCTGAAATAGTTACAAGTTTCTTAAAGCTTTGCCACTCAATGGAAGCTCGTCTGAAGTCTCAATTCTCCTAGGAAGCTTTTACTCGCCAAATCCGTCTCGCTATCTTTAAGAATTCCTCCAGCACCTCCACTTGCTCAATCTTGGCTTACTGACCACGTTTCCTCCCACGTTTATAATATAATTGTAGAAAGGTAAGCAATTTCGTCAGTTTTTCATGTCTGTCACAATAATTGTCGTCATTCTGGCTTCTTTAAAAAAAATCTTAAACTCTATTTCTAACTAAAACTATCCTATTCCCTAACAGTATGCTGTTAAAATTTATTTATTTAAATATGAACTCGAGTCACGATGTTTATAAGATTTCTTACAATTTAGTACACGCGACGGGACGATTTCATCAAGTTGACAGAAAGTCCGTGTTTTCTTTTTTGAGCTAGAAAAATATGAAGAAGAAAAACAATTTTTTTTGCCTGATATCTCATATGCTGAAAAAACAAACTTTTTGAGTTTAAGGATAATTTGCCAATGTCCGGTTTAAGGATATTTAGTTTTTTAAATTAATAACTGCACTTTTGTTTTCTTTAGGCCAAAGCTTCCGGTTTCACAAACATCAAACGTCAATACGGCTGAAATACAAAACAAGAAAAAACTTACACTCATTAAAAAGCATGGCAAGTAAGTAAAGAATAAAAAAAGTTACATTTATAATACATTTTGATTTAAAAAAGAAAGAAATGAGCTATTTTGTTTTGTATCCGACATGTTATATAGGACACCGAGTGATAATCGAACAAGATTTTTTAAAGTGCAGGAAGTAGTAATGTAAAAATCAAAAATAATGTTATACAACCCAGGTACGTATAATCGAATTCTAAATTCCAACTTAGTGTGCCAAAATACATAAATATAGTGAGGTATAACAAAATTTTAAAATAGAGTACGGTAGATTGATTATTTTTCAAACACTTACAAAATAGTCCTTTTTGTATTTTTACTTTACCAAGTATACTAGTATAGAGTAAGTGTGGTAATCGCCAAAAATTACGACTACTGTTTTTTACTAATCTTCAATTTTCATGGCCTCAGGGAACAGATAAAAGTGATGTTCGACCATCCGTGCGTCGTCATTGTCGTCTACACGTAAACATAATAGCGGTCACAAAATTGAGATGGGAACACGAAATTTGGTATAGGGGGCTATTTTTGTGCTCTATACAATTACAAAATAATCGTATTATAATGTCAAAATGGTGGCCATTTTTCACAGTACCTATTGTCAGAGATATATTTAAAAAAATAATTATCTCTGATAGTATAAAAATAATTCACATCTGCAGAACAGTCTCAAGTAACAACTTGCACGTGTAAAGGCAGAACGGTTGTTCAACTTAAGTTTCCCAAGAGAAAATAATATTTGCAAGCTACACATAAAACCCTGAGAATTGGCCTCTGGAATGAACTCAAAGTATTTCCACTGAAAACACAAGATTGCAAAAAGCAACGTCCAATCAAGAAAATCCCGCGAATAAATATCCAATAGAATCTCAAGAAAGTACAATGCTCAATTGAAAATTTTAACCGCGTGAAGAAAAAAGAGGGAGAGACGCAAGTTTTCTGAAGACAGTCTAAAAACTATCACCACGCAAGTTAGACGTTGTAAAGATCCAGAGTAAAATGTTGTAAAATAATTTCAATAAGTTAATAAATCCAAGTGTGTTTTTTTTAAAAGGCAAGTAAAGCCATAATAATCATAAAATATATATATATATATCAAGTGTTAAGTGTAAAGTGAAAAATCAATAAAAATAAATTATAAAAAAAGCGTATTGTGTGTGGAGTGAATCCGTGTGAATTGTATGTGCGACGGTTTGATAAAAAAAAAAAATCTGTAAGTAGCTTTAAATATATACACAAAATATGTAAGAAAGATCTCATAAAAACAAAAACTAATTAATACAAATTTTAAAAAGATATCCCAGAATTAAAATAAATAATTAAAAAAAAAAACAGCATAACTAATTAATCAAATACACATTGAGAGTCCAAAATCATAATTAATCTAAAAACAAATCTAATCTAGAACCATTAAAATAAATGTAGTATTAAGAAATTGTGAAAAGTATTTTGATTTAAATATTAAGGAAAATCTCCTTCATCATAAATAAGCTGATAAAAGGATCTCATGATACCTAATGAAGCTATTTTGAGGGAGCCAAAAATATTTCTTTAATTAAATCAAAATAATTATTATGTATAGTAAGTAATTTAAATTGTGCATTTAGTTAATTAAGTAATTTAAATTAGGAAAAATAAAAATTATAAAAGTAAATATTGGGAAGACT
Source organism: Aphrophora alni (assembly GCA_963513935.1). Taxonomy (NCBI): domain Eukaryota; kingdom Metazoa; phylum Arthropoda; class Insecta; order Hemiptera; family Aphrophoridae; genus Aphrophora; species Aphrophora alni. Next base: position 117,607,808 of record OY740765.1, read on the forward strand.
GTAAACTAAATATTGTATAGTCTTCTATCATAGTTTTAACATAGAAATGAAAGTTTAAAATATACATCTAAATATTGTAAATCTTTAATTATGTTTTGATAATATTTAAATAGTTTTGAATCACTTAATTTTTGTCTCTGTACTTATTTAGATAAATCCTATCACAGCCAAGCGATATTGATTCGAGAAATCGAATCCACACAAAAAACCCTTACATGGTGGAGGCGCCTAAGTTTAACTTTTAATATCAAGCAGAGAAATAAATGCAGAGATAGAGAAAATTTAGTGTAATTAAAAATTTAATTAATAATATTAACAAAATTTTATTATAAATGGACTTAAGTAACACAGACATATATAAATTTAAAAAAGAAGAAACAAGCTCATGATAATCCAATAATGGGAGGACACTACTCATATTACAAAACACTTCTAAAAATAAAAGACAGGTACCATTGGCCAACCTTACACAAAGACGTACAAGAATATACAAAAACATGTGAAACCTGTCAGAAACGAAAAATACCTACACGAAAGCAATATGGGCTCTTAAAACCAATATTAGCAACCCATAGGCCATTAGATAGAGTAATAATTGATTTCATAGGCCCCATTACACCTTCATGTACATACAAATATATCTTATCATGCACTGATGTCTCCACAAAATATGCGTGGGCATTTAAATGCAAATCGGCAAATGCAAAAACGGTTGCAAATAAATTGATGAAAATAATATTAAGACACGGAAAAATGCGTATATTACAATCCGATAGAGGTACACATTTTAATAATGAAGTCATAAAAAATTTAACAACTACATTAGGAATAAACCACATTTTGAGCAGTGCTTATTCACCACAATCACAAGGGTTAACGGAAAAATTCAATGGAACACTAGTAAACATGTTATCACATTACGTACATGAGAACCCAAAATCGTGGTCTAAATACATTGACCATGTGGTTTTTTGTTATAATGCAACAAAACAGACGAGCACAGGATATTCACCAAATAAATTAATGTATGCTTTTGAACCCAACTACCCAATGGAAATAATACAGATTCAAGAAAACCCCAACTATGACATACAAAAGGAAATCAAAGAAATCCAAAATATAAGGAAAACGATTCCAAAAATCATTGCGAAAGCCCAAGAAAAACAAAAAAAATATTACGATAAAAAAAGAATAGACTTCAATTTCCAAATAGGTGATGAAGTTTTAATAAGAAGAGAATTCCATGGAAAGGCAGTGTCAAAATTTGACATGAAATATACAGGACCATATCAAATTACACAAAAAATAAATAATCTCACATACATAATAGAAATCCTCAAATATGGCAAACTGCAAAACGAGCCAATACATATCTCTAGAATGAAGTTGTATCATAGGAGAGTAAAATAAACACAATTATAATAATTAATAAAATATTATTTAGATTAATAAATATTAATAAACAAAATAATAATAATATTTTATGAGATCTTTCATTTATTATTCATAAGACTAAGATGGGATCTTTCATTTTAACTTGTAGATAATAAAACATGTTAATAACTCTAAGTACTAGCTTTAAGCAGTGAAAATTTTGTTTTGCAAAACTAACACATACAGTTTTAACCATTCATAAATAATAACTCATAATGAGAGCATGTGATATAATAATTACATTGACAAGATTAGCATTCTAGGATGGAATTTGTATACGCTAGTCCAGTACTGTAGCAGATAAGGAGCGACCTTGCTTACCCAGCAAATAGTCCGGAATATTACATGGGTAAAGCAATGGTACCACAATATAAACATTAAAATTGAAATTGAAGCATTGATCACGCTTTAAATTCACTTATATAACATCCAAATAACAACAACATTGTATTGTTTCAGCTATTACTACAGGACAGAAAACAAAAATGAAAACAAATGCTAACATCATCATACTAACCATCCTACAAACATTATTGAAAGCAACTAATACGCTAAAAATAAACATTGTCACAGGAACAAATTTTAAAGAAATTTTCAACATAAACATTTATCAAGAGTCGGTACCGCTGATTTACAAATTACCTTACCACAATGTGGGCGAACAACACTACAAATTTACACCAATAGTGGACACATCATGCCAAATAAAAACCGTAAATTCAAAAAAATGTCAAATAATAAACCATAATCAACAGATACAAACACTTATAAACGAAATTTTAGAAGCAGAGAGAAGAACTTTCCAAACCACCCCAACAAAACCATAGAAATGACACACATCATACCAGCAACCTGGACAGATTTAAAAACAATAAAAATAGACCCACTACCTGAGTCACACAAACCAGAATTCCAAAACATAAATGACGTATTGAATGAAAATTGGAACATATCAATACCAACCTATATAGTAAGAAATCTCATACCTCAAGAAACTTTCCAACACATACAAATGGAAAACAATTGGTCGGACATCATAGAAAACAAAAGAATAACCTTTTACATTTTGGCAATATGGTCAAGCACTTTAACCATCATAATAATAACACTATGCTACAAAATACACATCTATAGCATCAAATTGAAGGCATTAAAACCACATACAGTTCCAAGAGACTACCAATTGTCAGACAAATAACAAACAAAAACATAAAAAATACAAATTGATGGTACAATTTACCCCAGTAAGGGGAGTGTCAGAGATATATTTAAAAAAATAATTATCTCTGATAGTATAAAAATAATTCACATCTGCAGAACAGTCTCAAGTAACAACTTGCACGTGTAAAGGCAGAACGGTTGTTCAACTTAAGTTTCCCAAGAGAAAATAATATTTGCAAGCTACACATAAAACCCTGAGAATTGGCCTCTGGAATGAACTCAAAGTATTTCCACTGAAAACACAAGATTGCAAAAAGCAACGTCCAATCAAGAAAATCCCGCGAATAAATATCCAATAGAATCTCAAGAAAGTACAATGCTCAATTGAAAATTTTAACCGCGTGAAGAAAAAAGAGGGAGAGACGCAAGTTTTCTGAAGACAGTCTAAAAACTATCACCACGCAAGTTAGACGTTGTAAAGATCCAGAGTAAAATGTTGTAAAATAATTTCAATAAGTTAATAAATCCAAGTGTGTTTTTTTTAAAAGGCAAGTAAAGCCATAATAATCATAAAAATATATATATATATATCAAGTGTTAAGTGTAAAGTGAAAAATCAATAAAAATAAATTATAAAAAAAGCGTATTGTGTGTGGAGTGAATCCGTGTGAATTGTATGTGCGACGGTTTGATAAAAAAAAAAAATCTGTAAGTAGCTTTAAATATATACACAAAATATGTAAGAAAGATCTCATAAAAACAAAAACTAATTAATACAAATTTTAAAAAGATATCCCAGAATTAAAATAAATAATTAAAAAAAAAAACAGCATAACTAATTAATCAAATACACATTGAGAGTCCAAAATCATAATTAATCTAAAAACAAATCTAATCTAGAACCATTAAAATAAATGTAGTATTAAGAAATTGTGAAAAGTATTTTGATTTAAATATTAAGGAAAATCTCCTTCATCATAAATAAGCTGATAAAAGGATCTCATGATACCTAATGAAGCTATTTTGAGGGAGCCAAAAATATTTCTTTAATTAAATCAAAATAATTATTATGTATAGTAAGTAATTTAAATTGTGCATTTAGTTAATTAAGTAATTTAAATTAGGAAAAATAAAAATTATAAAAGTAAATATTGGGAAGACTGTAAACTAAATATTGTATAGTCTTCTATCATAGTTTTAACATAGAAATGAAAGTTTAAAATATACATCTAAATATTGTAAATCTTTAATTATGTTTTGATAATATTTAAATAGTTTTGAATCACTTAATTTTTGTCTCTGTACTTATTTAGATAAATCCTATCACAGCCAAGCGGTATTGATTCGAGAAATCGAATCCACACAAAAAACCCTTACACTATTTTGTTTACATCTTGTATGTTATTCACATCCATAACATGCAAAATTAGATAAAACTTCACCTCTCTATGATGAAAAATAGCAAATTTATTGTAATTCGAACCCTGACGTCCCAAAAGAATGTGATATTCGTATATTATGATATCCGCAGTGCCGATTCATCGACATGAGCGAAGCAAGTGGAGACTCATTCACATATGTGAAACTTCCATTGTCGAAACACGCATACCACTTGGGTAAGTCCTGTGAAACAACCTTGCATCAACTGGTGAGTAGAATCGAGGAATCAATACATACTAAAGAATTTGAGTTATGTGCATTTATCGATATAAAAGGAGCCTTTGATAGTACTGCTTATCAATCAATCATATCAGCAGTTAAAAATCCAGGAGTAGAAAACACAGGGCTACAATAAATGTTAAGAAATAGAATAATCCGTGCAACATAGTACGATGAGAAATTATATGTGATAGCTGTGAGAGGTATTCCACAAGGAGGAATTCTCTCATCGATGCTGAAGAACATGGTAGTTGACCCCCTAATAACTGAAATAAGTAAATTAGGTTTTTACACACAGAGTTATGCAGATGACATAGTAGTATTGATAAGAGGTAAATTCTTAAGTATTTTGGCAGAATTAATTATTAGAGCATTAAAGAAGATCGAAGACTGGTGCAGGAACGAGGGTCTTTCCGTTAACCCGGATAAGACTACCATCATACCCTTCATGAGAAACATTAAAATAGAAAGAGTTAAGGTAAATCTAACAAATACTAACATAGAACTTTCAGATGATGTTAAATATCTAGGTGTTTATTCTGGGTAGAAGACTCACCTGGAATAAACATGAAAATTACATTTTGCGGAAATCAACAATATCTCTTAAGGCATGTAAGCGACTTCTTGGTAAGAACTGAGGTCTAGGTCTAGCTATGACTAAATGGCTTTATAGTATGATAATTAAACCTCAGATACAGTATGGTGCCCTAGTGTGGTGGAGAAGAACACTTCTAGATGTCACTAGACGTAGGTTGTCTAGTCTACAAAGGTTGGCCTGCTTATGTATCTCAGGAACTTTTAGAAGTACACCTACAGCAATAATAGAAATTCTGTTAGGAATAACCCTGTTGTCTACCACGCCGAATAGCAAAGTTATTGTTAAGAATGTAATTTCGAACCCTGATCTCCAGACAAATATGATATTCGTTACTATATCCGGCAGTTATATAATTACACTGGTCACTATTGGAATCTTGGAAAATATTAGTTTTAAATCAAAATTTAAGTGGGGGACCTTTAATACTCTCTAGAGGAAATCAATATTTCAAATTTTGAAAATTAACCAGTATTTTCCAATATGGCTGCCAACTTCAAAATTTCTTATGTAAACCCTTATTTTTATTACGTTTATGGATCTACATACACATAATTATAAGACTTTTTCATTTTTGGAATTTTTTAACAACCGAACCCTTTTTGTGCATATTGAAATTGAAATTTGGATTTTTAGATTTTTGAAAGACTTGACGGTACGAATTAAAACTAAAATTTCATTTAAAAGTTACTTGAAACGACATATTTTATAAAATTACATCAAAAAGTACATATTTTTATGAACAAATGTTTAATTTAATGAGTCATTGGAAAGTTATCCGTGAAAAATACAGAATAGCCTATAGAATCTAAAAAAGATACTATAGACTAAAAGGCATATTTATCGTTAACATTTTTATAAAATATAAAGATCCCAAATGATCTTATTAAAAAAAGAATTAATTGTTAGGTAGCATTTGTTAAAAATACGAAAATGAACCTTTTGGCTGCTGTCATTAAAACACAATTTCAAATAAATACAGGATAGCCTAGTTTGTGAAACGACTGAAGCGAATGGAGGCCCTATTTAAAATGAACAACCATACCAAAAATGTCCATACCAATTTAGGTTTTGGTACGAAGCTATTGTATTGTTGAGGTGTTTGTTGTTAGTTCCATATAAATCTTAACCTTAATAGTGAAGTGCATTTCCGAAGTCTTTTCATCTCAGTACAGAATATTAGAAGTTTATTCCGTTTCCCACCAGAATTATACTGTGGTAGCAAATTAAAATAATCGTCTGTATATTTTTCACACACAAAAATGTTGAAAATCTTTGACTAGTGGTTTTTTTATAAGGGTAATCCATAAGGTTTAAGGGTTTACCTAAGGATAATACATTAGGGAAGCAGTTCAAAATCATAACATGGTCTTACAGATTTTGGCAAATAGTGTTGCGTAAGTACAATACATACCTTATAGCTTTGGTACCTGGTTGTGAAGGAATAAGGAAACTCGAGTTTTTAACTTGGCTCGAGGAAGATACAAACTCCCAAAATTTCCTTCCCAACTTAATTTTGACGGACGAAACTAATTTTTCTAATATATAGAAAAAATAACCACTATTGGTTAACTGAGAATCTTCTTATTGACAGAGAAGACAACCAACAAGTTAAATTCTTTGTCTACTGTTGGTGCGCCAAGTTATTCAATCGTGTACTGAATGTACCAAGGTAAATTAACTGATGTTGATGATATCTATAGCTTAGTTTTGGAAAATGTTTTGCTCTCACTCCCTTGAAGAAGAACCTTTGAACTAAATAATTCAGCTATTTTTCCAACAGGATTTAGCACCACAACACAACAGTGAAGCATCGAGAGAATTCCTTAACGCTCACTTTCAAGGCAGATGTATATTTACCTAGGAATTTCTACAATGACCCGGAAGATCTCCGTAGGTATCCCATTTCAGTGGAAAACATGTGAAACAAAATTGCTCGCTTATCGAGTGCATTCATCCTAATTATGTCGACAAATTATGTGTAGGCCACTGATGAGCGCACACATGTTTCTATATTGGCGGCAGGTATTTTGAACAATTATTGTAATATATTATGTTCTGACTATTCATAAATTACGTAGATGTTTTTTATAATTAACAGATACCAGATACTTGTTTATCTAGTTATAAAACAACTGAAACTAACAATTTAAGTCTTTCAACAATTTAAAAGTTCTAGTATCACGTTAAATTTGAAAGCAAAAACGGTTGAATTTATCAAAACAATGACAAGAATGAAAAAGTTTCAAAATTATATGTAGAATCCCACAACATGACTTTTAATACGAAATTTTGAAATTGTCCGTCATATTGAAAAATAGTGACTAATTTTCAAAATTTGGAATATTGATTTTACTGCCCACTAGAAAGTATGAAACTTTGATCTTCATTTAAACTTTGTTGTATTTTCCAAGATCCCAATAGTGGCCAATTTAAAGAATCAGTTTATACCCTGAGACGCCAGTAGGCCCTATTAGCCGACGTCAAAAATTTACTGAGATTCAAAAAACCTATGAAACTGTTTATAAAAAACTGGATAAGACCCCTTGATTTACCAACATAATTAAATAATTCCTACACGGCCCAAGAAACTTTTGGACACTACATTTAGAGGATGGTGATGTTAGTACTATGATGGTACCCATAAACTTGTTTTGAAGTTAGATAGTTCATTATTTTGTTCGCATATAGGATTGATAATTTTTAATATATGTTATTTCTTTCAAGATGAATTTGATTGTAGTTTTGTCTTATTGTCTTATTTTTGTTCAAGCAAACCTATATTAACAAGTAAAGAAGAAGTAGTACTGGTTGAATTAGTTAGACAATATCCACTTTTGTATGATTTACGCCACAAGCAGTATAGAGATACAGAAGTTCATGAATATATTTGGTTAAAGATATCTAAAAAACTTGGAAAACCAGGTAAGAAGTGTTTTTACATAGGCTAGTACTGTACTTTATTTATTTAAAGAACAAATATGAAAAAAAGTTAATAAAAAACTTTGCAAAATCAAAAAAAAAGTGTAAAATTAAAAAATTCCGTCATTTTCTTAGTAGTGTGGTATGATATTTTTTTTGCAGATAAATTTAATTAACTTCGACAAACAATATTTCTCCAAGTTTCCCCTAAGAGTTCCTGTAAAAAATTTAAACATAATTCTACCAATCAGATGGTTCATCCGCAATTGAATTTTATATTACAATTTATTGATTTTTTTTAAAACTAATTTTATAATTAAAATAGATATTTATTTTAGATTTTTTTTTTAACCTCAGGGGCATTTTAGTGAGTACGGGCTTAGCAATCTCGAGGAGACCTACACATTTTTTCATGTAGTCTTAGGTTAAATTCCTCTCTTTCATCGTTCCTATCTCTCGTGACCAACTATTGTTCTTTTCCGACCCTGACGCAGAGTATTTGAGAGCTAGATGTCTTTATTTTAAGTTCTTTTCCTTTTTTTAAAGATGATGATGACCGAAAGGTTTTACGCCTTTAAACAACAAGAAAAAAATAATTTTTAGATTTACGTTACTCAATATCTCGAATTAACGATTCCATTCAAAATGTTTACGTTTTAAATATACTTTAAATGTAAGTTATTTAATATCTTGAATTAACATTTCCATTCAAAATGTTTACGTTTTAATAAAAAGATTTATGTTATTTAATATCTCGCATAACGTTTCCTTCCAAAATGTTTACGTTTTAAAAATTATTTTAGATTTACGTTATTAAATATCTGAAATTAACGTTTCTATTCAAAATTTTTACGTTTTAAAAAATATGTTTTTGATTTACATTATTTATCTGGAATTAAGGTTTAATTTTAAAAAAATATTAAAAAAAATATTCTTTAATACATCCAAAACATGTTTGCAAATAAATACACATCCTAATGATCACGATATATAGCGAAATGTATAGTGAATTTTTTTTTTTTTTTTTTTTTCATTTTTGGACTGAGAAACTTCATAATTCAGTGCTTCTTTTATAAATTAAAACTTAAACAGCAAATAATTTAAATTTAAACATAACTAATATTAATATTAGTTTTAATATTAACATTATTAGTTTTAATATTATCTTTGTTTGAATTATATATCTGAGAAATACCAATAATAATAAATTATTTCCTGAAAATTTTACGAATATTGATGTTATTTTAATCTGTTATTCTAGTCATCTTTATTCACTAACGATGACTAGAGAGAGACAAAAAAATTCACATTTTTATCTTAAACTGAATAAACAGTCTGTCAAAAAAATTACAATGGGATGAGTGCGGCATTACTGTACACCTGATCTGTGCAAAAGTATAAATACTGATTATATAACAAAATATATACAAATATACATCTATATCTAATACCTGCTATTTAATCATCAGGTTTTGATCAGCGTACCATCATTGTTTTCCTTTATTCTTAATCATGTTCCAAAAGTGTTTAAAGTCATAATTAAATTTATCCTCCACAGATGATATGCACTAGATTAGGCTAAATTAATTTTTACATTTACTTCTTTCCTTAACTCTTTAAACCTTTTTAAAAAAAGGATTAATATAATTCAAAACTGAATTATATCTCTCATACCTACAATTATAACGTATTTCAAAGTTCAATGTTCGGATGATGAACATCCTCAAGCAATATTGGATGAAGATATTTATACATATTTACATATTCAGGTTCATTCGTTAAAACTAAATCCAATGTTCTATTACTAATATTGACCACATCATTAATCATATATAGGGGCATGAATTCTAAAAAAATATAGTAAGATAAAAATAATTAGAACAAACTACTGCATGTAATAAAGAAAATTTACTTTCTACGACAAACGACAAATTTAAATTCCATACGATAAGTAATTTATATTCGAGACAATCCTTGATATAAATTTACATAAGCTTCACATTTAGATGATGGTGGAAAATGCACACAACGCACAGTGGTCAAAAATACAAATTTAGTCTGTCAAAATTCATACTGACTTTGGTTTTTAGTTATATCAAATCAAACTAAATGTGGATTAGTTTAATGTGTTCAAATTGAATTTAATATGAATTCAAAAAAATTCCGACAGCATATCTGTATTCTAATAATAGATAAAGTCTTTTAGAAATATACCTAGATATGTATATAACAGGTAACAATTGTCAAAAATATATCACATCATAGCTTCAATTCATCATAACATCACACAATCATATGGCAGTATAAACAAATAACTAGAACAGACCTTCAAATACGCGTAAACATAAAAAAATCATTAAAATTACACAAAAAATCCAGGTATGATGTTAGATCTCCATTAAGAGTTGTGGTTTGGTTGGTGTAGCTGGTGTATCACTGAAGAGGACGACCTTGTCGTTGAAACGCGTCTGATACTTAGGCGTATTTTTTTATGAGAATTGTGTTCTGTGTGTTTGTTATACTCCATTAAGATCTTTATGACTTTATGTAATAAAATAATCTACAACAATTTATACTTATAGTTTGTGATAAAAGAGTTAACAAATAAATTGTATGATATAATATAATAAATAATTCAGCCGAAATAGCGATTTTTAATATTTTAATCTTAATACAAACATCTTCACCCCTAAAACATGATGGATTGAAGCAATAGCATTTCGTTTCAACGTAAAAGACCTATAGACATTAAAGATGTTTTTTTTTTAAATCAAGAAATGGGTACTAAATTGTAGAATTTATCAGGTAACTGCAACACAAGTCACTGAAACAATTACATCCAGCAAAAATCTCTGTCAAAAATTAGATACTAAAAATAATTTCGTTTTGAAAATTGTTAAGAGATTAAAAATTAATCAAATAATAACCAATGATTCGGAAGATAACCAACTAATTGATAGTTTTGAGGGTTTATGAAATTTGTTATTCCTGATTATGCCCAAAATATTCAGACAAATCATTTTTTAGAAGGTGACTTTAAAGAGTTAAAATTATCAATTAATTAAAAAAATAAACATATTCTGAATAGACGGAATCACTTATAGCATAACACAAAAAGCATTAGAAATTATGTTTAATGAATACTTACAATGTTTAATGAAATTTAGAATAGAAAATGGAATTTCCACTCGAATGGAAACGACAGAGTTGTTTTTATTAAAAGTTTATATTATGAAACTATGATGAAAGACCGTATCCTTCTCAGAGAGATATAAACCATTTATTTACTTTTAATGAAAATCACTCACAGGTTTTTCATTATATTAATATCCGTCTGAGGGTGGTAGCTATGTTACCGATATGTACACACAGATTTATTAAACTTTCTAACGATAATTGTGTTTGTTTTATTGTGATTTTTGGCCTCCATTTTAAAGTTTTTAATTGTATTTTTCTAAATATCAAGAGCGCACCTATAGTACTAAATTTTAATTTTTGGGAGCGTTATGTACAGACGATAATGACAACGACTACGACAGACGGCGCGTCGAAAATCACATTTTTCGTTTCTCGAGGCCATGAATCGGGAATATCGTAAAAAGCAGAGTTCGAAATTTTATGCGGTTACCCAACTTGCCCCACACTTCGTATACTGGGTAATTAAAACAAAAATAAATACTGCTTACGTAATATGCGAAATTAAAATGGCATTTTTTTAAAAATTAGAAACATCTCAAACGTTCAGGAATAAATACGATACAATAGCGATTAGTTAGCTCACAATGGCTTTGTTTGAATATTGATAACTATTAACTACAAACAGAAATGACGCGATATCTAATGTCGATAAGCCTTATAACAACAATCAACTACAATTAACTCATGTTTATACTCATGACTGATTTCCTAGCATGAGCATAGTATAACAAATATTGTGATATAAAACTAATTGATGGCGTCATCTTGTTATTTAACCTGCCCCATAATACAATACAAGCAATCCTTGTAAATGTAATGGCTAAAAGTTGAATTCTTAGGACTTGTACGAAATGTTTGTATTGGTTTTTAATGAAAATTCATAGTGAAAAACATTTTTATTTCTCCATCAGCCTAAACCAATTCTATAATTTAAATATAAAGTTAAATATAAAAGGAGATTTATTCTAACTTAATGTATTTTTTCTTCCAGCTGAAGTGTGCAAAGAGTATTGGGAAAATATAAAAGATGAATACAAAAGAGGAGCAAAAGAAACGAAAATGGCATCCGCCTCTGTGTGTCAAGTAAAATCCTCCAGAAAAAAATCTTAATGGATATCTTTCTAGATTACAATAGAAGGTACATATAAAAACCATAATATGCAAATAAAACAATATTTCAACTCACCTGTTGACAAGTATAACCTTAGTGTGATTGAACTATGTGTCACGTAACATATAGTCTTTATTACGAGTTTATGGCTAGCGAAATATTTCGCTCTGATTGCTTCATGAGTGAAATAAAGCCAATACTGTAGTTCTTAAGAACCAAGGAATATATATTTTTTGATCTTAAATATTGAATAAAATAGATCCTTGAACTTTATTTTCCAGAAATCTGGTTAAAAATAAAAAATGTTACAATCTAAAAACACATTTTTTTTAGATTTAACTTAAAATACCTTTGTTAAATGGCTAAATAAAGTCATAAAAGTTGTTAAAAAGACTTGTAGAGAATTTAATTCTCAGAATATTGATGTAAAGTCAATAAAAAATTGTAAGTTATAGAAATTTAATAGGATTAGATGAAGATTATTGTTCTGTTTGAAATTGTTTCTATATTTTGATCAATTTTGTTAGTAATAAAAGAAGAAAATCTAAGTTTCATTTGTTTTCCATTGGCATCAATTTTCTCAGAATTAAATTCGTAACAGATTTTTTTGAAATAATTTATTACCCATTAAAAATCATTTTAGGCCAAACTTTAAGAAATGTGTTATCGACTTCATTTTTTCGTATTTTATTCTTTTTTTCTCCAAAATTATTGGAGAACAATTCACTTTTTTCATTTAAAGGATTAATTTTGGTCCTAAGAATGTTGGGTTCTATATGTGTTTTCTAGGTGTCCGAAAAAGAACTCTGTTGTTTTAATTTATGTTTACCATATTATATTGACTTACAAATTTAAATTGCTTATTTTATGAAAGTTTTTGTTATTTCTCAGTCCAACTCAACGTGGGCACTGTTTACAGCCCTATAAACATCAAATCGTTAATTATTCGACCTCGTTCCACACTCTGGTGGACATGTCAGCAGGAATTGCTTTAATGGTTGCTATATGGGGCAGGTTAGGTTAGGTTAGGTAAGTGACTAGAATTTTCCTTAGTAGGCTATACAATGTCTTTGACATAACTCAAGAAGAAGACGTTAATATACATCAAATCAGGACTTCATGTTGGTCATGCAAGGCGACCTGCTATTACCACTGAAAATTGGAAAATATTACCACATAACCTGAAAATTGGTTATTAAACTCAGTCCGCACATTCATTGCATAATGTGTAGGGGATCCATCTTGTTGAAAAATTCGGCCATCCACGTTCTCAACCTGCAGAAACGAAAAATTAACAAATCCACGTATATCACACCAGTCTGTCAATTGTCTGTTAATGAAAAATAAACGTCCCAACAATTCTATTATGCATGATACTGCACCGAACATTCACTTTCGAACTATTACGAACGACTCCACTAATTCATATGTGTTTTCTGACCCCCATATTCGGTAATTATGACGATTCACTACTCCACGTACAGGACACGTGGTTTCATCAGAAAATAAAACTCACTTAAGGTAATTTACATCTTCGGAAATGACTTCTAACCAATGCAAGAGATGTAACTTCGAGCTTATAAACTGTAGATTCGCCATGGAATCAAGCCATAAAGAGTTCAGTTTTATCTTAGTTTGCTCTTCGTGATTAGGTTTGATATCATGGCGAAGCTCTAAGTTTATAAGCTCGAAGTTACATCTCTTGTGAACACTGTGTTTTAAGGAATATGTAATTGACGAGCACTATTTCCGACACTAAGAACGGAACGTTTCGGACTACGGTGGAAAGACAGTCTAATTATGTCCGTGTTTCCTGATGAGTGTACTTTTAAAACGCTTCCAGTATTATAAAAAAGTTGATGTCATTTACGTAGGCTTTTGTCACTCGGAGGATATCTACGATAAACTTGCGTATTACTTCTTTTACACGATAGTCACTGATTATGATTCTGCTAACTATACCGTACTTTGTGTCTTTTCTTGTGGCGATGTCAATATTCATCACTGGTTTACAATACCAAGTTTTGCAACACAACTGAAAACAACAATATTTAACAAACACAAATTAAACAACTGTAAAATGTAAATTAAAAAGCTGTAAAATATAACTTGATTATTGTAGCTTTACGATCATATGCATGCATACAGCACAATAGGTATTTATTTACAAAACGTCCGCCTGTTTTCTTTTTCGGACACACAGTATATATCTTTTTATATAATCTGCAGAGTACATACAGTTTATTTTCTTCCGTCATATAACAAATTCTGTTGTATTTTGCCATTAGTTTTTCATTAATTATTATTTGTCGGTAGATGTTTCCTGCATTATTGGACATACCCCTACAAAATGTGTCTTCTGGTAGGTTCACATTAACATTTTTACAGATACATGGTTTGTCTCATCTCCACAGCCGACCGTTTAAGTCCAACTTTGTGTTAAAGATTAAGTTCACGAATCTTTCAAGTAACGTTTTAGGGATGAAACTCTGATTCTAGCAATCCATTAGTTTATCCTAATAGTTTTCCAACTAACTCTGCTGACTCCCGCATTCACTTACTTTCTCTTCATATTTTCGCCAAGTTGAATTAGCTCTTCATACAAAAATATTTATTCTCGATTGTTTATTAAGACGTTGTTAGCCTTTCAATGCTTTCTGTATGTACATCAGGTGTAAATAAAAGTGAACTGAAACAAAACTTCATTATAAAAGACAATATGCAATTCCACTCCGTGTCTCTTCTGCATTACAAATTATGTTTAAAGTTATATCAACTGTATTTTGACGGTTGTAAAGTGGTTATGACCTAAGGCTTACTACTGATACTCCTTCAATAATATTTTGCAGTAATCTGAATGTTTTCTCAAACATGAAATAAAATAAAATAAAAAGCTTTAAGGAATAGGCTTTATATTATAAAATCCATCACTCGAGAATGGTTTAAAGTATAATGGTGCAGTAAATTAAGAGAAATAAAAATCCTCCATTTTTGGGAAACCAAAAAAAAAATGCTTTGAGGATGCTTACGACATGCCATGAAAATTCACTACTACTTATTGTAAATTTTGCTACAGTGGTCCTTGGAAATTTGACCATTATATCACTACATCGCTTTTGGCGAATTTTGCCCCAAATCCCAAATAAATATTTTATAGTGTTCATAAATTAAATTTATGGTCAAATTTTAAATAATAAATATGGGTCAAGTAAGTCATAATTAAACCTGATACGAAACTATACATTTTACGTAAATATATATTATAATTTTAAAATAATGGAGGCCCAAATATCTGAATTGTAAGATTTAAGTTTTTCTCTTTCATTAAAAAATAAATAAATAAAAATAAAAAATCAGCATAAAAAATTACACCAATTCTTTTATTTTATTTCTGTCCTGGTTTTACCTCTCAGCTATGGAGTGCTTGGAAAACCATAACATACTTCGGATGATGTCCTATCGGTTCTCCGCTTCACAGAGCACCTAAGCTCAAAGCTGAGCAGTCAAAATTATGTGCTGAGATGTCTCCTCAGCTTCACCACTTTCCTACATAGAAGGTCTTGTACATGGAACTCCATTCTGTGTAGATGATTACGGAACTTGCAATGACTCGTCAACAATCCAACCACATTCCGTAGGTCTGACCTGTTAAGCTTACATCGATATGTTTACATGATCAACTTTTCAACAATTTTACCCCTATCTCAAACATTATATTTCTTACTGCAATTCACGTCGCAACTAAATTTAGAAGCCTTTAAAAATACTTATAACATGTAATTATACCGTTTTGGAATGGGAGGCAAAAAATGTAGTTTGTAGTTGTTCATGTTGCAGACAAGTGCTACTTATTGAGGTGACCGAGGGAGTACTTCATACTGCCAGTAGCTTCAACAGTAAAAGAATGTACAGTATTAACAAAACAATTGTTAAAAATAGGTTCAGAGAAACGTAACTTTGTGTTATTAAAAGGGTTAAGTGATTTACTATAAAATATTAGTCTAGTTGATTTACTATTATGGTGGATACAACATGAGGTGTCGCCCCGTCATTTTAATATTTACCGACGTATTTGCAAAACTATCATTTTTTTCTAATATGAAAAACTCCTATAAAATTACATTTTTGCCTCCCGTTCAAAAAATTTTAATAAATAAATTTAATACTACACTTCACACAATCGAACATTTAAAGTATTTCTGTCAAGTTAGGCTAGATCTTATTTGTAGGGATGACGTCTCTGTATTACTTCTTGTCAAGCTGGGCGCTCTCGATAACCATTTTTGTCTTTACCTTTTCCCTTCGCTGTTTAGATTGGTCTTTGTTTATCTTCCTTAGACTTCATAATTTTCATGACATAGTTGCCTCTATGTTGCTCTCTAGCATAGTTGCTTATGCTTCTTCCTGTTTTCTCCTAAAAGACGTACTTGAGATTTTTCCATCTCTAGAAAGGATAATTGAAGGCATCATCATCCTTTACTCCACAGTTGACAGATCCATTCTTCTGAATCTGTGAAGATACTTTTTATAGCATCCATGCCCTGTAACGGCCTGCGCAAGTTCATCTCCTCATGCCCTTCTATGCATCCACCTTTCCAGATTTGGAATCAATCTGTGCGTCCATCTTCCGGATTGATCGTTTTCTTTGTTGCCACTTTTGAAAGAGATTCACTCTCGCTTTTCATATAATCTGTACTTTATCATGTCCTATTTTAAAATCTTTCTGCTCCAAATTTTTATTATTAATAGTCTATTGTAACCTATAACTTATACTATAACCACTTCTTGGAGAGATCCTATCGGTCATCATATCCTTAAAAAAATAATACCCCAAGCCCTCGAATACTTTAATAGCTTCAGGGTAGGAAGAGAACAAGAGTTGATCAAAAGAGTCCTGATATAAAATATGAAGGGGGGGGGGGGTAATCAAAGCTACACGACGAAAAAAGTAGATCCAACTTGTATCACTTGTAAATGAATAACTCAAAGTTTTATGAGTTTCTATATATACAGTATTTACACTTAAATATACTGTGGAAAGAAAATCATACACACGACTCTATGTTGCTGCCTGCCATAAGAGTGTAAATTAAGTTGTTTCTGTTACTCTTGTTTTCTTACAAGGAGGCAACTAGCAATTGGTTAATACAGTTTATACATTACTTTAGGATCTTTAATTAAGCAGTTTGCCTGTGCTAGTCTTACTTAGTGGCCTCTCATCACGTTCTCTATCACCTCAGGAGTGATGATAGCCGATTCTACAAATATCCGATTTTACTGATTGTTTATGCCACAAGGTTTATTTTGATAAACATGTTGCTTAAGAATTCCAAATCAAATAATCAAGGAGAATGGCCTCCCATTTGGTGACTTGGGAGGCCATTCAGTTGTTCCCTGCGACCTTTTATCCATTTGTGGTTAACAGTTGGCGATCTTGTAGTGCTGACAGTAGTGAGATCACTCCACCTCAGACCAAAGGAATGTTTAAGTGTATTCTATTTCTATCGACATTAGTGTCATTAAATTATGTTCATAAAGTACTTAATATTTTGTGTAAAAAAAGCGCTAAATACTCAATTATATAAAAGAACAACGTTGTCATTGCGTTCTAAAAGTAAAACTAACATGTTTTAAAATTGTTATTCACATACTTTTCAAGCTACTGTACAAATCATGTGTCAAACACATGCTATTTCAAAGAAAATCAAAAATATCTAATGGGCTGAAAGTGGTTGATTTACTGTTTTATTGCTGTGGTTTTCAAATATTTGTATTTCAATGTTATTATATGAATGTTAGATATTACTAATGTGTATATTATTAATTAGGGTTTAATGTACAATTATTTGTGTTTTTATCTTAAAAAGACAAATTAATTCAATGTGATAAAAAAATATTATTTTTTAAAGTTTGTATTTAACCTTGGGAAAATGTAAATTACCTTAAATAGCTTTTCTCGATTTTCTTTTCAAAAGATATAACTTCTAAATTGGGATTTTTTCCAAAGAGGCAAGAAAATCTAATTTGTAAAATTACATAATTATTGTTTGTGTTTTTTGATGTCTAAACTAAGGAAAATATATTATTATTGTTATTATTATTATTATTATATAGTAGAATTTAGCTACTTAGGACTGGGACCTGTTCGGATGAACAAATGTTAGGATTTTTTGAAAATGTATTAATTCAAAGTGATAAAAAATTGTTAAATTTTTTTTTGTATTTAAAATGGTGGTGGAAAGCTATTAAATGGATTCCTTTCTTTCTTCTTGTCATTTCTGTTGGCCATAGCAATATCTAATTTGTTTTCCTTTTATATATATTTTTGTGTGTTTTTTGATGTTGTAAACCAAGGAAAATAAATTATTATTATTATTATTATTATTATTATTATTATTATTATTATTATTATTATTATTATATAGTAGAACTTTGCTACTTGAGTCAGGGACCAAGTTATAAATGTTAGGAATTTTCTAAATAATGCACATACATAGTAACAGAAGAATTTACTGGCATTCTCATAGTATTTAGAAAATTGACCACTTGTTTTTGAACGAACGAAACTTTTAGCTCACATCTTCATATTGAGCCAAAATGGTCAATTGTTAGTTATTTCCACAAGAGATTGAAGAAACATCTGTACTGTATTTAGAGTATTTATGTTGGACTTGTAAATGTGTTTCTTTGAATTGGTTAAAAAAATAATAAAAAATTGTTTAGTTGTTATTTATTTCAAATCACATGAAAATCGACCTTAAGACTAAAGTACAACGAACAGTATTAGAGCGGTAGAATTTAAGAATAGTTCACCTTAAACTATAAAATAAAACTCTCTGAAAAACAGTAATCCTAGATTAAATACGACAATTAACAATTAAATTTGTACTTAGGAAAGCGGTTTCGGAGGACCAGTTAATTTTGACTATAATTAACAAAATGAAATATTTGTTGATCTCTAATGTTAAGTATATGTGATTATATTAAAGGTTACATTTCAATAGGTCACATCACGTGACAGGTTCTTGAGTCCTTTCTCTGGCTAGGAAGTGTTGAAAGGGGTCTTCTTGCAAACACAATATTTCGACTAAACAGTCACAAATATATCACATAAAATCCAGAGAACAACATACAAGATATTTGCAGTTAATAATATGAATGTCGTGGTTTCACGAAAGTAAAACCGCGTCGGTACAGAGCCGAGTATATTGAATATATTTTAGTGTGTAACAAATCCGAGAATACACTGGTCATGGTTTAAGCGAATTAATACGGATTTAAAATGAAATTAGCTGTGTCTATCATGTATTACACGCTTAGACGTAGTACGAGCGAATTTTTATAAATAATTATTTTCTGAACAGCGTTGATAAGGTTATTAGTGGTTGGCCTGTCAAAAAATGTCCTGGCGTAAGCGCAGACAGATCTGAAGGTACGTTTGAGGTGGCGTTAATGGTCTTGAGTTCAAGATAGCTTCTATCTTAGTGGTTATTGTGATAAAGCCAACTAGAGGTCTTTAGCGCTCTTGACAACGATTTCCCAAAGTTCTCCCATTTGTGGTGAAGTTGGCGGCAGGAAATGAAATTTGAAACCTTCGCTAATTGAAAATTTAGTTAAACTTGTTTGTGATTCAGACTATCATAATAGTTGAGCAAAAATATGCTTGAATTTAGAAGTAGCGCCTATAACGTTAGTCCCGCAGTCACTGTAGACGTTTGAGCAAAGTCCGCAGCTAGAAGTGAAGCGAATAAAAGCATCTATGAATGAGTTAGTAGACAAGTCCATTGCCACTTCTATGTGTACTGGTTTAGTTCTAAAGCACACGAAAACATAAATATATCTTAACACTCTTAGCGTTGCGCAGAGTTTACAGAAAAGGGTCCAGCAAAGTCTAGTCATGTGTTAAGAAAGTGTCAAGAATGACTAGCCTCGTAAAAAGGCAAATCGCCAATTAGAGGTAAGTTTTGTAAAGGTCTTGCCTTGCACGTTATGCGTCCAAAAATATATGACTTTATGGTACTTCTGGCAGACGAAATCCAAAATTTTCAATATAGGCCTATTAAAGACTGTAAAATCTGAGGACCGGCTGTAATCTGTCTATTGAATTAAACATTATTGCGGTTTAAATGGAAAAGTCTAACGTCAAAAAACTGCACATTTAGAGACATTCAAAATTCATAGTATTTCAGAGGTGTTTGCATCGCTATAAAACCTTTACCTGTTATTTTACTGGGGGTGAAAATATTCAATTCGGTTCAAAAAATACTAAATAATGAGATGTTTTTAAATACTAAAGATGCAACGGAGTGATATCTGGGAAATAAGTATTTTAAGTTCAAAAAATAGAGACTTCATCCTGTAAATTTGAGCCCGTAAAAATCGAAAGAATCTTCGAAAACGACTCAATTTCTCCCAAAGTATCTAATTTATAAATATTCAAAGATAGCCGGATTTTGATAGTAATCGGGGGGGGGGAATATTTTTTACGAGTCCAAAATTTTTGAGGCGAAAAACTATGGCAGTTTTGGATTAAAAAAAAAATCGATAATGACTGGAGAAAACAAGATTATACCTAACAATTAAAAAAAAAATTTATATAGAGAGAAATGTTTTACATCGTATTTAGTTTGTTTTACTGAAATCTGTCTGTTGTCTTAAATGTTATCTTGGTTTAAATAGAAAAGTGTAAAATCAAAAAACCGTCCATTTTGAGACAGTTCAAGTTCACCGTTTTTTATGAGGTGTTTTCATCACTATAAACAAACTTTAACCGTCATTTTACTTGGATGAAAATATAGCTTTCTGTTCAGAAGATACAGAACAGTAAGATCTTCACATAAGTTGTGTATTGTGATATCGGATATATTGTTTTCCGACGTCCAAAATAGACTATATACAGCAATTTAAAACCTATAATAATCGAAATATTTAGAAAAAAAACTATTAAAATTCCTACAAAGTATCTTTTTTGTAAGTACTGCATTTAAATAGATCTGAAGGTTGGTAGTCATAGGAGAAAAAGTTTTGGGGGGGGGGGAGGGCGTAAATGTTTTAAGGCAAAAACTACTACCGCTTTTCAATTTTTGAAAAATTCAATCCCTTATAATGATTGGGAAAGACGAGATGACACGAATCAATTTTTTTCTCTATTTATTTGTATATTTTACATCGAAATTTGTTTGTGTCTCTAAAATCAGTCTTTTGTGACAGTTGAAATTTATTGTTTCATGAGGTGTTTGCATCACTATGAAATATATAATTCTGTTCAGTAAATAGCCGAAGGTAAGATCGTCATATTGGTCGCGTATTGATAACTCGAATACTTTTTTCGACATCCAAAAATAGAAAGTTTGTGATTCCATAAACATTTAAATATATGAGGATGTATATGATTTTATACATTACCGCCATTTTCAACGACCAATACGTACTGTTTCAACTTACGTACTGTTTACAAGCAACATTTTATCAAAATGGTTATAGCATATTTTGAAAAAAAGAAATGTAATATTTTGTTTTTTGTTCTTAATTCCCCCAAATGCTGAGTTATTAAAAAATGTAAATACTCCGAGATATGGTTAAAAAACCCCACATACCAAATTTGAATAAAATTTATCCATACGTATCTGATGTAGAACACTCCACATATGGACAGAGAGACATCATTCAATAATACACTTTTCGTAAATCTCAAAAGGGATAAATCTGCAAAACAACATGACATCGAGTTTTCGACTCATCGCATAACTTTCCCTTAATGTGGGAAATAAAAAATACGGAGGTATTGTTAGGGTCCGTATGCCCGCCTGTCTCTCTATAAGTCCCAGTCTATACACAGAGAAGATTTCAGTCCAGTCCAGTCCCGTCTATAAAATTTGATTTCATATTTATTCTTTGTATTGTCCCATATACAGGAAAAATATAGCGGTAAGGAAAAAATTACCTTGGATTAGTAAGGGGGAAAATATCGAAGTTTGTGGTATCAAATTAGACCTAAAAGTTATTCTAATTACATATAAGTATGTTTTTTTGACGATGAAATTAATATGTTGGAACTAGGTCGCTTTAAAGACTTCGAGTTTATAAAAATAACCTTTATAACAACCTTGTTATTAATAATAACCTTAATAACAACTTTATATGCCTACGAACTTATAAGCCAATATGGTTGGAGTACGCTTAACCTTTTTATTTTTATTAATTAATCTTATTTACTGCTGTAAAACTACGGTAACGTAATAATAACACCTTGTAGAAAGTTTAAAAACAGGAATTTTGAACTCTCTTAACAAGAATGTTTACATGGCTCTAGTAAGTTGAATAAGGGACTGTTTCGGCCTTGAAAATACCTAATATAGAAAAAATTATGTCAGGTCCTCGGATAAAAAAAAGAAGAGTTTTGTCTGTCTTGTCCTCTGTCGTATGGACCGATTTTAATCAATTTTAGTTAGCATATTCTAACCATTTCTAGGGTTTCTCTCTCTCTCTCTCCCTCTCTCTCTCTCCCTCTCTCTCCTCTCTCTCCTCTCTCTCTCTCTCCTCTCTCTCTCTCTCTCTCTCTCTCTCTCTCTCTCTCTCTCTCTCTCTCTCTCTCTCTCTCTCTCTCTCTCTCTCTCTCTCTCTCTCTCTCTCTCTCTCTCTCTCTCTCTCTCTCTCTCTCTCTCTCTCTCTCTCTCTCTCTCTCTCTCTCTCTCTCTCTCTCTCTCTCCCTCTCTCAAAAACAAATTAATGGGGATGCACAAACTGTATTTGTTTGCTGATGACACCAATTGAACAGTTTTGGGGAAGAATATGGTTAACCTGGAAGAATCTGTCACTTCGTAATTCATTATGGCAGAAATTCGGTTCTTAGCAAATTGTCTAAAATTTAATGAAAGAAAAACTCAATAATTAAATTCTATAGCAATTAAAAAAAAAAAAATCAACTCATCACTTGGAATCAAGTACAGACTCGACAAAATTTCTGTCAGTAGTAATAACGAAAACATAAACTGGAAATAACGCACTATCTATCTTTCAAAAATCTTAATTAATGCTTTGCACTCCTTGCTATTTCACGTACTTCCAGTCCGGCTACAATTAAAACCGTGTATTTTGAATATGTGAACTCTCACCTAAGATACGGTGTTGCCCTTTGGGAAAATTCGGTACAACTTAGAATAATGTTTTGTATTCAAAAGAAAATTATAAGAATAATTTGCAACTTAAGATTTGCAATCTTACACAAATTCATTAGAGAATTAGAAAATTTTTAAAACTTCCCTGTATACAGGATTTTTATATAATGCATGGAGATGATCCAGGGGGTGATTATATGGATAAAAATAAAGAAAAAAGTTCCTGTTAACTTTTTATAATATCCGGAAATTCCTTTTTCCGGCAAACCGCCATTTTTTTTTTTTTTGTACTAAATTATTTATATCTCTAGAACCGCTAAACAGATTAAGTTAAAATTTTACACGTTACTGTTTAATCTAAAGAAATAATTTTTAACAAATTATCAACTTGTTCCAATAATCTGTTTCAAAATGGCGGCCATTTACATATTTGAAATGAAAATTATTCATTTTTTAAATTAAAGATTTTGAAATGGCCGCCATTTTGTAACAACTATTGGAACAAGTTGACTATTTTTTTCAAACTAGGTCTTTACATTGATGACTACCGTTCAAAATTTCAACTCAATCGGTTAGGTTAGGTTGACTCTACCCATTCTAGAGACATAAATTATATAGTAAAAAATAAAACAAAAAAACAAATTGACGGTTAGCTGGTAAAGGAACTGTTTTCGGGCATTTGCTTATAGGAACTTTTTTCTTTATTTTGACCCATATAACCACCCCTGAATTATCACCGTGCATTACAGAAACACTCTGTGTATATTTTGAATTTTCTGCTATTTTTAACAGTACGAATAATTGGTATCAATCATGGATGTTCCTTGAGATGGCAAATGCTTCAATATCCAATCCACAAGTTGTGGAGAATGGGGTGCGCTACTCTGGCCGCAAATTGTACAGCAGGTTGTCAGATAATCTTAAGGAATTGCCTTTTAATGACGCATTTAAAAACAAACTCAAATCTTACCTTGCTCAGCAGGCATTTCATTTAGTGAGTACCTTCAATTGTAAATAGTTTACTTAACCTTTGTACGTTATTTGTATATCATTTGCACTGTACTCAACCGTTGTATGTGTGACAACTGCTGCATTGCAGCTAATTTCTATACCAAATGAGGTTAAATATATTATTATTATTATTGCAAAAAAGTCTCGCGATACTATCAAAATATACCCACATATCAAATTTGATTAAAATCATTCCACTCGTTTGTGTTGTAGAACACTGAGATTACGGCAGACGTAGAGAGACGGACATCATTCGATGACTTTTTTAACTCAAGGGACCTCAAAACCGATATATAAAATCTGTTGTTAACCTCTATAAGCGACAAAGTAACTTCGTAACAATAAATGAAATTGATTTAAACAAAATCCGATTTTGCTCTCGTTTGAAAGGAAACTCTTTTTATTTAGTTTCAGATCATTCTTTAAATAATCCGTAAGATTGTCCGCTATAATGTTCAACTTATACTGTCGTCTCTGCAGCCCAAACGGGTGATTCAAGTTTCCCTAACCTATTTCTTACTCAGTCTACAAGGAATTTCGGCTCCAAAGAGGACGTTCCGTTTTTACTTTTTCACATATACGTAGTATAGAGCAAGTTATATAAACGGTCAAAAATGTCGACGTCGAAATTTTGCGGATATTTCCAAAATAATTTCTAGCTCTGACCTTTAAAAATATGATAATCATATAATTATTAGATTCGCGTCACCGACACGAGCGTAGCAAGTGGAGGCTTCTTAACATATGTACAGCTTAAATCTAGGAAGCTCGTTTAAAATACAATTTCGAGGTTCAGAAAACCTGTCTAAAAACTGTTCAAAAAGCTCACCCTTATATTACGTATAGATAATACCCATTGATTCACTAACATTTACTAGAAGGTTCGAGAACCAATTTTTGGGCATTAAATTTAGAAGATCTTCTCTTATTACATTGCATTATATGGCTGGGTAAGTCCCATGATAGCGCCCATCGACTTGTTACAAATTTCCGGTGGAAAAAATCTTTAAAATGTGTGTTTTTAAAACGATCGCTTTAAAAACCCATGATGTACCCCCTCCCCCCTCTTCTGCAGAACCAGCGTGTGTTTAATTTCCTAGAAATTCTAAATATTTGTCACCTAACAGCTGAGTAGGCTTTCTACAAAATACGACGTAATTCTTTGGTCATTGAATGACACTTAACCATTAATTTTTCGCCTTAAATCATACAAAATATGATGACATGATTAGACCATTACCGTAACACCAGTATTTTCTAGTTTATTTCCTCAAAGTTCATTATTCAAGTAACTGGAAATAACAATAGAATGATATTTATATTAAAACCCGGTATGACTTTGCCTGGCATTTTTGGAGAGGTGTCCAGCAATAAGTTGTATACTAATCCTTAGAGACTAGTTGAGCAGAATTTTATCAAAACAGTTCGAGCCGATTTTAATAAAAACTTATTTTGTTTTTTATGGGAGCTACCGTCAAATATTGATTCATAAAAAATAATAAAAAAAGTCACAAGATATGAACAAAATATGCCCACATACCAAATTTTATTAAATCGGTCCACACGTTTGCCTGTAAAGCACTGCACATACCTACAAACACAATTCAAAAAATGATTTTTTTTTTAAACTCAAACCTCAAAAAATCTACATTAATGTTTGACCTGTCGCATAACTTTCTTTATAGGACGTATTTTTAATAAATTAAATTACGAACACATAAGTAAAAGAAACAAGACAGTAAGATAGATGCGGTCCACAGTTATGAAGTTTATTAGCAGGTAGTATTTGAGAAAAAAACTCGTTTACATATTACCAATTTTATTTTCTACTTACCGCCATTTTTGATCAAACAATGCAATGCGATGCATCAATCAATGCAATGCGTTTTTACCAAAGATTTGTTTATAAATAGACTTTTCAAACGAAATATGACTTGGTTATATAAAATTATAATGTTAGTTACAATATGGCGAAATTAATATGGCTGCCAAATATTAACATATTGCATACCCGTATAAACACATCAATCCCTACCGTGAGCTTGGTAATAGCTATAATTTCGACCCTAGTTTTCTTACTGATCTTCATGTTTCATGTTCTCAGGAAACCGAAAAAATATTTTGACTGTTGTCATTATCGTTTGTACTGCGGTCACGAAAATTAAGACGTGAATATGAAATATATTATAGGGATCTCTACTGAAATTCAGAAAAAAAAATAGTTAATAATGTCAGAATGGCGGCCATTTTAAACAGTTTTTAGTCTATATCTCGTGTGTTATTTAACTTATAGTACACTAAATTAGATAAAAATTTGTGTATTTCAATTCTGCATGTAATTGTACTAACCCCACATATCTACGATGACGAGTAGCCAAGTTATTGTCAAAAGTAATTTGAAACTCTGATTTGTCAAGAAAATATGACATTAGTATAGTTACAAGATCCAGTAGGGCCGAGTCACAGACATGTGGGTAGTAGCAAGTGGAGGCTCCTTCACTATACAACTTCGAGGCCCTGCATTCCCGAGACATTTACACTAGGGAAGCGAGTGATGACTTTTATATATATACTCGCCTTTATTTTCCTTCCAGTTTGTCCTATATACTCGTATTATGTAATACAATAATATTTTAATTCATAAATTCCATTCTTGTTAGAATATAGAATATTGCACTCTAGCTAAAATAAAGAATATTATAATAATTTTTACTAATTCCTATAAAAAGAAAATTATATATTAATTTTTACTCATAACATTTGTTATACACAACCTTTACCTAAGAAAATCAAACAAGGCATGTCAAATATTAATGCATTAAAATTTCAAAATCAAACACCTAATTTTACACATCTACGAGACCCGTTAGGCCCTAGCCGACGTCAAAAAAATAATGATATACACAATTACTTACGACGTTCAGAAACCTGTGTAACGATTGTCTTACTGGATAAGACACCTTGATCTACCTAAACTATTTAGCATTTTCTGCAAAGAAAAGAAACAAAGTTATTTATTAAGGTTATTTCCGTTAGTATTAAAGCGATTTTTTGTTTGGTTTAACGTATTCAAATTTTTAAATCTTCACTCTAAATACTGATAATAATGAGTCATTTATTGATAAGGTGTAAGAGAAAAAGATTCGGAGATAAAATTATCAGAATTCGAAAAATTTTTGTTTTAGGTTAATCTTGGTGTTTTAGACAATTACCAAGAAATTAAATTTTTAACTCAATATCTCGTTTATTCATAAAGTTATGTTTTTTTTTTGTAAACAAAATAAAAAATGGCGGATTGACGGGAAAGTAAGCGTTTTCGAATCTATCTTTATATGAATTGTATCTTTAGTTTTACCAGTAGAATACGTCCTGAACGTGTCTTCGTAAATCATCGTGTATATCACCTTGAGGTCTAAAATTTAAAAAATTGAAGGTAATTTTTGGAATTCGAAAATGTTTTCTTTAAGGCTAATCGTGCTGTTTTAGACAATTGCCAAGAAATTAAATTTTTAACTCAATATCTTGTTTATTCATAAAGTTATGTTTTTTTTGTAAACAAAATTTAAAAAATGGCGGATTGACGGGAAAGTAAGCGTTTTCGAATCTATCTTTATATGAATTGTATCTTTAGTTTTACCAGTAGAATACGTCCTGAACGTGTCTTCGTAAATCATCGTGTATATCACCTTGAGGTCTAAAATTTAAAAAATTGAAGGTAATTTTTGGAATTCGAAAATGTTTTCTTTAAGGCTAATCGTGCTGTTTTAGACAATTGCCAAGAAATTAAATTTTTAACTCAATATCTTGTTTATTCATAAAGTTATGTTTTTTTTTTGTAAACAAAATAAAAAATGGCGGATTGACGGGAAAGTAAGCGTTTTCGAATCTATCTTTATATGAATTGTATCTTTAGTTTTACCAGTAGAATACGTCCTGAACGTGTCTTCGTAAATCATCGTGTATATCACCTTGAGGTCTAAAATTTAAAAAATTGAAGGTAATTTTTGGAATTCGAAAATGTTTTCTTTAAGGCTAATCGTGCTGTTTTAGACAATTGCCAAGAAATTAAATTTTTAACTCAATATCTTGTTTATTCATAAAGTTATGTTTTTTTTGTAAACAAAATTTAAAAAATGGCGGATTGACGGGAAAGTAAGCGTTTTCGAATCTATCTTTATATGAATTGTATCTTTAGTTTTACCAGTAGAATACGTCCTGAACGTGTCTTCGTAAATCATCGTGTATATCACCTTGAGGTCTAAAATTTAAAAAATTGAAGGTAATTTTTGGAATTCGAAAATGTTTTCTTTAAGGCTAATCGTGCTGTTTTAGACAATTGCCAAGAAATTAAATTTTTAACTCAATATCTTGTTTATTCATAAAGTTATGTTTTTTTTGTAAACAAAATTTAAAAAATGGCGGATTGACGGGAAAGTAAGCGTTTTCGAATCTATCTTTATATGAATTGTATCTTTAGTTTTACCAGTAGAATACGTCCTGAACGTGTCTTCGTAAATCATCGTGTATATCACCTTGAGGTCTAAAATTTAAAAAATTGAAGGTAATTTTTGGAATTCGAAAATGTTTTCTTTAAGGCTAATCGTGCTGTTTTAGACAATTGCCAAGAAATTAAATTTTTAACTCAATATCTTGTTTATTCATAAAGTTATGTTTTTTTTTTGTAAACAAAATAAAAAATGGCGGATTGACGGGAAAGTAAGCGTTTTCGAATCTATCTTTATATGAATTGTATCTTTAGTTTTACCAGTAGAATACGTCCTGAACGTGTCTTCGTAAATCATCGTGTATATCACCTTGAGGTCTAAAATTTAAAAAATTGAAGGTAATTTTTGGAATTCGAAAATGTTTTCTTTAAGGCTAATCGTGCTGTTTTAGACAATTGCCAAGAAATTAAATTTTTAACTCAATATCTTGTTTATTCATAAAGTTATGTTTTTTTTTGTAAACAAAATTTAAAAAATGGCGGATTAGCGGGAAAGTAAGCGTTTTCGAATCTATCTTTATATGAATTGTATCTTTAGTTTTACCAGTAGAATACGTCCTGAACGTGTCTTCGTAAATCATCGTGTATATCACCTTGAGGTCTAAAATTTAAAAAATTGAAGGTAATTTTTGGAATTCGAAAATGTTTTCTTTAAGGCTAATCGTGCTGTTTTAGACAATTGCCAAGAAATTAAATTTTTAACTCAATATCTTGTTTATTCATAAAGTTATGTTTTTTTTGTAAACAAAATTTAAAAAATGGCGGATTGACGGGAAAGTAAGCGTTTTCGAATCTATCTTTATATGAATTGTATCTTTAGTTTTACCAGTAGAATACGTCCTGAACGTGTCTTCGTAAATCATCGTGTATATCACCTTGAGGTCTAAAATTTAAAAAATTGAAGGTAATTTTTGGAATTCGAAAATGTTTTCTTTAAGGCTAATCGTGCTGTTTTAGACAATTGCCAAGAAATTAAATTTTTAACTCAATATCTTGTTTATTCATAAAGTTATGTTTTTTTTGTAAACAAAATTTAAAAAATGGCGGATTGACGGGAAAGTAAGCGTTTTCGAATCTATCTTTATATGAATTGTATCTTTAGTTTTACCAGTAGAATACGTCCTGAACGTGTCTTCGTAAATCATCGTGTATATCACCTTGAGGTCTAAAATTTAAAAAATTGAAGGTAATTTTTGGAATTCGAAAATGTTTTCTTTAAGGCTAATCGTGCTGTTTTAGACAATTGCCAAGAAATTAAATTTTTAACTCAATATCTTGTTTATTCATAAAGTTATGTTTTTTTTTTGTAAACAAAATAAAAAATGGCGGATTGACGGGAAAGTAAGCGTTTTCGAATCTATCTTTATATGAATTGTATCTTTAGTTTTACCAGTAGAATACGTCCTGAACGTGTCTTCGTAAATCATCGTGTATATCACCTTGAGGTCTAAAATTTAAAAAATTGAAGGTAATTTTTGGAATTCGAAAATGTTTTCTTTAAGGCTAATCGTGCTGTTTTAGACAATTGCCAAGAAATTAAATTTTTAACTCAATATCTTGTTTATTCATAAAGTTATGTTTTTTTTTGTAAACAAAATTTAAAAAATGGCGGATTAGCGGGAAAGTAAGCGTTTTCGAATCTATCTTTATATGAAATTGTATCTTTAGTTTTACCAGTAGAATACGTCTCAGGCTTGCTTTAGTCAGAGGAGTTAATGAAGTGATTATTCCATTGCCTAAAATCACGGAGGACATTTCCTCCATTGCCCACGCATAATTTAAAGTGGCAACATTGAAAATTATTTCAACATTTAATCTCCAAGTTGCAGGAAGGAAAGACCATCGACCTTATGTGATAAGCAGTTGCTAAATCCCCCACCACGCCCCCCAACCCAACCCACACAACTATCAATAATGATCACTAGTAGTTCAGTACCAGGTCACCACATTGACAATAATATGGACCATTATCCACGTTTAAGTTCTGAGCATTGTAATTACAGAAAGAATACTTATGATTTTAAAAATATAAACATTAAATCTAACAAATTATCTTTAGCAAAAATAATAGTTTTGTGTACAGTCGGTTCTTTAATAATATTGTCGCTGTTGGTCTTCTTCTTAACAGTAAGTATCGTTTTAAATGATATAACATTTGTTTATTGTTTAAGTACGTTTATTGAAAAATGTGCGTTATTCAAGAAGTGTTTTTATAATATATTGGTTTAAAACATTTTATTCCATTATTTATTTAATTAAAAACAAAAGGAAGTTCATTTTAGTGTGCAAAGTATACGAAGTGTAGAGTAAGTATAGTTAAGAATGTCGACCTCCGTTATTTGAATGAACTTCACGTTTCATAACCTCGTGAAAATGAAAAAGTCTCAACATGCCGTCCGTATGTCGCCACGTCTAAGCACGATAGCCACCACAAAAATTAAAATAGGAACGTGAAAAATTTAGTACAGAGTGTGTAATAGTGTAAAATTAAAAAATGGCGTGTTTTTTCAACAGTTTTTGTTCATATCTCGTTATTATTCAGATTGTAACAGACTAAATTAGATAAAAAATTTCACTTTTCAATTCTGAAAGTAATGGTACCAACCTCTCTATACGATGACAAATAGCGAAGTCAAAATTGTACTTTCGAACTCTACCTCCCGCCATCGACACGAACTTAGTGAATGCAGGCTTCATCACAGATATACAGGTTCGAGACCCGTCAGGGCCGAAACAATGACACGAGCGAAGCGAGTGGAAACTCTTCTACATCTACCATGCCAGTAAACCGACGTAAAGGAAGTAGTGATATACCCAATTAACTATGTACATTAAACCTGTGTAACAACTGCTTTAAACCAAATTTACTGTATAGACCCCTTGATCTACCAATACAATTTAACATTTCCTACAAACCCAATAAAACAACTTTTCAACATTACATTTAGAGGATCGGGTTTTTTATATTATACGACGAGGTATCATGATGGTGCCCATCAACTTGTTTTTTTTAATAAGCCATGGAAATAATGCGAATTTTTGGAGAGTTCCCTCCTTTTTTTTCTTCTGGCTGTACTTAACTATAAAGCTGCAATAGTCAATAAGCCCATAATTTTACAGGATCAATGAAGCTTATTTTGGAAAATAACGCAATATTTCTTTAACTACAAAATTTTGTTTTTGAAGGCAACGTATAAATAATAAATAATAACTCCCATTAATTGATACATCATTTTAAAGGGTTGAACGAGCAGAGGAGCCCGAGAAAATAGGAGGTCGATATATTTCAATATCATGATAGTCAATAGAAATTTAAAATAAAGCGTGATTTTTTAATGAAACTTCAAGTAGTTTATTTCACTACAACTGTATCAATCTCGAGAGTTCCTAGATGTGTGTACACTTTTTTTTAAATGTCTTGGGATAGATCCCCCTTTTTCATGTTTCCTATCAGGTCACTCTTGATATCTTCTAACCCTGACGCTATTA
Source organism: Aphrophora alni (assembly GCA_963513935.1). Taxonomy (NCBI): domain Eukaryota; kingdom Metazoa; phylum Arthropoda; class Insecta; order Hemiptera; family Aphrophoridae; genus Aphrophora; species Aphrophora alni. Next base: position 117,640,009 of record OY740765.1, read on the forward strand.
GAGTATTAGAGGGTATTTTACGTTATTTTATTCCTTCTTTTATTTCCTAGAAAGGTGTCCTGACTTTCATTTTTCTATCTTTATCCATTTAAAATTTAACAGGGTGTATCCATACTTTTGACTCACAGTGTATAGTACATTTGTAATAGTGGTTGACTGTATAGGTAGTAAATGAATATGACGGTAGATGTAAATTGATGGTTGGTTTTTCAGACCAGTTTCAATAAAAAAAATAATAATAAAATTTTAAAAAAAAAAATGTCGTTTGTACGTAAACTCGATATCGGCCACAAATATTGAGTAGGAAGTTTGAATTTGGTCATTTAGATGCCTTCCAAGCTAATGTGATATTTGTATATTAACGAGATCCGACATCAATACGATTGTGGCGAGTAAACACTCCTTCACATACGAACATATTCGAAGTCCGTAAGGTCCGAGACACTGGCACGAGCGAAATGAGTGAATACTTTTGAATATATACACGTCTACGAGATTCGATAGGATGTGGCCGAATTAAAGAAATACACAATTGGTTCAGAAAACTTGTGTAACAACTGTTTTAAACTAACTCACCCAACTGGATAAAACCAATTGATCTACCAATTTAAAATCAACTTTTGGGCATTACATTTATAAGATCTGCTTGTGTTATATTGTACAATAGGGCTGGGTAAGTACTATTATTTACCTCACCAAGTTGTTATTTAATTTAGATACCTCCATTGTAATCAAACTAGTTACAATTTTATATAAAAATACCAGATTCACGGTTGAATTTTTAATATCTATCGGTTGTAATTTTAAATAGTTTGTTCGTTTTTCTTTACTCATAATTCCTTATGTATCATTTGAAATTTTTGAGTTGCCTCCAAGTACACAATTTGCATGGTCCAGAGAGACTTTTTAAATAAAAAAAATTGATATAATTGATCAAAATTATATCATTGAAAGTTTTGAGTTGCCTCCTAGAACAAAATATCCATGTTCCATAGATACTTTCAATAAAACCACGATTTATAAAAATGTAATAGTAACACTTTATATTTTTAATAGAACAAACTTGTATCACTTGAAATTGTTGAGTTGCTTTTAAATACCCAATTTTCATGCTCCATAGCGCCTTTCATTAAAAAAAATTGATAAAAATGTAATAGAAACAAGTTATAATTTTAAACAGAACAAAATTGTATCATTTTTTGAAAGTTTTGAGTTGCCTCCGAGTACAAATATCTTTGCTCCATTAAGACTTTTATTAAAAACAAAATTGATATAAATGTAATAGAAACAAGTTATAATTTTTAACATATCTAAATTGTATCATTTAAAAATTTTGAGTTGCCTGCAAGTACACAATTTCCATGGTTTATAGAGACTTCATTAAAAAATTGATATAAATGCAATAGAAACAAAATATAATTTTAAACAGAACAAAATTGTATCATTTGAAAGTTTTGAGTGTCCTCCACATACCTAATTTGTATGCTCCATATACACTTTTATTAAAAACAAACTTGATAAAAATGTAATAGGAACACATTGTCATTTTAAACTGAACAAAATGTTATCATTTGAAACTTTGGACAAAAAGTACATAATTTCTATGGTCCATAAAAACTTTTATTACTAAACAAAATTAATGAAAATGTCATACAACATGTTATAATTTTAAACAGATCAAATTGTATCATTTGAAATTTTTGAGTTGCCTGCAAGTACATAATTTCCATGGTCCATAGAGACTTCTATAATAAGAAAACAAAATTGATAAAAATGTAATAGATACACGTTATAATGTGATACGGAACATAGTTGTATTATTTGAAATTGTTGAGTTGCCTCCACGTACCAAATTTGTATGCTCGAGAGACTTTAATTTTAAAAATATAAAAGAAACACGTTAAAATTTAAAAAAAACTAAATTGTGTCATTTGTAATTTATGAGTTTCCACCAAACATACAATTTACATAGAACTTAAATACAAATTGAAATTTATAAAATAATGTAATAGAAACACGTTATCATTTTAAAATGAATTAAATTTTATCATTTGAAGTTTTGAGTTCCCACCGAGTAAAAAATTTCCATGGTATATAGAAGCTTTTTTAAAAAACAAAATTGATAAAATGTAATAGAAACACGTTATAATTTTAAACAGAACAAACTTGCGTCATTTGAAATTTTTGAGTTGTTTCCGAGTACAAATTATAAAATGGTCCATACAGATTTTTCTTAAAATCAAAATTGATACAATGTAAATAAACACCTTATAATTTTAAACAAAACAAAATTATATTATTTGTAAATTTCAGATTATTCCAAGTACATAAGTTGCATGCTTCATAGAGACATTGATGAAAATCAAAATTAATAAAAATGAAATTTTAACACGTTTTCATTTTAAACAGAAGAAATTGTATCTTATAAAAATTTTGAGTTGCCACAAATACACAATCTGCATGGTCCATAGAGACTTTTATTAAAAACAAAGTTATATAAATGTAATAGAAACACCTTATAAATTTAAAAAGAACAAAATTGTATCATTTGAAATTTTTGAGTTGCCACCAAGTACACAATTTCCATGGTTCATAGGAAGTTTTTATAAAAACAAAATAGATAAAAAACGTCATAGACACATGTTATAATTAGATCATACTTTTATTATTTGAAATTGTTGAGTTGCTTTCAAATACCCAATTTTCATCCTCCATTGAGATTTTCAATAAAAACAAAGTTGATGAAAATGTATTAGAAAAGTTATAATTTTAAACACAACAAAATTGTTTCATTTGAAGATTTTGAGTTGTCTCTGAGTACACAATTTCTATGGTCCATACAGACTGTTATTTTTTTTAGAAACAAAATATATAAAAATGTAACAGAAACATGTTATAACTTAAAACCGATAAAAATTGCAGCATTTGGAATTTTTAAGTGGCCACTAAGTTCACCAATTCCGAGGTCCACACAAGACTTTTATTAAAAAAAAAAAAAAAAAAAAAAAAAAAAAAAATAGTAATAGAAACACGTTATAATGTGATACAGAACATAATTTTATTATTTCAGTTTGTTGAGTTGCCTCCACGTATTTAATTTGTATGCTCCATAGAGACTTTTATTAAAAACAAACTTGATAAAAATATAATAACCCATTATAATTATAACCTGATCAAAATTTAAACTTTTGAGTTCCAATGATACATTGAGACTTTCATTAAAAACAAAATATTTAAATATGTAATTTAAACACGTTATAATTTTACAGAGAACCAAATTGTATCTTTTGAAATTGTTGAGTAGCTTTTAAGTAAACAATTTCCATGGTCCATAGAGAATTTTATAGAAACACATTATCATTTTAAAAAGAACAACATTTTATCATTTGAAGTTATGAGTTGCCTCGTAGTTCACAATTTCCATTCTATATGAAGATTCAATATATATAAATGTAATAGATACACGTTATAATTTTAAACAGAACAAAATTGTATCATTTCAAAATTTTAAGTTGCCTCCAAGTACATAATTTGCATGGTACATAGAAACTTTTATTAATAACAAAACTAATAAAAATGTAATAGTAACACGTTGTGACGATTTTTTCCTTCTTCTCGCGATTGCGTTCTCTCGTAATAGCCGTCACAATTTTTTCTTCTCGAATTCGCTGTAGCCAGAATGGGATACGTTCCAGGGGTCAGGCCATATATGGATCGGAGGGTAGGTTTTTGGAAATATTCTTGGCTCAGTTTCAGGGCGTTCACGAGTGAACCAGAGGTTTACACTCTGCCTTAATACTTCATCATTGCCAATAGGTCCTTTTCGTAGAGGTTGGGGGTGAAAGAGGTTGTAACCCTATAGCTACTAATCTTCCCGATTTCAGATATAAAAAGATTTAGAAACTATCCTATGGCCTGCCTATCTATGGGCCCATGGCTAGGAAAAGGCTGAATATTTTCCAGCGAGGAATGGGAAGGCTGAATATTCTCCAGCGGGGAGCGAGGAAGCTAAAATATCTTTAGCAGGGAGCGGGAGGCTGAATATTCTCCAGTAGGGAGCTAGAAGGCTGAATATTCTCCAGCTAGGAACATGGAAGCTGAATATTCTCCAGATAGGAACGTGGAGTCTGAATATTCTCCAGCGAGGAACAGAAATTCTGAATATACACCAGCGAGCAAGCTGAATATTCTCCAGCGGGGAGCGAGGAGGCTGAATATTCTCCAGCTAGTAACGGGAAGGCTGAATATTATCCAGCTAGGAACGGGAAGGCTGAATATTATCCAGCGAGGAATGGGACGGCTGAATATTCTCCAGCGGGGGCGAGGAAGCTAAATATTCTTTAGCGGGGAGCGGGAGGCTGAATATTCTCCGGCAAGGAACGGGAATGCTAAATATTCTACAGCTATAAACAGGATGGCTCAATATTTTCCAGCTAGGAACGGGAAGGCTAAATATTCTCCAGCTAGGTACGGGGAGGCTGAATATTCTCCAGCTAGCAACGGGAAGGCGGAATATTTTCCAGCTAGGAACGGGGAGGCTAAATAGTCTCCAGCTAGGAACGGGGAGGCTGAATATTCTCCAGCTATGAACGGGGAGGCTGAATATTCTCCAGCGGGGAACGAGCAGGCGGAATATTCAAATCACAAGCTATCTATCTGTACTAACAATAATTTAGGGAATCCCGAAAACCTTTTTACGCTCTAGGGATAGGCCTACTCTATTTACCTAACTCGGACAATGTAATAATAACAATTTCACTATAGGCCTATACTAATTCTGTATTTTGTATTCTAAGCTTATGCACTAGTGTATAATAATTAGTATTGCTTACCCAATGTGTCTAAACAAAACTTCTATGAACCTATCTCAATCCTCTCTCGGTGGAAGCTCGACCTGGAGTGTTTTCTGCTTTGCTTTCCGTGTCCATATTCTTTTTGGCGGCGCCTATTCGCAGTGGTTATTCGATCATTCTGTGCCCAGCGCCTAGCACGTTTACATCTATAGGCCTAAAGTTTATTTCTGTAGTATTCATCGAGCTCCCTTTTATTTATTTATTTTTAGGTTGAAAATCAGCCCGTTACACCTCCTTCTTACTTCCAAACAAAAAATAATATAGTAAAAATATTCTTGGTAAACTTAATCATACAAACGATATGCTTGGTGTGTAGAAAAAAAAATATATGTAATTCAAAAAATATATAACTTTTGTCCTCGTATTAAGGAACACTTAACGAAACCAAAATTTATGATAATAAATGATACGCTTTGGGGTTTCTTTCCCCAAAAAATCACACATTTTTTTCTAGGACAGGCCTATTTGAAGACATCGTGGTTACAAGATAAGGCCGTTATAACTATATCTTCGTTTCTCACTCTGAAAATCAACAACAGAATGAAATAGAAATTTCTACCATCCTATTCTTTTAACACTCAGATTGGTGATATCGAGAGAGGGTTTAATGAAACTGTTAGAAAGTTTTGTGATATATTATGGTCTATTTTATTGATTTATTTTTTATATAGGTGCAGCTCTTACTGGGTTAATGTCTCCAAAGTTTCCAAAAAGATTATAGACTATTGATCTCTAAATGAAAATACAGATTACAAAAGGGAAGCCAATTAATCTTTGTACCCTTGGTAATACCTTTTTGTACTACAGTTGAACAGCAAATAAAGGTACTTTCGTTTCAGCAGGGAGGAAGGGCCGAGATACACAATACCCAGGGTTTTGTTTGTTTTTTGCCTTGTTATTTTTGAGTTGCCTTGGAGTACACAATTTGCATGGTCAATAGAGACTTTTATTAAAAACAAATCTGATAAAAAATGTAATATAATCAAACACGTTATAATTTTAAACAGAACAAAATTGTAACATTTGAAATTTTTGAATTGCCTCCAAGTATACAATTTGTATGGTGCATAGAGACTTTTATTAAAAGCAAAAATGATCAAAATGTAATATAATGACGTTAAAATTTAAAACAGAAAAATATGTTCCTTATAATGCAAATAATTTCTCTCTTAACAACACAATATCTATAACTTGAATTTGTCTTCAATTCGCTTTAGTTTAATCAAATATACTTTCTGGTTCTCACATATAGTTAATTCAAGAGCGGCAATTACTAGCTGAATCTACACCTTTTTTTCTTGTAGTCTTGAGTAAGATCTACTTCTTTTATCTTTTCTGTCAGGTCTCTCTTGACCAATTTTTATTCTCTTCCGACCTTAGCGCTATTAGAGTATTTAATAGTTTTTTTTTTAAACTTAAATTAGCCATTTAAGAAACTTATTTTATGTCAAATCTATAAAAAAAGTATGCTTTCGACTCCAACGTGTTGTATTTAACAGCAATACTCTCGGAATTATAGGAGATACAGTTCTGGGACCTATTTATTCAATTTTCCAAATCAAAAAACATATTTGATCAAACGATATCTAATAGGAAGGATGAAAGAGGGGATCTAACTCAAGACTATGTGAAAAAAAAAGTGTAAATCCAGCTAGATTCCGTAGGGGTTTTCCAAGCCCGTGCTCACTAAGTGAGCCCCTGAGTGGCTTAATGCGTGAAGACTAATTTTTGACACATTACTTTTTGGTTCAATTAATTCAAAGTTAATATAAAGTATTAAAATTTGGGATGAAGCTACCAATGTAATAATTCAATAAGGAACAACACAAAAACACTTTTCGAAATATTTCATTTAATTCTAAATATTCACTTTCTTCATTCAAAATATTAAATATTCACCCACTAAAATATCAACAGTTTCTTTTTAAGAATCGAATACTACGTTCTTGATAGGATGTATTATAAACCGGGTTTTGCCAGACCCGAAGATGTTAAAACGTTTTTAGGAGTTTCCTTTTCCTGACTTCATAGTGTTTTAATGATCTACTAGTTTTTATTAAACACAAGTGTTCATTATTTTCTACTAAAATTAAAGATTGTTTTTTAAACAGTGACCGAATTGATGACTTGTTAACAATAATGTAATAGATATCATTTTTCAATATACAAACCTGACAAAATTAAATTATTTAATAATAAGTGTGAAAACCGTAATTATTGTAAGTGAATTACAGTATTTTATTTATAATATACAATATCTTTTAGATTAATAATGTAATTACCCTTATGTTTATTAATTTTTTTGATAGGTTTAATTTAAATATGCTTTATGATGTTTAAATGATTTTAATTACTGTGTAGATAGTTGTATTTTAATAGGATTTATTTTTAGTAGGCTGTATACCGGGTGTTCAATAAAGTCTGGATACCTCAGGATATTTTCTTAGCGAATAAACATACCATTGAATTCTAGGGTTATGTCCTTAGTCTCGTAAAAACATTTTGATACACTTAACTGTTATATTTCAATACGGGGAGGGATGTCCCGTAGAGGAAGTCGGGAAATTCAATTTTAGCATAGGTCAAATAATATCACATTTTAAAGGTTTTTGTTAGTATAACACATTGCCATAAACCCGAATACAAAAGGACGATCCAATCGGAAATGGCAGCCGCTCAAAGTTTGTTTACCTCTAGTCTAACTCACAAGTCGATTAACGGTTCAGTAGAGACTAATACAGGATTCTAAAGTGTATAACTTTCTTGGTTCCGTTACATTATTTATTTCAAAATAAAACCAACAGACATTAGGTATTTTAAAAATATCAATATGTGTGTGGTGGTGGTAGGAGGTGTGGTAAATTGTGGATTTAGTACAATCCAGTACTAAATTGTATCGAAGATAAGTCCGAAACGGGTTGACAAATATAAATAATAAGAAAACGTTAGGATTGATGATTGTACTGAAATTAAGTGTGTGTATTATATTAGTAATATTTATTTAATCAACTAGTCATCAATTAACGAAAATAAGGCTAGAAGATCCAAGTTTTTATTTTGTAACTTTTTTGTAAAATATGAAAGGAATAAAATTATTATTATTACCTTCACCAGCTTTGAAATAATATTTCTAGACAGCACACCATAGATTACACAGTATAGAAATATACACTTTAAATTAAACAATAAATATATGTACTTGTTAAATTATTTTGTTAATTTATTTTGTTGCGTTTTCATTGAAGATTTGTGACGTGTATATAGACAATAAATATTGTTTATTCTTTTCCAGGGGAATGAGCAACAACATGAAACAGACACGAAGAGTGCTGGCATATTTTCTATTCCTGACTCATCAAAGGTAAAAAATAAAATAATCACTAAAAGCTCCGCTACAGCTTCAACAAGATTAGTGTTGAACTTCAGCCGAAGTTCTGATGACATGTTTAAACTCTCGTTGATAATAATAGTAAATAAACGTTTTATTGAAAGTGAAGCTAGCACCATCTCTTCCACTTAACCTAAAAAAATTAAAACATTTGACACATTACAAAATATAAATTACTTGATTTAAAAATTAAAATACAAGAATAATAAAAACACAAATCAAATAATAATAATAATAATAATAATAATACGTAGAATTACGTACAATTCGATTGGTCGCTATGTTGGATAGGATGAACTTAGAGACCTCTAGTTTACGCAATTATTCTTATTTTTAAAAGACCTTTAAAATGAGGTATCACTCAGTAGGGGTTGCTATTTAAAATTCTTGACTTACCCCCAAATTACCTCATTTTGGTCGTTGAAAATGTTAATACTTAAAATAATAGGGGGTGGGACTTTTAGGACACTTGGTACACACACACACACACACACACACACACACACACACACACACACACACACACACACACACACACAAAATATTACAGAAAATATGTTAGGCTGAGGAAAAAAGAAAATAATAGGGCCTGGTAGTTAAAATATACATTTTAAAATTTAAGTTCTTATATTATTTGTAGGTTTAGGCACACTGTAGGAAAACGTATTTCAGGGTTACCTCCATTTGAAATGACAGACCAAGAATTTGGTGTCAAACAAGAACTTTATTAAAGAAAGAATAATAAACAATAATTTACGACAAATATTTTATACGTACTGTTTTACACACTCAATCAAACTCACATATACGTGCATACATCAAATTACTAAATAACTTCTAAAATTTTAATTTATCAGTTTTAAGTACGTATCAGTACTGTTCTCTTGTAGAATCCAAAGAAGGATTAAATTATGAAAACAGGATAATTTATTAAATACTCTATTATAAAAGGAAGCTGAATAAAAACATACGGCGCTATACAGGGTAATCATTTTATTGTAGGCACTATTAGTATCTCGTAAACTATTCCTATGAATCCTATGAAAAACTGCAAATAAGAGATCTTCCTTTCTTTTTCATGGAATTTAAAAACCTATTTTACATACTTTCAAAACCTAACTCTAACTATCTTACGGAAACCCCTATTATAAAAATAGGTTGTTTAAATTTTAAACCAATTTTTAAGACTTTTTTTATTCTTGTTTATGGTTTGACACACCAAATTGTTTAAGAGATATAGGCATTTGAACTTCAGAAAATTTGTAATTTGGAGCACTTTTTGGAAGCGGTTTTCCATTCTTTCCGTTGTTGCACCGAGTTAAAAATTGTATTAGGTGTCTTGGAAGTGTAAATACCAATGCAGACTAAAATTAAAATTATTGGTTTCTATAAGAAGTTTTAAAGTTAGCTGTAATATTAGAAAATGGCGGCCATATTTATAAATTTACAAAACAGGTTTCTAAATTCCATAAAAATAACTAATTAATTTAAAGTTTTTCATTTGATCAATAGATTACGACATATCGATAGTCCTCACGTTAAAAGGATCACTCTATAATCAAAACAACGTCTGAATTGCTCAGTTTTTGATATCGAATGACGAAATAATCATTTCTTTCTCATCTAAGACTATAATTTTGATTTGTTTTCATCCAACTTCTGGAATATATATATATATATATATATATATATATATAATTTAATTGTTGTAACCATGACATTATATTCTTGTACATCGTATAGCATCGTGACTGGTCAATAACATAAATTGTACAACACATACCAAATTAACATAACACATTATAAAAAGACACAACATATATTATTAATAATAAATAAAAGTTACATCAGTGACTAACAACTATTAAATAATTATTTCAAGTGAAAAATATACGACCTACACCTGGAATCGAACCCAGGACCTTTGGCTTTATGCGCCAACGCTCTACCAACTGAGCGCTGCCCAGAATAGGGCATACATTTCTCACTTGAATTTGTTTTTACTGCAATTTTTGAGTTATGACAGATAAATTATCTAGACCTAGATCGAGGGTTCGATTCCCGGTCTAGGTCGTATATTTTTCACTTGAAATAATTCTTTAATCAATAATACTAGCTTGGTAAAATAATGTATAAGCGTTAAAATCAACAAATTAATATAACTATATAACGCATTGAATATAATAAATTACCAAACATCAAACTGTAAATTAACAATAATAAATAACAAAACAAAACGAATAACAAAGACAGTAAATAACAGTTTACAACATCAATGGCTAAGTTTTAAATAACACAGTAATTTACTCAACATCAAACTTTAAATTAACCATAATAAATAAGAAAACATAAATAATAATATGGAAAATAAATAACAGTTTACAACATCAATAGCTAAGATTTAAATTACACAATAAGTTACTCAACATCAAACTATAAATTAACATTAATAAGTAATAGAACATAATTAATAAGGACAATAAATAACAGTTTAAAACATCAGTGGCTAATGTTTAAATAACACAATAATTTACTCAACATCAAACAATAAATTAACAATAATAAATAATGAATAATAAGGACAATAATTAACAGTTTACAACTTCAATGGCTAAGATTTAAATAACACAATAAGTTACTCAACATCAAACTTTAAATTAACAATAATCAAAAACAAAACATAACGAATAACAAGGACAATAAATAACTATTCACAACATCAGTGGCTAATATATAAATAACACAATAAGGTACTCAACATCAAATTTTAAACTAACAATAATAAACAACAAAACATAACGAATAATAAGGACAATAAATAATAGTTTACAACATCAATGTCTAAGATCTAAATGACACAAAAAATTACTCAACATCAAAATAAAAATAACAATTTCTTAATAATAATTACAATCCATTAATGTAATATAAAGTAAATAAATAACCTAAATGAAACATATTATAAAAACGTTTCAAGATACAGAGAAGTTTCTGCACAGAGTAAGATTATCCAAACAACAAAAGTTGTCTTAGGCTTTTCTTAAAATGAGTACGTGTGTGGCGGATCCCAGCTGGATCTACACCTTTCTTCTTGTAGTCTTGGGTTAGATCCATCTCTTTCATCTTTCCTATCAGATGTCCATTGACCAACTATTTTTCTCCTGCGACCCTAAAGCTGTAAAAGAATTCAAGGAGTCTTTATTTTATATCTCTTCTTCTTTTTGTTATAAAAATTTGATGACTGAGAAATTTTTTGCCTTTAAACAATAAGACAAAAAATCTTAAACTCATTATAATTTTTAGTATCTCTCAGGCTTTCCGGTAGTTTATTAAACAAAGCCACCCTAGCTTGTAATGGTGCTTTTTACACTTACCACTAATCGTAAGAAACTTTTGAATCCTATACCACACTCAAATACATCTCTATTCAAAATGGGATCACACTTAAATTCAATATATAGTATTACTTCAAAAACATAAATACTTAGAAGTGTCAAGTCCAGCTCCTGGAAAGCATTTTTGTACGTCTCTTTTCGATTTATCCCTGTTATCAGTTATTTATTCTCGTAAAATAAAAAACCTTTCTCATCTAAATTGATGAATCACCCTATAATATGATTTCATAACTCAGATGTAAGTATATAAGGCCATCGTAGTCTATTAACAATGTGGAAGGGCTTACAATAATTTCTGAGATTTCTTATTAAAAAAAATAGCAGAGTTAAATGTGTTTGCTTACACTAGCGATATGGTATTTCCAGATTAGTCTGTAAGGGTTTTAATACTTTATGAACATAAAAGTGTCAGGGTCTCATATAAAGCATTTATAAATAAAATTACATATATATATATATATATATATATATATGTGTGTGTGTGTGTATATATATATATATATATATATATATATATATATATTAATAATAAATCTTTAAAAAACCTGTTTATACATATAAAGGAAAATGTAAGCAAAATCACTCTCAAACACATCAATTCACTTAAGGGATGTCTTTAGGTTTTAGGGTTCAGAATTTTTGGTTATTTTATTTTTGTTTTGTTTTTAAACATTCTCCATTTAATCCTGTTTAAGAAAATGTATAACATTTTACGTTTACTATAATTTTTACTAATGAAAGAAATATTTATATGTACAGCATCTGATTAGAAAGTACTCTACCAGAGTGCCAGGGGTAGAATAGGCAATCTGACTACACCTCTCAAATACCAAACAGCCGCAACAAATTTTTTAAAGCATTTTAATTGAAAACTTCATTTAAGCATTATTAATTCTAACCTTTATTATTAAAATGTAAACCAAATTTTCTTTGTTGTTTAAAGGCAATGAATCCCTCGGTCATTATCGCTTTACATAAAAAAGAAAGAAGAGAACATAAAATAAGACCTCTTACTCTCGAATACTCTAATAGAATCAGGGAAGGAAGAGGACAATAGTTGGTAAAAAAACATTATTGGAAAGATTTGTGAAGGATCTAACCCGTAGACTATTTGAAAAAATTTGTAGATCCAGCTAGGTTCTCTCTGGATCGTCGTTGCCATACTAACGACGATATATATATATATATATATATATATATATATATATATATATATATATAATATATAACGACGATATATCATATATAATGATCCTTTGAAGGAATATAGGGGTACCGTTTAGAAAAGAACCTCGCGCAGGTTTTGTCTGGCGCAGGTAGAACTGTGGTGGGGGAGGGAGAGCCCGAGATAGGCCAGACATACCCGCCCGCTGCTTCATTGTGTAGGGCTTAATATTTTCTTTTTCAAACCTACTACAGCGCTAAAAAAAACTGTGAATATGTATCGTTTATGTTCCTGACAACTACAATTAGTAAGTTTAAATATTTTACAAAGTAAAGGACGTAAAAAGACATTTAAATTTTAAGTTTTAAATTCCTTTATATTATGGCAAAATGTAACAATTTATCCCCATCACCGCTCCAATCGCCTCCCCGTCATCGCCCCTACATGCGTGCGCGAGCCACTCTCGAGATGACGGTTCTGCGCAGGTTTCTTTCTGTCTGGTAGGCCTATAACAAAATATATTGCGTTATTTTATTTTTAAAAGTATACAAATTTTATTTTGAAAACGATTTAGTATTTTTTTATAATTCTACTACAGCAAGCCAAGCCAAATTTGCTAAATAGCTACTAAAACAATGTATATAAGCCTAATAGTTTCTGTGATAATATTAGCTACAACTCCACTCCCATTTGATTAGCATTGGCGTGAAAAAAGTTACCGACTCCCCTTAAGTTACCGGTTCCACTTAAACCTCAAAAAACCTTAAAACAGCCAGAAACTACTCAATATGATCCCCCAAAAGCAATACCCTAAAGAATCGTTGAACGGGTACGATTAATAGAACGGATACTTTTAATAGTTTCCGACAACGGGTTTCAAAAGCCTACAAGCTGTCACAGTAAACGATTTATTAAATATGACGGCTCCATGCTTTGATGTAAGTAATCCAAGTAAGATGTTCCTCAACTAAAATCCAGATGATGTTCCTTTCTGCCAGAGGCAAACCAGTGATCAGAACAGCTTGCAATAACAACAAAATATAACAGTTCTGTTTGCTTATATTATTTTTAACATTATCACTATCAGGGGGTTTCTATAGTGAGTACTGGCGTGGCAATCCCGCTGGACCATAGTTGATTCAACAACTTTTATCATCCAATTTTGGGTTAGATCCCTCTCTTTGATATTTCCCGTCAGGTCTCTCTTGACTACTTCTTGTTCTCTTCTACCCTCACACTAATAGAGTATAAAGTACTCTCGAATTTCATTTTTGTATGAACAATCAAAACTAAATAGCGTAATAACAAAAAGAACATTAATCTTCTGGATACACTTCCTCTTACAATTCAATACAATTAAAATGTGCATTGACATCTGTTGAATCTCGATCAGCTGTTGTTAAATATAAAAACAGTGTGTATACAAGATTGTAAATAAAATAAACTATCATAAGTGTGTAATTAAAGTTTAGAGATTAATGTATAGAATGTTTATATTACCGTGAATTTTCATTTCATTTAATTTATATTACAAATATTATTTGTACAAGAAACAAAATTTTAATAGCCGCCATTTTGAAATGAGTGAATAAAATCGGTTGATTATTTTTCTCAAATTGGGTATTTATAACACTAGTAGCGTGAAAAATTTCAACTCCGTATTACTTACCGTTAACATGTTATGATTTTTATGTTGAAAACACAAAATGGCGGCTAGAAAACCAAGCATTTTAGGAAATGTGTTTATGTAAACTTTTTCATTGTTTTTGATGTCAGGAATAAGTTCCTGAATTCCTGAAATTATTTTAATCACTCTGTATATTGGAGATATATTGTTTTACAGGATCAGTGGCTCTTATTTCCAAATTCAACAACACATCAACTTGATAGAATTGAAGCGCAGATGAAAGCAAAACCCAAGGTTAGTACAAAATATATGGATTGGTTAAAATAAGGAAACCAATGTTAAACCGTTTGATTGTCGTCAATATAATATTGATTATAATCTATAGTAATAGGACTTTCTCTCTTCGATATTCCTTTTTGTCCGCTCAACGACGGCGCTTCGTTAAGCCATTATCGTTCCGCAGTGCGTATCGTGACACTGGACCTAATTGTTCGGGTACCCGAATATTCCAATCCCACACGCATTCCAATACCCCCAATATTCGCCCCTAGATAACCATAACTCCCCAAATGTGACCATTTCGTTGCAACCTTTACTAGTTTAAAAGTTATTTAACCATCCCGGAACTTTTTTAACACCAAGTATATCACTTAAATTATCTGTTTAAACAGAGTAGGTCCAAGAGAGTCCTTTTCCAATATTATTTAGTCATTCCTTCAATGATGAAAAACTAAATCATTTTTAAATAGTAAAACCTGTTATATTTCTTGTCATAAGGTTGAAACAATTTAAATTATCAAATTACTTTTGCATATCAACAATGTTAACAAAAATTTAATTTCCTAAAATGACGGTAACAAATGTTATTATTAATGAAAATAATTAATATATATTGAAGTGACTGATTGATCAATCATAGCTATACAATGATAGTAAGTTTAAAAATAAATAAAACTAACATTGGTTTAATTTAAAATCAGTTTTAATGCAACTAAACCTTTGTTAAAGTTCAACAAATTTCAAATTCATAACTCTATGATCAAGTTAGTTATATTTAGTGATAGGCTACCAACTTGTAGTTACAGTGATGACAAGCTTGAAACTAATTCAATTCTTTGATACAAATTAAACAATATTTTATTGCGTTGTATCATTTTACATTTTACCAAGAACACATAATTGTGGACTGTTGATTAATTTCTAAATAAACTAGTGTTTTAAGAAAATTTAGTAAATATATTAACAGCTCAACGTAATCATAGTCAATGTCAACTAGCAATTAAAAGAACGATATGGTCAGAAAAAATAGAGGGTTTAAAATTGACGTCATTCGTCCAAACAAAGTGTATTAGCAAATTATGTAAGAAGACCAAGTTATAAGATAAACCTTATACGAATAAATCTTAAAGGTACTTATGATATCAAAAATAGTATAGATTTAGTTAATAAACTGAAGCAAACAACATTAACTGAAAAATTATGCATGATTTCATTTGACATAAATAATATTATGTTCACTAAGTGATTGACATGATCATGGATAAGCTCCTAGAAGATGACTACATTGAGTATAGTAAATCAATTAATACAATTATTAAAAAATATTAAAAAAATTAACACGTTTTTAAAAAGGACTAGAGAGTATATAATAATTTGTGCTTTAAAAATTAATATTCATAATCCCATATATTTTTTGTCCTTTAAACTTGGTGTTTGTGAATTTTAAAAGAAATCAAAATGCTTGTAAAATTCAAAACAAAAACCGTGGGACACATGCAATAGATAATTTATGAATAAATATTCACCAGTAATTATCTTGCAATGCAATTGATTTGAACATCATTTGGTTTTTTACTACTAGAGTTACTAACTATAATACTTTCTGTTGCATCCATGCAACAAATATATATATATTAGTCAAAACTTTAAGTTTTGAATTTTACAAGCATTTTGATTTCTTTAAAATCTACCAACACCAAGTTTAAGGACAATTATTATATGAGATTTTGAATATTAATTTTTAAAGGAGAAATTATTTTATACTTTTTAGTCCCTTTTAAAAACGTGTTTAAAATAATATTTAAATATTAATTATTTTATTTTAGGTTTTTTGAGATAAGTTTGTTTTTTCTCCTAGACCTATACATGTAGAAGTAACATAGAAATGAATAAATAGGGGGTTGCATTGTGAGCCTTCCTTGTTTTGCAGCACTTGCTCATAACTTACAGTGCACACATAAAAACTTGCTCGTTTCATAAAATGTACACACACACACACACACACACTGCAACGCACCCCCCTTTAAATAACTCTTGGGATTTTTCCTAACGGGGAATCCTTGCAAGACCTCATCGCGACTTTAGATTCTTTTTCAGGTAGAAAATGCTTCTTCGTTGCCTACCCTTCTAAGTCCCTGATAAGGCTCTTAATTTATGTTAAACACAAGATCAAACACTATTTTCTTTCAAACTTATGCTAACATATTAAAATTTAAAACATATATAATTTCACTTCTTATTCTATCTTACCTTCTTTTAATTTAAGACTCTCTCTCAAAGGTGTGCCCTTTGGAGCTTACTTAACTCATCAAATCAAAGTTTGCTCTCTTTCTTTAAAATTACTATTTGTGAGCACTTACTTCTTCTTTTTAGATTTATTTTGAATTTAAATAATTATTTGTGAAGGATAGTTACAATAAAAAATACAAAACAGCAATTTAACAAATTTATTCAATTAGGCACAATTTAAATTAATATCAGAAAACTACTGGATTTAGTTAATAAATCTCTTACAACAAACTTTTGTCGCCTTTTTCTTCTATTTTAAATTTAACAGTTCCTCTCCAGACAACTTGAAAAATACTTACTATATTTAAATCTAACCACACTTAACCTAAACAATATATATTCTTATTCTAAACAATTTATTTATCTTAATCCTTTATGTTTTTTCGTTCCAATCTGTTACTTGTCTTTATTTGATTGAAAAATTTATTCTAATTGACTCTTATTGGTTACTTTTATCTTTGTTTAATTGAAAATTGACTTTAATTTACTTTTATCTCTGACTCGATACTTTGTTTAATATTATATTATTGAATTTTATTAATGTTTGAATTTAGGACTTTTTTCTCAAGTTTATTAAAAAATTTTATTTATTAAAAAAGCTTGATTTATGCAGTACCTTGTTTGTGTGAATTGCACAAGTCCGCTCGTCCTTATTCTGAGGATGTTTGTGGATCCTGAAGATCTTGTCTAGAGCTGTCTCCTTTCCTAGAATCTCCAGAAGTCCTGCTCCTGCTGAATCTCCTTCCTTCTGCGATGATGACAATTATTGGTTAGATATTTGCCGGAGTCCGTAGTCAAGATCTCTTCTATAAGCTGCTTTCGGATGTAGTCTTCAACAAAGGCCGACCCTGCTGTTGGATATCGTTCTTAACCCAGAGAAGTACTGAACACTGACAAATTTATATATCGACGATTCCTCTTCAGACGTATTTAAAAGCGTGTGATCCTTCTTGAAGCTGGTACGAGACTGGTGAATTGACCTGCTGGAAGTGAACTCGTCAAAGTTTGAGCTATACAGGATAGCCAACTTCTTCTATTTTTGTTCTACTTTTCTTTAGTGATTTATTTAAGTTTCTTTATGTTAGTTTAATTATTATCGAACTCCTTTTGGCTTATCCTTCATTATGTTGTTATCTTCACTGCTTTAGATGAATTTTTTCTATTATTTTAATTAATTTTAGTTTAATTGTTTGTGGTTAAATTGTGCTCGGGTTGGCAATTCTCCCTTTCCATGTAACGAGTGACGTTATGCGCGCGACCTTGAAACTCATGTCCGTTCTTGCAAATCTTGGATTTCTTCAATTCTTCATAACTCTCGTTCGATTCGTTCGATCTTCTTTTTGATGGTCTCAATTTGAAGCCCCTTTCATCCTGATTGTTTTCCAACTTCATTCGAAACGATACGAACTTTACTTCTCCTCTTATGATGATTTGAAGATCTCTTGGTTTTTTTTCCGATTTACTTTTTGAGTTTTTCGAAAATTTTGAACTTTTCTTTTGGATGTTGTTCGTTTTATGTCGAAAGTCCCAAAACTGCTCACCTCTTCTTCCTTGCTGAATTGGTTCACAAGTTATGGCACTTTTTGCATGTTTGATTATTAATTGTTTTATTACTTTATTGTTTTTAATTGAATTTTGGTTTTGAGTCTTATTTATTGTTAATCTGTCTTAGGATCATGTACTGTTATTATTAGATTTTTGATTACATTTATTTTAGAAAAGTTTTGAGTTTTATATTTTTTTATTATAGCTATAACCTTTTAATTAATTATCTGACAAGTTTATTTTATTATTATTTATTACTAGGTTTTATTTGCTCTACACGATGACATTATTATTATTTCCATTTTTGAATTTTGAAATTTTAACATGTGTTTACATGGACTTTATTCATGTTAAAACCGGAAAGTTTGACTTTTCCTGTCCAAGCTAGTTGACCTTGGCTCGGTTCAGCCCTGCTACGTTTAACTCTTAATGTACAATTTGAATAATTTTCTTAACTTCTACAGTTTTTGTTGGATTTTATTGAAATTTTGGATTTTTGTTATTTTCCAAAATTGTTCCTTCCGAACGGTTCAATTAAACCGTTGCAACACACACACACACACACACACACACACACACACACACACACACACACACACACACACATATATTTACAAGGTAAACAAAACATTATAATAACCTCTGTATATCAGAAAATTAATTATGTCAAATTTGACAAATTTATCATTTTACTTAAAACACTAAAATTTTACTTACATATTTAAAGTATAAGATATAAAACTGTACTTATTTTTTAAATTGTGACCACGCCCACTAGACGAGACTTTATACCAAGATGAGACCGATACCAAGACCTAGACTTGCTATTTCAAAACGAGACGAGACCGAGACTAACCCAACTATCGTCTCACTGTCGGTCTCATGTAGCACTAACAGTAGCTTAGGTCTACTGTACAAAGCAAAACAAATATGTAAAAACAAAATTTCGTAGTTCTCAGTAGAACAAATCAATTATTATAGTATATATAATAAACACATATATGTTCATATATGTTCAACTTACTGGTATGTCATACAGTTCTGTTCTTATAGTTACTAAATATCACAGGTGTCATCCATATAAATTATGATTCTACAAGAATTGTACGAGGACGACTTCGACAGAAGAATTTAGTTTTGCTAGGTGATGATCACTCTTTGTTGTCTATATGGGAATTAGTTACATAATATTTATTTTTCTAATGAGAGTACATGTTTCCAATTGTTTTGTAAACATACAAAATTGTCATACTGGAACCCAGGGAACCCTCATACTTACGTAGAAATCAATTCATAATGACCTGAAATACTTCATGAGTTTGCGGGAATTTTAGGAGACAATTATTGTTGGCCCCTTATTCATTGATGGCAACTTAAATGTTATAGTGTACAATTATTTACTTGAAGAATACGTCTTCCCTTTGATAAAAGAATTATTTGAAAATGCAATGAATGAAGAAGAGAAGTTAGAGTATGATGAGGCCAAAGTGTGCCTCCAATAGGACGGTGCTCCTCATTACAGATGATTGAACAGGACTAGTTATATAATCCGGGACCTGACAGGAAAGGAGCTATTGAGTAGCCAGTGAGTTCAACAAATTTAATAACATTTGATTTTTTTATGGAGCCATTTAATATCTGTTGCGTACAAGACCCCTCCAACTGATCTACCATACTTGAGAAACATAATTCTTCAAGAGTGTAGAGCGATTTCTTGCAAAACATTTCAAAAAGTGAGATAGGTTTTCGAAAACAGACTATTTTTTTTGGTTGGAGAGAAATGGTTGGAGAATGGTAGAAATGGAAAAATGGTTTTGAAAATCTCTTGTGATTTTTTTAAGATAACTCCTATTATTGTTACTAGTTTTGTTTCATTTTTAAAGGTACTGCACGAACTGGTTGGTCATTAAACAATTTGCTTTTGTTTGTACATATTTTTTGTTCAATTCTTCCAAAATCATATTTCAATACATTATTTGATGAATTTATAAGCTAATTTTAAATTGTTCACCACCAAAACTCATGGTTTGTTATGCACTTTAATTTTATAATATCAAAAGCCATAGGTGCCGATAACAAAATTTGAAGTTGGGAGTTGGTTAGGATGAAAGGGATGGTTATTTATAAAATGGTTTGTAAAACCTTTTACCTTTTCTGCCACAGTTTACAAACCAGATTGGATTTTTTTTTTTTTTTTTTTTTTTTCAGTTTCTCCAATCAAGTGTTTAATGTCATTTTATGAAAAAAATATATAACTTTTTTTTTAACGTAGCGAGTAAACACATGGGCCGATTATTATTTTATTAGCTCCAAAACTCATATTATTGCCCCCTTTCAATTTGATATATCACAAGACATAGGTACCTATTACAAATTTTAGAGTTGGGGTTGTTTGGGGTTAAGGGTTGGTTTTGGGTTTTGTACAAATGTTTTTTAGGCTCCCCCTATGGTTAAACAGATTCACAGTAAACATTGTTTGAATACCTTTCTCTATTTAAAAAATAATTGGTGTGGGGCGATTTGAAAAAACCATGCAGTATATATAGACTATATATTTCTAAATGTAACTCTATCTACCTAGAGTATATAAACCTGTAAAACAAAGAAAGATACCTCTTACCTAATTTAAATAAGACATATAAATATGTACATGACAATCTAAAATAAAATAAAAGCTTTGATATTTCGATATATTTTACATATATATATATATATATATATATATATATATATATATATATACAATATTATCAACTGTAAGCTTGTGTCTGAATCACTGTAACAAAGCATTATCAAATATTTTAAAACAGTTTCAAAATCAATTCATTGTGCTTAGTTTCCAAAATGTGGTACAAAGGCAATTCTAAAAAAGGTAGCCCAACTACCTTAATGATATGAACAAACATATTGAAATGACAATAATATTTATTGTTTTATCTGGTGTAGGATTACAAATACAATATACAAAATAATAATACAGTATACATGTATTTGTTTTAACACCAATCAAAAACATAAAGTTTTTTTTGAACAGGTGTAGATGAACTTATATTAAATTTAATAACAGAAGTTGCAGTAAAATAATGTTTTACCTGTAAAAAGTTTTCATAAATGTCCACCTATTTGTAATATATTATATACAAAATGAGGTACGATTGATTCAAACTTTTAAAATAAGAGTGCTTAGATTGTGATCATAATCGCTTCTCTTGTAATGAAGAGATGATTATTATGACACTTATAAGTCATTTGCAATTTGTATTCTAGTTGATGGTTACTAATTTAAACAAATTTAATACCATTAATTTATTTCAAAAGTTGCTAATGGATGGATTGTTGCACATTTTACGGTATAGACTTAGTATATTTAGACTGGTATAAATCTTGAGGGTAAATGACGAGAAATGGGTAAATGACGAGAAAGGTAAGTGAAAGAATACCTGCACAAATCATGGTAGATAGTTTGTATATCTATAGTTTTGTTTAACTTATCAGCAATGTAAATATTATTCAACAATAATAATAATAAGATATTTAATTTGGAGTTAATATTATGACGAGGGATCAAAGTGATAGATAGGATTGCCACACATTTCATAAAATATTTTTTGTGTATTTATCGATTTATTTAACGTATCATCAATGTAAATAATCTTCAACAATAATACTAAGCTTTATCTATTTATTTTTAAATTATAGCAAAAATTGCAAGTAATAGGATCAGTGTACTTTTAATAATAAAAAATATGTATTTTTACCGACTTGTGTAACTTAATAGCAATGTAAATAAACTTCAACAATAATAATAACGTTTAGAAATTACTACGAGTGATGCAAGTTATAGGATCGGTGAACATTTCATAGTAGAGTGTTTGTACATTTACAGATTTGTTTAAATTGTCAGCAATGTAAGTAACCTTGAACAATAATAATAATAAGCTATATAAAATTAACTTTAAATTATGACGAGAGATGCAAGTGATAGGATCAGCGCACATTTCATAATAGAGGCTTTGGATGTTTACTGACTTGTTTACTTATCAGCAGTTTTAATTAATACTACTTTGCAAGACCACTGATGAAACAGTCTGATAAAAATAATATCCCAGAAAACTAGCTTGTTGAACAAAAACAAGAGAAGTCATTCTAGTAAAAGAAGACATCCCTGGACACAGTTGGACCAAAGAAGATATTTTGATATTCATCCTACCATTAACTCCACCAAAGTATCGGACCTCTAAGATGGCAAAACAGGAGTTTCACAAGGTACCAACTCTTATGCTTTTATTATCGTTTGGCTTTTTATTAAGAAAAAATTTAAAAAGTAAATTAAAATTTTTAAATCAATTCAGAAATTGTATAACAAATTGCTCATTTAACATAAGTATTGTAGGCTCAAGGTATGTTAGGGTTAATTTTAATAAATATTAGTCAGAAAATTAAAGACAAAATTGGTTTAATGATAGCTTCAAAAAACTTTATAAAAAGGCTATCTTGGAGGCTAAACATAAACCATATGTTAACTTAATAGAACATGTTGGAAACAAAAGTCAAGCAGCTTGGTCAATTATAAATAACTATTGTAGTTAAAGTATGAATAGAACACTTCATACAATTGATACAATTACTTTTAACAATCATTTTATTGAGGTATCTGATAGAATAACAATGACCATTGAACCAACTAAGGTAACATCGTTGGAATTATTGTTAAAATATAAATTTTCTGATATTACATTTAACTGGATAGAGATCACTGTGTAATCAATGTGGTAAAAAAAAAAAAATTAAACTCATACTAGAGACTATTATAAAATGTTTATTAACTTTTTAAAACATATAATTATACATATTGTTAAACTTTTAACATATCTTATTAATAGCTGTCTTCTGACTACTGTTTCCTTAACTGTTTGAAATTCTCAGAGTTACACCTGTTTATAAGAAAGGGAATGTAAATGATCCTGACAACTAAAGACCTGTTTCAGTTATATCTACTATAGCTAACTTTTGGAATCATTTTTTAAAAATCAGATAGATGGGTTTTTTAACATAATAAAATATTTAACGAGCAGCAATATGGTTTTCATTCAGACAGAAAACAGTAGAGGTAGTTGGTAAACTGGTCAGATATGTTTTACCTAAGCTTGAAGAAAAGGAATTCATACAGACCGTATAATGTGACCTGAGTAAAGCCTGTGATACTATATCCCATAATGCATTACTAGTAAAGATTAATATCTATGGCATTGCATATTCTTGAATTCTTCAGATCATACCTTACACAAAGAAGGCAAGTGTTAGAGATTGATGGAGTTGTTTCGGATGTGGGGATTGTAAAATATGGAGTACCTCAGGACTCTGTGTTGGGACGTTCTGTTTCTGGTGTTTATCAATTTATAAATTTGCCTTATAATTTATCATCTACAATATTTTCCTTTCCTAATGACACTACAATTGTAAATAGTCATAATGATTTGGAGAAATTAAATAATATTTCAAAGAGTACATTGGAAGAAGCAAAGTTACGGTTCAATACAAAAAATATGCTTTTTAATTTAAAAATATATATAGTAATTACTTTTTTCTATAAAATATAATCCTAAAGATAAAGTTAAGCTCTTGAGTATCAACATAGATTCTAGCCTTTCATGGCAGTATCAGGTCACAGATAGTGAAAATACTGGCAAATACTGTGTTCTTGATTAGGAATCTATGGCATCAACTACCACAAAATCATATTAGGAATACATATTTTGCTTTTTTTCAAAGTGTGTTTAGATATGGCTATATATATAATATATGGGTTAACAGTAACAATATTGGGATTTTATCAAAACTTCAAAACAAATTATTAGATTAATAAGTTATGCAGATTATAGAGAGAATTGTAGACTTATATTTGTTAAGTTAAAAATTATAACTGTGATAAATTTATATACAGTACTTACAGTATAGTTCATTTGCTGACTTATATTAAACTAAATCAATCTTATATTAAATATAGGTCACAATTTCATAAGTACAATACTAAAAACAGTCATATTATAGAGGTTCCGTTGATTAAGTGTGACACAAAAATATTAATGTTTTAGATTTAAGTCTTTTTTAATAAATTACCTTTTGAATTTAAAAACATATATAAAGTTATTTAAAATTAAATTATATACATTTCTATTAAAACATCCGATGTATGATATATATGAATTCCTTACTGCAGACATTTTATTGATGTTGAATTAAATGTAGTAGCTTTGTAAGATTAATATTAAGTTTCACCTTTGTTTATTAAAATTACTGACAATATCAATTGTATGTTTTACATAATTATTTAATAACAACAAATATATAAAACAAGATATGAATATATCTAAATTTGAAGTAGATAGTATATGAACATGTTATTGATTTGACCATAATTTTTAAATCAGATTCGATAGTCCACAATATTGAAATAAATTAAAAGCAAATAAATAAAAAGAATATCTATATATATAAAAGTCAAAACCCACTGACTGATCACGAAATCTCTGGATCCAAGAAGCCAAGAGCTATGAATTTCTTAACATAGTTTGGGGTAGGTCTGTAAACTCGTACTAAGAAAGGGTTTTGAAAATGTTCTACTCCAAGGATGTTTTGTACCCCTAAAACAAGTATCATAATTTTGTTATTTATGGGTTGATCAAAATTGGTGTGTTGCTGTATTTGGCCATAATTTATTTCCATAGCACCACCATTAGGGTTGTGCTAAAAAAAAAATAATAATAATAATAAATTTAAAAAAATTATAAAACTATCCCCAGGTGAAACTGGGGCCATCAGATAATTTTTTTTATAAAAGAATTATTTTATTAATTTTGATGAAGTAATAAATAAGTTACATATAATATATAGAAAGAATTTTTTTATCAAATAACCTATTCATAGTTTAAAAAAATAGGATAAATAAATAATTCTAATAAAAATTGTTTTAAAGTGGACAAATTAAAATAACGTTTAAAGCCGGCAGCACAGAAATGGCAGTGGTAAGATCTATCGAGAAACACAACCCGAGACAGCATTTTAAGTACATGGAATTAAGAAAGGCAAATAAAAATAAAAAGTAATAGTTAAATAATTTCTGTTAACAGAAAGAGTGTTAATTTTGGTTAAGAGATTTTTTCTATATAGCGTTTAAGCTGTGTGAGTGTGAGAGTGTCCTATCAATGTATAAAAGTGGAAACCCCATTAGTACAGAGGTTAGTATGTTGCACACTGGACTACAGTAGATCCTAAAGCAAAGACCACTCTAATCCTACGAGCTTCCTCTTAGTTTCTGGAGTAATGTGTGAAACCAATGTATTCTGTTCATATTTAAAAGTGAAGACATTTGTGCAAACATCTAAGAGCCATATGTGATGACTTGGTCAGTTAACTGAATTTTATTTATAATACAATATTTATTTAATTTGAAATTCTTCTACAAGTTCAAAATTACAGAGTAATAACAAATACAATTTAGAAATAATGTTCAGTGGGAGTAACAACATTTATCTTTTATTTTTGTATATTTATTTTTTTTAAATTATGAATGTTTCTAGAAAAAGTTTATTGTTTTTAACACATGTCTTACAATCATTGTCTTCTCTAACAGGTAAGAAACAGGAAAGAAATATTACTTTGGTCAGAAATAGAGCATTACAAAATGAAACATACACTTGTCTATATGAATAAATCAAAATGTTCTATAACATGTAATAGATCCCACATCAACTCTGCAGACGTTGTCGTTTTCCAACCTAATGATGACTATCCAGAAACACATTTAGCTAAACAAGTAAGACAATGTAATACTATAACTAATAATCATATATCAACCTTTAAACTTACTTAGTTGATTATTTGTATGCTCATAACTAAATTTAGATATATACCAGGTGTTACAATAAGGATACAACCCTGCATATAAAATAGTTACTATGTTTTAACCCTATAACTGCCTACTGCTTTAAACTTCACTACCACGCTCTTTTTTATATGTTTTAAACAAATATTTCCAAAGTTAAACAACAACTGTTAGATACATAATAGTATATATATATATATATATATATATCCACATGTTTAAACTGTTTGCATAATTCATACAATATACTGAGCGAGTTCCAGGAAGTTTTAGTACCATTTTCTGGTCTTACAACCTCATTTTATATTGCACAAGCGAAAGCAAGAACATTACAAAACTAAATCTTTCTTATGGGCCTAAGTAAAAGTATTAATCACTGCCAGAGTGCAGCACTTTTCAGATAAACTAAAATGTAGTAACCTGTTGAAACGTCAAGTGGAGCTACCAGTTAGATTTCATTTAAAGTTACATGAAAACAGATCAAAATTCAGTCACTGCAAGAAAAATGGACAAATGTCTGTACAGCAGAGCATCTTCATAAATAAAAAAATATAATAAAAACGACTTTGTAGTAATGTAGTTGTAATAGTGTACATTTTTACTTTGATGATCTTAGATAGAATGGGGTATAAGTTGAACTCAATGCATCATACAGGAAACATATTTTGTTTTTTGAATAAAATCAATAAAAAAATTAATTAGTAAGTAAAATAATTAATACTAAATGATCAGAGAAATTTATTGTATGATTGTAATTTAATATTTAAAACAATTATAAACTTATTCCTAAGAGAAGTGCAGTGTAAACATTTTGTACACAAAGCAGAAAAGTTTGTCTTCAACCGCGAAAATGAGTTAGTCTTCATAGGTCCTTCAAAGCAGGAGCATGCTACTTTGATAGACATGATCGTCTTAATTAATGGAAGTATAAAAAGAAAATGTTTTCTTAAGTAACTAAGAGTTGTTTAACATATAGGCTTACTGTTATAATTTATTGTGATTTAGTTTCAGCTGACTAAAAAATAAACTTTCAGAAGTAAAAAATATTTGATTTGGTAATATTGTGCAATGGACAATGTGCATTACGCAACCCGGAAAACACGTGTAAAAAAACTAAGTTTTTGTGTTTTTAATAGAAAACAAATCAATTTGAGTATGTTAATTTCAACTAATAATGAAGTGAACAATTGCTACGTTTTTATAAGTGAAGTCGAGAACTTAAAAGGTTAAATATAAAAAACAATAGACATGATTTCGGTGAAACGACGCCATGTAACTGCAACAAGGAAAAGATGTGTTTTTAATTGAAATTTATCTAAAACAATAACGCATGTCTGTTATAACACGCATAAACTATTCTTTATATAAACTATAACATATAATTAATTGATTTGTGATTTTTATTGAAGTTTTAACAATATGTTTGTAGATTAGTCTGACGTTTCCTGTAAGAAGACATGATATGTTTTTCAAATGTAATTTTCAAAATCTTTAAATAAGTAAAAGATTTTCTTTGATAACAATTATGAATTTGATATTTTTGAATTTGAATTTATAAAAGAAATAAAGTTTTTATGTAATTAACAAGATAAAGTAAAGAGAATATTAATTTTTCAATATACAAAAGATTTTTTCAATTTAATAAATAGGTTGCAACCATAAATAAACTTAATAAATTAAATTCTTATGAACATAATCTTTTAAAATATAAAATATGTAGGTTGTTTTATATGTAATTCCATTTTTTACAGGTATTATCTGATATATGTGTATTCTTGTGTTACATTAAGTTGTTTTAATAATAAAATGTGCATTTTGGAATAAAAAGATTCCTGTACTTTATTTAGTATTCTATTCCATTAAGTACACTTTTTTTTCAAAAGAATGCACGACCTCTGAGATATTTTGTTAGAGTTATAAATTTTATAATTAAATTTTTTTTTTTTTTTTTTTTTGTAATTAAAACATTGCAAAATGGCACCCAACTTTAATTGAATAAGCATCTCAAAAATTAGTTGTCCCTTTTTATTTGAATTGTTTCATAGTGTGTGTTTCGAACTTTCAAGTTAAAAAAAAGAAGTTTTTCAAGTCAAATAATAATCTACCATACATTGATTTAATTGAAAAAACAATGTGAATAGTAATTTCCTAGGCCTAATCATGGCTACCAAACAAAATTAAGAAACCTACAATTCAATCAGGATATGTAGGCCTACAAATTTGTTACCCATAATATTGTTAATTAAAATTACTGCTTCTAATAATCTAAGATTTTTATATTCTAAAGAATTGTATGCTGGAGAAAATCCTTTGTTGAAAGTATACAATATAGTTTAATAAATTGTTTTTGTAAAACATTGTATGGTTATTCCAGTTTTAGGCAGATCAAACTAGTAGTATTGGCCTACACAAGCCAACCTTTTGCTGAATATACTACCTTGAATAATATAGTATGTAAGCTTTTGAATATATTTAAATTCATTTAAAATTGGCAGTGTATGCTTGTTAAATTCAAAGTTTCATTAAAAAAAGAAGAAGAAACAACTTAAAACCAAAATAGTTTGTGCAATTGGTAATGCCTTTGTAATTTTTTTAACAGTTCTAAACTGTCCAAGTTGAATACCAAAATCTTCATTTAATAGCAACCATGCAAGAGCTATCCTTTTTCTATCTTGAAAATTTTGAATTCCTTACATCAGGGCATCATCTGATAACACAAAGAAAAGAACTTTGTAATTAATTTATTTTAAACTCTAATAAATATTTTAATTTAGTGACATGTTTATGTTAATCAAATTCTATTAATTATTATTATTTTTTAAATAATTACACTTATATTTAACAAAACACAAATCGGGTGTTGTAACTAGTCTCTATTTTGGCTTTCAATCCCACAGGGACTATATTAAATTTCTTTTAGTGACGTCTCAAAAAAAACTTAAATGAAATTTTTCCTTTATTTATTTTTTTATTTTATACGCCTTTTTTTAAATCCTTCATATAAGCTTGGCCAAAATATATTTATATACATAAATATAATAATATATGAAATTTAATTTAAATTTATGATATTACAAAATAATTTTAAAATTATTAAGTAAATTATAAGTATAACTAAGTTTGTAAGTATAACAAAGTTTTTCTTGTTAGCACTGAAGACCAAAGTTTAAAATTACTTTATTTTTATTTTGAAGTCAATTGATTTTTTATTTAATACCAACAAATATTAAGTTGTAAATCAAAAAAAAAAACAATATTAAATCTTTTTATTTATATTTTACGACTTCTTCAGAAAAATTGCAATCAATAATCACAAATAACCTTAAAATTTTAATTTATATTTATTTATATTCAAAG
The DNA here is from genome assembly GCA_963513935.1 of Aphrophora alni. Taxonomy (NCBI): domain Eukaryota; kingdom Metazoa; phylum Arthropoda; class Insecta; order Hemiptera; family Aphrophoridae; genus Aphrophora; species Aphrophora alni. Next base: position 117,669,792 of record OY740765.1, read on the forward strand.
GAAAAAACATTTAACCAATTATTTTAGATGATGTAGCACTTCACTTGCACCAGTTGGCATGTTGCCACTGAACTTAATAGAATGTTTGTTTATGTAGTTTCATGAACATTATCAAATTCTAAATCCAGTTTACTTATAATGTTAAATAAAATGGAATTCAAAATAGTGTTGCTACTATTGATTTTATATGTTCATGTATGTGTGTACAGATATGGGTATACAGCAGTCTAAGTCCTAATATTAGGAATGTTTCACCTGGAATAAAGTTTAATTGGACAGCTACATATAATGTACACTCAACAGTACCTATAATACCATTTATACTTTATAATCAAGAAGGGTATGTATTGTCAAGATTTTTAAATAGTGATTATGCTTATATATAACTGAGAACAAGTTACATAACTGAGTTGTATACAACTGAAACATTCTTAGTTCTGGGAAAATATTGGTACCTGTAATTCTATTTTATGTAATTGAAATCCTGATGTTAGGAATGTTTCACCTGGAATAAAGTTTAATTTTACAGCTACATATAATGTACACTCAACAGTGCCTTTAATACCTTTTGCACTTCATACATAAGAAGGATATGTAGGGTTTGTATTGTCAAGATTTGTGAATAGTGAGTATGCTAGTATATAACTGAGAAAAACACTTAGTTCTGGGCAGTTATTGCTATGCCTATATTCCTAAAATTGAAATCCTGTTGTTAGGAATGTTTCAGCTGGAATAAAGTTTAATTTCACTGGTATATTTAATGTACACTCAAAAGTTTCTATAATACCATTTCCACTTCATACATAAAAAGGATATTTAGGATATGTATTGTCAAGGTTTATGAATAGTGAATCCCTCGTAAATATGTAGCTGAGAAAAGCATTCTTAGTTCTGGACAATTAATCCTATCCCTTCCCTTGAGTAAATAAAAATTATTAAGGATAAAAACTAAAGGTAACTTCTATAAAATCTGAAGAAAAAAACAATGTCCATGATCTTTTGTGCTTTAAGTCTTGAAAAGAGGATGAAACATGATTCCAAATCATGTGCTAATATATTTATATAATCTACGAAGCTTAAATTATGTTAGGTTATTCAGATTACCTGAGGTGGTCAATCATTTACTCATTAAGTAGACTGAATCTAGATACTAGACCATAAAAAGCTATATCTCACTCTAATTATAGTGATTATGGGTGTGACAAGCCTGAGGAACTTAGCTGGAAATAAATTTATCTATCCCAAGGGTTAAATCCCTCATTTTAATCTTCCTATCTGGTCTCTCTTAATCATTTTTTTTCTCTTCCACCCTAATGCTATTTGAGGGGTAGGGGTCTTTATTGTATCTTATTTTCTTCTTTTTTTAATAAGGCAATGATGACCGAATATTTTTTCAACTTTAAACAACAACGTACAAAAAATAAATCTTATGCCCAGGTGTTATCTCCTATTCATTGTCTTGGTTAATATATATATATATATATATATATATATATATATATATATATGTGTGTGTGTGTGTTAGGCCGGTCGGGGCGTAAGAATTATATGAGAGAGATTGGTAATGGATTATTAACTTCGCAGTCTAAAGCCCTATTACCCTCTTTTCTCTACTTTAAATTTTGTACATAATTTTATTCAAAATGGTACAAGTATTATTAGAATTCTTAATCTATCTTATTCTAACAATTTATAACACAATTATTTTAATTTTCTATTTCTACCTTACTTTATTCTTATTCCCTCAGACTCTGTCTCAAGGGTGTGCATTTTGGAGCTCTTGTTATCTCACCAAAATATAAATGTTTCTTTACTTTAAATTTTCTTTTTCTTTAGAGCACTCTATTTCTTTCTTTAATAGGAAAATTTACTGGTTATAGGATAAATTGAAAAATTCAGAATGAGTTTGAACATATAATAGATTTATTAATTTTAAAAACAAAATGTAGACTGTAATGCTGAATACTACTTGACCTTATTTCTAAGAAATCATTACAACTTTATTAAGTTGACTTATTCTAACATCTTAAATCTAAACCTTACTTCTATTAACAATCTGGTATACACTCAATTCTATATTTACCCTACTAAATTTGATATTGTAAACAGTTTAAATTATTTTTTATTACAGTATTTATTAAATTTTAATTTTTAATTTGACCCATCTGTTTCCTTTAAATAGCTTTTAGTTTGTTTCAATGATTGTATTGACTCTATTTTAATTAATTATTTCTTTTCCCATACTTCCTTTTATGATTTTATTTATTCCCGTTTTTACTGATCATTGAATTTAATTTTTTGAAAGATTTTATTTTCGAAATTCTTGATTCATGTGGTACCTTATTAGTTGAGTAGAGCAGATCGATTCTCCCTTAGACTTTGGTCTTCGAAGATTTCTCCATGTGATGCCTTCTTTTAGCGAATCCTTCGAAGTCCTTTCTTTCTTCTTTTCTTTCCAAGTTCCGTAGATTTTGACAAAATTCTTCTTTAATTATATTTTTCTTTTCGGCGATAACGACAGAATATTTACTTTGATATTTGCCGGAGTTCACACTAACCTCGCGTCAGCAAGCTGAGTTCGGATGTAGTGATGTCTTCTCTAAGGCCGACCCTTCTTTTGGCAAACGAATTTTACCTCGAGAAGTACTAAAACACTAACAATTTTTTTTACGAGTTCTGTTTTCAGTCTTCCGAGAAATGTGGTTCCTTCCTTGAAGTTAGTACAAGACTGCCGATCTAACTTGGTTCTAAGTGGATCGTCAAAATTTAAGATTTACACGATAGCCAACTTTTACATAATTTCTGTTTTCTTTTTCCTTATATTTATTTTGGTTTTTCGACTTAGTGCTTTTATGAACTCCTTATGGCTTCTCTGAGTACTCTGATTCTGTTTCTTATACAGAATCTATTTCTTAAAACTAAAAATCTACCAAAAATATTGCACCAACTATCTCAGACTTACATACATAGTTAAACTAGTAATCAATGCAGAAATATTACACAAACTTTCTCACATACCCATACATATTAAAACTAAAAATCTACGAAAAATATTACACTAACTTTCTCAGACTCCCATACATAGTCAAACTAATAATCAATCCGAAAATATTGCACAAACTTTCTCACAAACCTATCCATATATATTAAAACTAATAATTTAAACATTAAAAATGAATAGAAACGACATTTCTTTGTAGCAGCAATGTCAAAAAAGCGCTTTCAAAAGCTTTATCAAGCCATCAGGTTAGACGAAAAAAGTACAAGACATAACTAAGCGGCAAGAGACAACTTAGCACCAATACGACAAGTTTTTGAGGAGTTTGTAAAAAAATGTCAGAAAACTTGCAATGTTGGTGAACTAGTAACCCTTGATGAAATGCTTGAGGCATTCAGGGAACGATGCAAATTTAGGCAGTATATTGCCAATAAACCTGCAAAATCCGAGATAAAGATTTATGCACTTGTCGATGCAAGAATATTTTTTACAAACAATCTTGGGATTTATCTTGGTAGTGATGTGGTGAGTCTTGTGAAATGCATGACAAGGCCTATCGACAAATCCGGTTTGAACGTTACCATGGACAATTTATTCACAGACATTCCGTTGGCCAACAACCTGTATGCAAACCACAGGCTAACTGTGGTTTGCATACAGGTTGTTGGCCAACGGAATGTCTGTGAATAAAATAAATAAGCGTCAGTTGGCGTTAGAACTCACTACTAACTTACGTGAACGTCCAGTAAATAGCACTTTGTTTGCTTTTTCAAGAGACTCTAACAACTGTATTGTGGCTTCTTACATTCCTAAGAATGGGAAAAAATGTCTTGGTTGCATCAACAATGCACAAAAAAAGGTTTGATTGATGAAGAATCAGCCCGAACTGATCACATTCTACAACCTCACAAAGCCCCGGGGTGTTGACTTGGTCGACCGTATGAAAAATGAATATTGTGTCACCAGAATCAGTAATAGGTGGCCATTAACAGTGTTTTGTTCTTTGTTGAACATTGGTGGAATAAACAGTCAAATAATTCTAAAGACTAACACAAACACTCTTTTGCCTAGACGAAAATACTTGACTGAGCTGGCCAGGGAACTTGCTCTTCCTCACATGTGAAGAAGATCATCATTGATGAATTTGTCGATTTTACTACGACAGAAAATTAGAAACATTGTCGGAACCCCTCCACCAGAACCTCACTGTGAAGCTGACCTGAAGATCAGATGTACATACAGCCCAATAAGGAAGAACAGGCTCACTCAGGTGAGGTGTGGTGACTGTAATCATGCAGTTTGTAAGGAGCACACTGCGTCTTCAGTATTAATTTGCTTCCAGTGTGTAGCACCAGGAAATCCTCAAGATGCAGATTAGAGATCTAAAGAGTATCTTATTGGAACATGTGTACGACTGTAAAAACCTCTTGTATGTACATGTTATAATTCCGTGGTTTCTATGATCAACTTTTACATTTTCAATTGATTATTAAAACATTTATTTTGCTTTAATTTTTCTTTTAAACCCTAGAACACTACTCATTCGTAAAAATTATGACCCGCCCTTTGTAAAATTCGGAGAACCCGTAGACAAAAGACGGACACGCTCTGTCTTTTTGTTTACCTTTCCGCCATTGTGAATAGAGGCCAGTGTCTCTTCGGCTAAGCTCAAGGTTGAACCGTTATTACCGTACTCAAGCTCGCGTTGTATATTTTACAGAAGAATAGTGTTTGCGAAAGTTTTAACTATTAAATGTTTGAATATTTTTTTGTAAATTATTGTTTTTATATTGTTAGTTTTTTGTGTTGTAAATAGTTTATTGTGTAAATAGTGATTTTAGAGTTCAAGGTGTTTGCTTTAGCTACTAAGTGTATATTAATCACTGCAAGGAATATGATTCTCAGTGAAGACAGGACTCTAATTTTGGTATTTTTGGCATTCTACCTAATGAACTTATTGTAAATCATTTTTCTCTTTTTATATAAAGTAAACACTTAAAAATGATGTATTTTATGAATATCCGATTAATTTTTCCAATAAAATAATATTTATATTTTTTTCGATTTTTTTTCAGATTAATTATTTTTTTAAACGTACTTGTAGTGGTGGTAAAAATTTTTTTTTTACAGATAAAATATGTAGGAATTCATTGTTAAATATTTTTATAAACACTTAAAAACAATAAAGGATTTAATATAAAAAATAGTCAACACTAAAGTAAAGTTTAAAAAAATAATAATAAAAATAAAAACAGAATGTAGTAAAATTTACGAATGAAAAGTGATCACGTAACAATGAACTAAGAAAAGTAATCTAGGGTTAAAGTGCTAAATTTTAAGGGCATTGATTTTTTATAATATTTATATTTTAAAATGTAAAATATACTTTGATTTTACTCTCTGACATGTTATAGTTCCATGGTTTGCATTATCAACTTTAGAATTTTTAATGTATTATTTAAAAAATTCTTTTATCATTTTTATTTTGTTTTAAAGTGCTACATTTTAAGGGCATTGTTTTTTTATAAAATTTATATCTAAAATGTAAAATAAACTTTGTTTTTTTATCTCTGACATGTTATAATTCCATGGTTTGCATTATCAATTTTCACATTTTCAATTTATTATTTTTTAAATTCTTTTAATTTTTTTATTTTGTTTTAAGTTTTCTTTTTTAAGTGCTACATTTATTGTATTGTTTTTTATAATATTTATATTTCAAAATGTAAAATAAAGTTTGTTTTTTACTCTATGACATGCTAAATAAGGTTGAACCTAACACAAGAATAAGGATGTTACTTCAGATAGCGCGAGTGATTGTAGGTTATAAGTGTTTGTTAGTGTTATACTTTTGTTTTGTATGTAATAATGGAGCTAATGTGTTTTTATATCTAATATATATCTAATATTAATGTAATTGTAACTATTGTATTTGTTAAGTGTTAAATGTATTTTGTGTATAGGTATTTAGTGACAACTCAAATGTATAGTTCAGATTTGTTGAACACTCTATACCAAAAATTGAGGCAAATAAATAATAATAATAAAAGAAGAAGAGTTGATCAAAATGTGATAGGAAAGATGAAAGTGAGCACTCTAACCCAAGACTACATGGAAATGGTGTAGATCCCTGAGAATGCCATACTAACTATAAATGAGCTCTGAAAGAGAGTCATTTGTTATTATTGGGTCAGTCCTCTAGACTGACAATGTCTTAAAGGTGTCTTATTTATTTTCTTAAAATTGAAATTATAAATTATATTAAATTTTGTATATACTTAAATTAATTGTAGGTATAACATTGGGTTTGTAATAACTTTTGTAAAATATTATGTAATTTGAATGAGAATAGGAAATAGTTGATAATAAAAATTTAAAAAAATAAAGTTTAGTAGAGGTTTGATGGTATATCTTTAAAGTTGTAAACTCGTTGCATCAAATGCAAATGAACTAGGTACTGAGAAAGTTTCCAGAATATTCAATTCCCCGACAGCTGATGATATGTACAATGGTGATGAAGTTGCTATGGTAATGATGGGTGAGGTTGGTTGTGAGAGGAGAGACTACAAAGAAAACTAACTGCCTACTGATTGATGAAGTGAAATGTGGTGGTGTAATTACTATGGTAATGACAGGTATGGTTGGTTGGCTGTAAGAGGGGAGACTGCAAAGGAAAATATATTTCAGCTGAAGAAGTGAAACATGGCTATGAAATTTCTATAGTAATGATGGATGTAGTTGGCTGTGAGAGAGGAGATCACAAAAGACAAATATCTGCCAGGTGATGAAGTTAAATATGGCAGTAATGTTACTATAGTAATGACAGGTGTAGCTGACTCTGAGAGAGGAGATCATAAAATAAATCTGCCAGCTGATGAAGTGAAACTTTGCAGTGAAGTTGCTATAGTAATAATAGGTATGGTTTGCTGTGGGAGGAGAGATCACGAAGTAAACTAACTACCTGCTGGACTTCTTAAAATTCCACAAGGGTGTTACAATACTGATATACTGCTATAAGTTATGTTTGTTAGTGTAGAGTCTCTGGTCTAATACAAATTATTAAATCTTAATTGTTAAGTTAATAAAACTATACTTTTATCATTGAAAATTATGATCATATATGTAATATAAATGCTAAACTACATGTGTTATATTAACTATTATATAATATGTATAATTGTAATATACTAGTTAAATAGAAGCATAGTTGTTACCATCTCCCTCTTGGAAATACACAGTTTCAACGACATGAGAGTAAAGTTTCAATGATATAACAGTAATAATGACATGGCAGTAACAATTTCATAAACATGACTGAACAGTCTGTTTCACCTACTCTGGATCCATCCTTTTAGACAACCAATATATCAGAATACATTGATATTGGGTTCCCCTCTACACATTCACTTCTTGTAGGTTAAATGATGTCATATCCCACATCAAAGCTAAATCTAGGGACACAACTCTCTAACTCAGAACCTAGTATAGGTGCTGCATATTTCACCATGTTCCTATACTGCCACAGCAATATATTCTGGCTTCACATTTCCACATCCTATATTATATAACATTTGTTGATGTTCAGAAGATGAATATTTAGGATTACTTCAAAAACTTCCATCAGGGCAGTCTTCATGCCGCTCCTTATATTAATCCACTGGACTCTTATAAGTCTAGAACAGATGTTCCCTACATGCATCCCTGTCTACCATACCAAAGATGCATGATATCTTGGATAGTACCAGTGTGTGATAGATTCATGCAGTAATCTTGGGTGTCATTTAACAGGTCCCATGGCACTGCTACAGCACACTGGTTATTTTGGTGCAGCAGCTCTCTATATGTGGCCTCCAACAAAGTTTACTATCAAGTGAAATATCCGGATTCTTACCTTCTGCATCATCTCAAACCTGCTGCCTTAAACTATTGGGAGTTTGAGAATATCCAACTTCCTTTTGTTCTTGAAGAGAATTAGATCTATCTTATCTGGTTTGGCTGAAAGGCCTTGCTCATCACATCACACCTGTATTAACTAAAAGCCCTCTGCATCAGCTTAAAAACCACACCAAAGTTCCTGAACCAATACCGAACCACCATCTGCATATGCTTGTGCATATAATCCTTCTGATTTAAGTCTGTCTAACAGCAGCCCATCCATCACCACGCACCATAAGTAGGAGGACAAGCAACATCTCTGTGATAGACCATCTGTTATTACTTTGCCAAAATCAATCATGAATTAAAAATCTCATCATACACCCCTCCAGTGTCTTTTGTATCTAGCACCTAAAAAATTGACACTGCTCTGTCTTCTAACATCCTTATAATTCACTCAGTTTTTTAATGTTGAAGGCACTTTCTACATAAAAATATAACCGTAGAGCAAATTTCAATGATATCTCAATCTTCAATGAGTAGAGTGACCCTTTGTAGACCTCACTGGGATGTATAAATTCTGTGAAAATCTACATGCTTGTAACTGATCATTGGGGCGAAAAATCACTCTATAACTTTTTCCAGTACTTTTTAGATGCATGAGAGAAAATAATTGGTCTAAAAGTAATAACATTACTTTAGGAGTGCTTACCTAGTTTTGAAAGAAGACCACTCTAATCTGTCTCCATGCCTGACACTTTCCACTTATCAATAATATCCACTGCTCCAGGGTGATATTAATAATTTACCTACCTCCTCTAGTAAAAAACTCCTTTTCCATATCTGAATTTAACATCTCCAGATTCGTGGCCACTGAATAGTTCATCATATACCTTCCTCTGTTATTTGTATCAGAGTACATTCTCCTAATGTGCACCACATTCCTACACCATCGTTCCTTTGATTCCCTCTACAAGTTTCAACTAGACTCACCAGATTATTTGATGAAATCTGATCAATCCCGTAAATATGAACTGATACATAGATACATTGTATCTGATAGAACCATACATAGTGGTGTTACAACCCCATCTATGCTTATATCTAACTTTACAGCCAACATATCTCTTGTATACTCACTCTCAAATGTGTTTACATACCCGTTTATCAATAAGCTGCCTCTTGGTTGGTCTTTGCTGCTTCTGCCCTCTTTAGCAAACACTCTTTCAGCTTTGTCTTCAACTTGGCAAATTAATGGTCTTTCTTTATTTTTGCTTCCCATTTTTTTTAGTCCTTTTCTTTGGACAAGGAATATGTAATATGTGTTATAGTGTATGAGACAGTGTTTAAGCCTTTGTGACTGAGAGGACCCCCATCCATCACCTACCCACCTACGAATAACGAATAATATCAAAAGCAAAGTAGTAACCACATGAACCCCCCTAATCCGCAGCACCCAGTACGGACCTAATCCAGTCAACCACCTGGTTATTCTAGGTGCTACAAGATATTACATCAGCTGGCACCTCTCAAGGATGTGCTGGACTTAGTACGTGAATCCAATGGCTCCTAATAAAAATTTACAAATGGACCTTTCTTATGGACATTATTTGGTGTAATCAAAATAAATTAAACAATAGTTTTCTACATAACGCAAGATGGACAATATTTTTGTTTTTAATTCAAATTAAAAATTAACATTTGTAGATAAACTTAAATATATATGATTCTAAAAGTCTTATTTAATTATTGTATGATTTTGATTCTATATTTCTTTTCTTGTCAATATTATTTTAGAAAGCAAATAAATTTAATAACAATGTTATTTGAATATTTCAGGTCTGATAATATTGCTGCTACAAAAATCAAGAACACTGATGTTCATATAGCATTGTACTATGAGAGTAAAGAAGAAAAAGATATATTTAGAGACAAGGTTGAACTCTTAAAAAAATCTGTTAAAATTGACACCTATGGAGAACATGGTGAATTTAAGAACTGCAGTGATAATTTAAAATTTTGCTTGCACAATATTACTGCAAATTATAAATTTTATCTCATTTTGGAGAATTGGTTTTGCAAAGACTATGTCTCTAAAACATTTTTCCGTGCATTACAGTAAGTAAGACAATGTATATATACTTAAAGTTTTTAGGTCTTTTGAAGTTCAAAATAATAATTCAACTAGATTTATCCCAACAGGTTTATAGTGCTGATCTACATATCATTAACAATTATTCTAAATTTAAAAGCAATGAATAAGTAAAAATTATAATAATTAGTTTTGAAGCTACCATCCTATGGTGATTAACAGTTACATTGATTTCATTCTAACAGCACATACTGAGTTTTAAGATTGGATTTTCATACTTCTGCTGTTTTCATTTTTCAATTAAATTCAAATTTAAAAAAAACTTTAATAACTATTGACCTATTTTATTGCATTTCCAGTGTATTTGAGTACTATTCTTCTTGTTTGTAGGAATGAACTAATACCGATTGTTTGGGGTGATGCACCACAATCCTTGTATGAGCTCTTGGCTCCAGCAAAGAAAACGTTTCTTTATATTGATGACTTAAATAGAAATTTCACACACCTGAAAAAACAATTGGAGTATATAAATAATAATGACACTGAATTCAACAAATATTTTGAATGGAAACGTCAACAAAATTTACAAAGAAATTATGAATGGTTTAATCAACTGTGTAACATGGCACATTATCAACATATAAATATGGAGGTGAGCTCTATTAATGATTGGAATGGATTATCAACATGCAAAGCACCAAATGAATAATTAAAATCAAAATTGTACAAATCATGATGTGTAGTGAGTGAGACATATAAAACTATTGTCTATTATTCATCACTCATGAGCAATTAAGGATGACAATGAGTTTCTATTAAATATGTATTTATTATATAAGAATTATAGAAACTGTATGTTCTACTACAGTGTAAATACTAATATAACTTTGTTTCTCAAAAATAATGTTAAGTTAATTTTTATATTAACAACGATATAACAATACACATTTATATAATCAGCTGTAAGGGTTCCTTAAACTTGAACTAGCTAGGGTTCCTTGAACTAGAAATAACACAAACATTTCAGCTTGACTTTCAAATAAGAACAATTACAATAGGGTTTGAATTACAGCATGGGCGTCATCGCCGGGGGGGACGCGTCCCCCCCAATATTTGAGATGTAAAAATATTTTTGCTAAAAACTAATGATTTACTTAAAACCTTAAAAGGTAAAGATTGGGCTTTGTCTTTACTAGGGTTTTTAATATTACATTTCTGTTACAATCGCATAAATAAATGTATAAAAACGATGTTTTGAGAAGTTTAATTTTAAAAAATTTCCATACCCCCAGACCCCCGGCATATGTCCCCCCCAATAATGAACTGGTGATGACGCCCATGAATTACAGTAGAACCTCACTAATCCAATCATATTAAGACGGACTTCATTTAATCTGAACAACCTTTATAAATAATAAAAGATAAGCTGAGAGTGTGCGACTTCACTCTATGCACTAGTGGCTAATACTAGTGGCAAGTATCAGTGACAGGTTGTCACTTTGATTTATTCACTTGCTTTCACTACCCTTCCCCAAAAAGGCTTTCACTACCCTTCCCCAAGGCTTCTGGTTATGTGGATGTGTGCATGTATGTGACTGTATCCTTTACAGGCTCTGTTTCTGTATAAAACTTAGAATAGATTATAATGCTAGTAATACAAATGGAAGGAGTAGTTAAAATGTCCAGTTTTTAGAAGAGAGAAGCATAAGTATTTCGGACAAATATAGTTTGTTTTTTTAAATTTTCATCATATTCATCACTTTAATGCATTACCCCATATATTGCATATGGTGCTATATTGACGATAATATGCTATTCTCAGAACTGGTACCGTAAAGAGCAATATTATGATAATTTTTTAAAGATGTACATTGAGGAATTTAATTTTGTGGACAATACATTATGATTTTCAAGTTTAACAATATATCAATCAGTGATGATATACCACTTTAAACCAATATTTTAACTTCTTTATACATCACCTAAAATTGTATTTAAACACTATTGAATATAAATTGTTCAATTGTTCAAAATAATACAAAGTTATTTGCCCATATCTTTACTTCAAAAGATAAACAGGATAAAACTTTACATAAAATATACAGTTTATGAAAATTCCTTATACAATGTCATATCAAAGAAACGTTAAGCCTATATAAAGATTTTTCTATCATGACTATCCAACCTAATGTGGTGGATGTTTATAATAATCTCTTTGTCAATAAAGGCAAGTAACTGTAATTATTTGGAATATAGAAACTATTCAGAAAATGTGTACTTGTGGGTATATGGGTATATTTATTACAGTTTTACTTAAAAAAGTATTGTAAATTAACTGTTTTATAGACTGTGGTCCAAATATTAGTTTACCCCACAGCTCGGAACAGATAGCCATGAGTCTACTGCAGTTACCCAAAATTTCAGTAGGCCTACTCTATAAACAATTCTCAAAGATACAGGAGAAAAAAGTAGTGTATTTTTAGATGCAAGATGTATTTAAATTAATTTTAATCTGTCATAAGAAGTTAATTAATTAACATATGAAAAAAAACACAATTTTCCACAATAAACACTTTATTTGTACACTCTTATTGAAGCATTGTCTTATATTGTATTGTACAAATTAAATGTTCATTCTGGGAAATTATGTTTTCTTTCATTTGGTGGTTGAAGTTTCCACAAGTCTTGCTCATTATAGTGATGTTAATTCATGTTAAAGGCCGCTTCACACACATCAGTTCAGGCGCATCACAGATCAGTCATATCAGTCACGTCACAGTCTAAAAATGTATTCTTAAATGGATTTCCCATTACGATGTCTACACTGATCAGGCACAGTTTCGGCGCTGGTCCATCAGTCGCTCTTCCGGCGTCTGTCAGTCATTTTTATATTTCCTCTCACCGATATTTTAGGATTGTTCGGACGCGTTTTATAGACTCCTGTTTTGTTTTTGTGTTATTATTTAATATCAAGATGAATGACGAAAAGTTGATAGAATGTGTTCGCCAACATCAAATTTTGTATGATCTGTCTGACCGAAAGTATATGGACACGTCTGAAAAAACGACATTTGGGAGAAGATAGGTGCCGAAATGAGTATAGATAGTAAGTATTTTTGTTATTTTTAGTTACTAACAAAAAATATTAAATTTAAAAATACCCCATTATATATTTTCATTCCTTTATATCCCCCCACACACACACACATTATGAGTACCCCACTTGTAACAAACACACAATCATATACTGTATATATTAAATTTAAAAACAACAATTATATACATGTACATATATATATATATATCTGTGTGTATATATATGTATATGTATATATTATGTACATATATATTTTCATCCCGCTAACAATTTGCCCTCCTTTCAAAAAACGTACATTTGACACTTTCTTTAATTGAAGAGTATATTTGTGTTTGTGTGGAGTATATATCTAAATGTTAGTATTACACCCTATGTTTTTATATTTATTTCTTAAAATTTCCAAAATTAAAATCCGTTTTTTTCACGTGCACTGACATATCATTTTTAACTCCTTTCAAGCTGAGGATATTCTACATCCTGTTTATAACAGTTACATTTAGCATCCGAAGCGAATATTATCATCAGCGATAAGGATGTTTAGGGTCCTACGTCGTTGCCAAGTCGTAAGCATCGGTTTCCGCCTTCTACCTAGATAAGTGACTGCTTATGTTTCATTTTTGTCATACACGTGCGAGCTGATTTCTGTCTCTTGCTTGATCCTTCAAATCTGTGACTGTCTATATTATTCAACACATGTTTATTCTATATTTTCTAATACAGTTTGTTGTGAAGATGTTTTGAGTTCTATTTCGCCTACATGCAATTATTAAGGTAAGACAGAATTTATTACTACTTATTATTTAATTGAATATATTTTATAGGAAATAATAATAATATTTTGTTAACACATTTTTTAATTTTATTTATTAAAATGATCCGTGTAATAATGTTGTTTTTTTTTCTTCTTAATTAAAAAAAAACCGGTATGATCTTTTATTTTTGTAAATATATTATTGCAATTAAGATTAATAACAATAACAGTAAGCTAAAATAAATACAGTCTTTGTGCAGTTACTATTTTTTTATATAGGTATTTTGCTGGACGTTTTTATATTCGAACATTATTTTATTAGTTGAGAATAAAATTATTTTATAGGCTAAATGAGATAACGAAAAAGTGGAAAACTATCATTGCAATACAAAGTAAAGTTTGAATTATGATTAAAATAATAAATGCAAAAGTAATTTTAAAAAAAAATATATTTTGTATTTAGTTTGTATAAAATATTTAAAAATCAGAATGAATTAAATGTTTCTGTATCTAAACCTTTTTATCATGTATGTTTAGCTCTATTTTTCAAGCGTTTACCTGGAAATATTATAGAATTTACAAGTGGATATACATTTTGTAAATTATTCAGAAACCATTTTTAAAAAACTAACTATTGTTGGTGTACTTCTTCAATACATTACACTAATTAAAATAATTATCACTAGTGAATGGGTCAATTGGGTGTGTGTATGCAATTGTGTGTGTATGAATTTGTTTTCGATAGCTACGAGAGAGAGAGAGAGAGAGAGAGAGAGAGAGAGAGAGAGAGAGAGAGAGAGAGAGAGAGAGAGAGAGAGAGAGAGAGAGAGAGAGAGAGAGAGAGAGAGAGAGAGAGAGAGAGAGAGAGAGAGAGAGAGAGAGAGAGAGAGAGAGAGTAGTTGTATAAAAAGTTATATTGAAAAGAAGCACTTTAAAGTCATTAGAAAAATATCTATGTTTACATTTTATATTTAAATATTATGAAACATCTTTTGATAACTAAATTATGTTTAAAATAAAGTAAGTTGGTCAGTATGTTACATTCCTTAAGAAAGTGTTTATTTTTATAGTTCTTTAACTTTTTGTTCATTATGTAATTTCACCCAAAAACATAATATAATATTGGGTTTGTTACATTTCATTATGTAACATAATATATTACCATTAGAGGTTATTGTATTGTGTTATTAAGATAATGTTTATTATTTATAGTATTTGTAAACAAATGACCGATAAATTAACAATATATATAAGTTATGTCCAGGAGCATCCCTTAGTCAGTAATAATTATTGTATGTGTTAGCAAGTAAGCATAGGTTATAAATAGAAGTAGTTAGCCTTTGTGCACTTAGAATCATAGTTGACTCCGAGCTAGTAACTTGTCTCCGTGTACAATAAATGAATATTACTGTATCACCTTAAACATTATTTGTTATTTTATAATAAGTGAATATTAATGTATTTTAATAAATAAAGAACGGTTTTAAAGAAAAGAAAACTTTTTTAAAAACCGAATGACCCGAAACTAGGTCATAACTGGCGCAGTCGGTAGGACTCTATTTTCGAAGACGTTTGAAAACAAACTTTGGCGTTTTTAGCGAACATAAGAACTTTCGATCTTAATCGTTAACCAAGGAGCGGACATCTTCCGGAATCGACGGATACGAGACCCGAGGATCTCCAAAAGGGCATCTCGCCAAAAGAAGAAAGAAGAGAGAAGAAAGAAGAAAGAAGAGAGAAGAAAGAAGAAAGAAGAAAGAAGAAAGAAGAGAGAAGAAAGAAGAAAGAAAAAAGAAGAATTCTTCGAGAAATACTGTCCCAGGTCCCCAGGATTAACATATGGTGGATTCTGTAAGTAGAGAATTAAGAAAAGTCAATATTAATAAAAAATAATTAAAAGTAATTCAATTTTATTGAAATTAAGTGAATTTAGCGTAAGAAAATATTAGGTTGTAGGAATAGTTGTGTTTAATAATTTAGAAAATTATTATATTTTATGTTAGCTAATTAAGTATTAATAACAAGTAAAATTCCCTTGATAGAAAAATAATTTCGTTTATTTTAATTCAATTTAATAAGAAAATTAATAATAAATTAAAATGGCAACCCCAACTTTGAAAAAAGATTATCTGGACATGATTCCTGAATACAATGGCGAACCGACCATGTTGAGTAGATTTATTTCAATTTGTGATAAAGTTGTTTCAAAATTTTATGTACAAGAAAATCCAGAAGATTTTCAAAATGAATATTTATATTCATCAATTTTGGCTAAGATAAAAGGGCAAGCTCTAGATGTAGTTGTAAGTTCTAATACGTATGCTTGGATAGATGTTAGAAAAACCCTGTTAAACACTTACTTAGATAAAAGGGATTGTTTCACCTTAAACTTGGAAATGGCAGAATTAAAACAAGAATTTAATGAATCTCCGTTTAAATTTTACGAGAAAATTCAGAAAATGCTAAATTTGCAAATAGCTTTCTTTAAAAATAAGGAACCCGTTGCTAGTGATGTGTTATGTACATACGTACAGAAATTAGCGTTAAGAGTTTTATTAAAAGGATTACAAGAACCCTTAGGTTCCCTGATGCGAACGAAAAATCCGAAGGATTTGGAGGAAGCGTTAAACATGCTGACAAACGATGTTCAGTTTAAAAATAATAAATTATTTCAGAATAATAAACCACAAATTAGTAGGCCGATACAAGTACAAAAACCTATTCAAAATAAATTCTATCAATCAAAACCACCAGTTTATCAAAACCAAAACCAAAACCAAAATCAACCATTTTCACAGAGACCTCAATTTCAACAAAAAACAAATGTCAACCCAAATCAACAATATAAACCAACCCCAATGAGTATCTCAACAAAACAGACCACTAATGCAATGAGAAATCCAAAAATGTTTCAATTTACGGGAAAACCAACGGAGGAAATAAATGATGGAAATTTTAACGAATTCGATTTAAATGAAGGAAATTACGGACAAGAATGCGATTCGGAAATCCTTGATAACTTTCAAGAAGAATCTAAAACGTTTCAATTAAATAGTCCGGAAGAAGACGAAGATTATTTTTTAGAGAATGCCAGTTTACCAATAAATTTAGGATAATGAACATCCGAGTTGAAAATTATGAACTACCATATTTTCTTGACCCAGCAACCAATTTTAAAATCTTGATCGACACCGGGAGCACTAAATCATTTATAAAAAAACAATTAGCAATGGAATTATATAAAAATACATTAAAATTAGAACCTTTTGAAGTGTCAACAGCACATGGCGTGTCTAAGGAAAAATATAGTTGTGAATTACCGCTATTAAGAAAAAGGAAAACAAAATTTTATCTTTTTGATTTTCACAAAGACTTTGATTTATTATTAGGTTTAGATAATCTGAAAGACTTAAAGTTAAAATTGGATTTTATTAAAAATAAACTATGGACTTTGGATAAACAAATTCAAATTTTATATTTTAACACGGAATAATTGGAGGACAAACAAAAAACTAATTTTAGTGATAATAATAATAACAGCAAACTAATTAAGCAGAAGATTGATAGCTATACAATATGTGCTCGAAACAAACAGATAGTTAAATTTAAAGTAAAACATATTCGGAATGGGCAGGGAATAATATCCCATAAATATTTTAATGAACTGGAAATACCACAATGTATTGTAACTGTAAAAGATGGCGAAGCACTATGTCCCATAATAAATAATTCAATGGAAGACGTGGAATTTGCATCAAAACCGATAGAAATTGAACCGTTGGAAAATTTCGAAATAACTAGTAATTACAAGAAAAACCCATGTTCAATAAATTATAATTCCATAAACTATAAGAAAAATAATAAATTTAATTTGAGTAAGGTTAGGACAAATCATATGAATTCAGAAGAAAAAGCCGCAATTACTAATTTAATATTAGAATATCAAGACATTTTTCATATTGAAGGAAATAATTTAACTTTCACGGATCAAATAAAACATGTGATTAGAACAACAGACGAAATTCCAATTTACACTAGAAATTATAGGTATCCAGAAATCTATAAGAAAGAAATTAATAATCAAATTCAGGACATGTTAAATCAAAAAATAATACAACCATCTAAATCCCCATGGAATAGTCCAGTTTGGATAGTCCCAAAAAAACCTGATGCCTCAGGAAAACGAAAATTTCGGTTAGTGATTGACTTTAGAGGATTAAATGCAAAAACTATTAATGACAGATTTCCCTTGCCAAATATTACGGACATTCTAGATAAACTAGGAAGATCACAATACTTTACGACCCTAGATTTAGCTACTGGTTTTCACCAGGTGGAAATGGATCCGGATAGTATATCAAAAACAGCTTTTTCTACCGAAACCGGACATTATGAATTTTTAAGGATGCCAATGGGTTTAAAAAATTCACCGCCCACATTTCAACGGGTAATGAACAATATCTTGAGGGGATTACAAAATGAATTGTGCTTAGTATACTTAGATGATATTATTATATATTCAACTAGTTTACAAGAACACATAGATAGATTAAGAGCAGTTTTCGACAGATTACGAAAAGCAAATTTCAAGATACAATTGGACAAAACCGAATTTTTACGTAAAGAGGTAGCTTATTTAGGACATGTCGTGACGTCAGAAGGAGTTAAGCCAAACCCTGAGAAAATAAAAGTCATAAAAAATTATCCAATACCAAAAACTACAAAACAAATAAAAGGATTTTTAGGCTTAGTAGGATATTATAGAAAGTTTATAAAAGATTTCGCAAAAATTACGAAACCACTAACTAATTGTTTAAAAAAGAATGTTAAAATAGATATAGAAAACCAAGATTATCTTGATTGTTTTGAAACATGTAAGAATATTTTGTGCAATGAACCCATATTGCAATACCCGGATTTTGAAAAGGAATTTATATTGACTACAGACGCAAGTAATTTCGCTATCGGACCTATCTTGAGCCAAGAAACAAAGGGAGCCGATTTGCCGATAGCCTACGCAAGTAGAACCTTGAACAACAGGGAAGTCAACCTTTCCGTGATAGAACGTGAATTATTAGCAATAGTATGGGCAACTAAATATTTTAGGCCTTATTTATTTGGAAAGAAATTTACAATTTACACCGACCACAAACCTTTGCAATGGTTATTTTCAATAAAAGAACCAAATTCAAAATTATTAAGGTGGCGTCTCAAACTT